>JACVBY030000466.1:0-377500 GCA_017589505.3 Metroxylon sagu | reverse complement strand
CGCTAACTTCTTCACTCTTTAAGTAACCATTTTTTCCTCCAAAAAAGTTCTTAGCTTAAATTTTCTTAAAATATTAGAATAAAAAGCACTTCAATTTAACATCAAACATTAATTGTATATAAGAGGTGTATAAGAGTTAATAGTGTTTTGGCGTAGTAGCAAGCCTTCGAAGCACTAAGAAGATAGATGATTAAGATGATGATATGTTCAATTATTGGTAGCGAGCCCAGCAGTAAGAGGCCATTTACGGAGATGTCTTCGGTGCGGTCTATAATAACAGAGGAAGAGAACGAGGGATGCCTGATATTTTCCAACGAGATCTTTTGATGCTCAAGTCGATGAAGGAGAATGATGAGGATGGCTAAGGATGAACTCTGGAGCCTTTTGAGATTATTGAGGAAAAAAGATGTAATGAAGGGTGAAAGAGAACCGAGTACAACCTTATAGTAGAGATGAAGAGAGATCATGGAAATGGTCTCCCCTTGTTCTTAGATGAGCTTTCCCTTATAAATAGGTTCCACATCTGATGATGGGACCGTATGGATTATCTGAGCTATAAGTCATGTGCCTTGCCATGATGAATCAGTCTTGTTGAATGAAACTGTATAGAGTGCAATAGGTTGCACTTCTTGCATATAAGAGTAGTATATATTCCTCACAATCTGCCCAAGAAGCATCGCCTACCAACCTATCTGTTTTGGTCTTTTGAATCATCTTGTTAACTATCCTGCTAATTGTACTATTGGTGGTACTAACATAGTCTAGGCTGCTACATAGCTTTCAACTAGAGGCTGAAGAATTCTACCTCATCACATACCCCCCTTTCACTCCCGAGGCCAAGGTCAATGGCTTGGGTGAGGGAGTAGCTAATAGTCTTGGAGTGTTGATTCTGTTCGAGGTACATGGGCTCCTTTTTATCGATATAAGTTCTTCTAAGCTTATGAACTTCTCTTGTTCCTCAATGGAGGATGTTGAGCATCGACGTTTTCTAAGTATAGAACTTATGGACCCTTGAGTCGTCAGCCTTGTTGGCTTCTCATTGTTGGATGAAGAGTTCTTTTAAGTTACAAGTTCTTTTTTTTCCCAATGAAGGAGAGTGTTTTCAGGCAAGTTAATTCTTTGGTAAAATGGAATAGGCCATCTCTTTCTCAATAAGGAAAGTTCTTCTTAGCAGGTCTGGGCTACTTCTCTCTTTCTCATAAGGAAAATTCTTCCAAGCAAATAGGCTCTTTGGTAGAGCAAACTAGGCATTCTCTTTCCTAGCAAGGATAATTTTCTCGAGTGAGTTTAGGTTGATGCCCTCTTTCCTATGAATAGTTCTTTCAAGCAGGTCAACTTTTCTGACGAAATAAGCCAAGCTTTCTCTTACCCAGAAAAAAGAGTTCTTTTGAGTGGGTTTGGGATCATTTTTCTCTTTCTTTCAAGAAGAATACTTTCAAGTAAGTCGGCTCTCTAGCGAAGTAAGCCTCTTTCTCTTTCTCAGCGAAGAGAGTTCTTTTAAAAGAGTTGATGATGGGATTAGCTCTCTTTTTTTCTTAAGAAAAGTTCTTTCAAGTGGGCCAACTCTTTTGGTGAAGTGGATTAGGTCTTCTCTTTTCTGATAAGAAAAGTTCCTTCAAGCAAGTCAGGGACAGGCTCTTTCTTTCTTTCTCCTGAAGAGAGTTTCTTTAGACTCTTTGGCAAAGCGTACTTTTTTCTTTTTCTAAGTAAGAAGAGTTTTTTCAAGTAGATCGATGAAGGGATCGGCTCTTTTTTTCCCTAAGAAAGTTTTTTTTCGAGAAGACCTACTCTCTCTTTCTTCTATGAAGAGTTTTTCTAAGCGAATCGGTATTTTTTACAAAGCAAATCAAGCCTTCTCTTTTCTAGTGAGAAGAGTTCTTTTGAGTAGATCCAAAAGTAGCTCTTTTTATCTCTTGATAAGAGTTTAAGTAAATTAGCTCTTTAGTTGAGCAGACTTCCTTTTCTTTCTCATCAAGAAGAGTTTTGTCAAATAGGTCTAAGACCTGCTCTCTCTTTCCTAAGGAGAGTTATTTCAGATAGGTTGGCTCTTTGGTAGAGTAGATTAGGTTTTCTCTTTCTAGGGAGAAGAATTTGTCTAAGCAGCTTTGAGATCGACTCTTTCTTTCTTATAAGAAGAGTTTTTTAATATGATGATGAGACCAACTCTTTTTTTTTTTTTTTCGAAGAGAGTTTAAGATGAGTCAACTCTTCTACTGGAGCAAGCCTTTTCTTTTTTAATAAGGAGAGTTTTTTTAAGTGGGTCTAAAATTAGCTTTCTTTTTCTCAAGAAGAGTTCTTTCAAGTAAGTTATCTCTTTAGCAAAGCAAACTATCTTCTCTTTCTCGATAAGAAGAATTCTTCCAAGTAATCCTTTGGAGATGTTATGGATTACTTCAGCTATAGGTTTGTTATCCTTATGCTTTGGCACTTCTTATTTGCCTCAACTTTCTGACCTCTTGAAGGGGCTTTCATTAGGATCCACTATCTTAAGATGGTCAGTGGAGTGTAGCAGTCTTCATGCCAAAATGAGCTCCTTAGCTTTTGGAGCTCAAGCTCGTACCTTTCTTTTCTCCTTCCTTTGGATTTTGGTTGGATTGCCTCCTTCTAGAGGAGAAGATGATGGCCTCACACTTCCCTTTAAAAACTTCTTTGATTTTGATATATTTTGCAGCTTTACTTAAAAGTTCAACCATATTCTTCGATTCCTTACTAAATAAGAAGTTAAGAGGTAAATTCAGCAACCTATGCATGAGAGTAGCAATGGCCACAAAGTACTGAAGGTCTTTGACCTTAAGCACGTTGTCATTGAAGTGCTTAATATAGTGGTATAGCAAACCTTGTAGCCTACTGACTTTATAGAGAAAAAAGTATGTAATGAAAAGTGAAAGGAAGTCGAGTACAGCCTAATAGTAGAAATGAAGAGAGGTTGTAGAAAGGGTTTCTCCTTGTTCTAGAACAGCCCTTCCTCTTATAGATCGGTTCTGTATCCGATGATGAGATTATACAGATTTTTCAAATCGTGGGTCATATACCTTGCCATGTTATGCCAGTTTTTTAGATGAAACTATACGGAGTGTCGTAGGCTATACTTCCTACAGGTAAGAATGGAGTCTATTCCTCAGTGTGTCCTATCTTCTCATATGTGCATCATCTGCTGATCTATCAGCTATGTACCTTTGAATCATTTTGCTGACTATTCTGTTAATCATATTGTTGGTGGTGTTGATGTAATCTGACTCTCATTTGAAGACCGAAAGAGTTCTACCTCATCAAGAGTATGTTAAAAATAAACATAAACATTCTGCTACATCTCTGTGTAAGTTAAACCCTCTTTAATATAAGTAATGGTTTATAACAGCACATGCAGCAGCGTAAAGCGCATTCATATAAGGGTCGGAGCATGCTTGAAGGAAGTAACTAGTGTTTATTCTTCTTATGTCAAACACTTTGGGTATCTTGTTTAATTACATCACCGCATGCATTCCATGATCATCTTGTCAACAGAGTTGGAGGTATTTAGCTCTCTGATAAATAACTCCAAATTGTCCATTTCATTCCTCCATTTACCCCTTTTTTTTTTTTTTTTTTCCCAGGGTGCTCCGATGAGCTGCACTCTATTGGTGTCAGTCTAAATACATCATTTATCTGATTCTGCTTGCAGTTCCACTTTTCATCGACAGCCCCTAAATTTAAAAAAAAAAATAATAAAACAAACTTGCGTCAAGTGGACGTCAAATTCCTTGCCATAGTGGGAGATTGACTCACCAAAATAACATGGAAACTTTAATACTCTAATCAACAAGAATAATGTTTAGCTACATATTTTCCATCTAACTTGTGAAATTTTCTAAACCATACCAATAAACCTTGTCTTAGATCGAATTCCATTCTTTCGTGCAAGTTGGTGAGATCATATTCAAGGGACAACCATCTAACACGGTCGGAATCCTTTATGTCGCAAAGATAGCGAGCCACATGCACGGTATCATGCATTTGTAGCTGGTCAGCCCAACAGTGCTCATATAGGTCCAACTAGACCTAACATTCCTACAACTTCAATAATATAAGATTATTCATATTTTAAATATTCAATAAAAATTAATTAATTAATTAATTAATTAAATCTTTACAAATTGAAACCTTTTTAAATCTAAAATATTATAAAACTATTCTAATAATCAATGCCTTTCTTATTGCCTCTAGCATTTTACCTCCAAGGTTGGTAGCAGGGGCAAGTTCTTTATATTTCTAGAGGACGAAGGATGATGACTCTCTGTTCTGTCATCGTCCCTGGATTGAGGACGTCACAGGTGATAATGATAATGATGCAGGCGAACTCACCGAGGAAACTTCTAAGTTTTTAACTCTCTTCTCTGCAATGCATGATCTCTTCTAAAAGAAGAGAATTCACTCATATGTTGCTGTTGTATCATCATCGTCGTCGTCGTCGTCGTCGTCGTCGTCGTCATAAAATTTATCTTCGATGTATGGTTGGTTGGAACTCTGTTCTCTATCGTCCTCCTCCAATCTGATCTGGCTCACACTTGACAAGCTAGCATGGCTGATCGGGCTTTAAGCTGAAGTGCCAATTGGTATCAGCAGGCTGGACCAAGTGAGCTAATGGACTGCTTTGTGGGTCAAGAACAATAGTCCTGTGCAGAGAGTCCAATTGCCATACTTAACAACTAGGTAGACATTGCTGCTGCTATCCTTGATAGCGAGGAAAACCAACCATAAATCCATCTCTGTTTTGGTCTTCAAATCAGTGGATGGTTTGGTTTGCTTATAAATTTCACCTATTGATTGTTCGCGTTGTTGACCGCACCGATGGGTTTCAAGAAAGAAAAAAAAAAAAAAAGCATCTTCAACAGGCATTGGCAAAGTCGCACGGTTCCATCTTTTTCTCCAAGTTAGAAGGCACGGTTCCTGTACGCATATTGCCCGGGGAGTGATCTTGGACTTATGGATTCAATCTCAGGGATCTTATTGGAGCTCTAGCAACGTTATATTTAGGAGGAGCTCAGATTTTAAGGAGGAGCATTCTGATCCATGGGTAGACCTTCCATGCCACGTCTGCCATGTCCAACTCCCATCTTGACCACCAGCCTCACCAACAACTTCTTGATTGGTTTTAATTATAGCAAGGGCAAGGGCGACTTGTCACAAAATGAAGCATTTCTTTCACATATATAGATTTTATTTACATCGAACAAGCTCACACATCGCTTCGCTCGGCTAAATCTAAATCTAAATCTAAATCTTAACCACCGGTTAGGAATGGGTATGAGCCGAACAGTTCGATCCTAGCCCAAAATAACGAAGCCTAAATCGAACTAAAAAAGTTTAGGTCCGTCCCAATTTTGGATATAATTTGATAATACTTGATTCAAAGATTTCTACTAAAAGCTCAACATCAACCATTAGTTCATCTTAGTTGCCTACTCTTAAACTAACAACCAAGTCAAAGTGGCAAACTAAATGATTCCGCAATCCTTGAAGACATGGTTTGATCGAGCCAAAAGCCTTCAGGTAGAAGAGCCTTTTAGCATACTATGGGCTTATCAAACCATTAGTGAGTAATGAAGATACAGTATTCAACTTGGCTTTTGAAACATAAATTATTATTCTAGTCGAGATCGAGATGATGAGCTATTGCATTTGAGAGTTTTAGGAGAAAGAGAATGCAAACGACCTAAGAGTCATTTTTAACTTAATTAGAAAAGTTGGACAGAAGTCGCAAAATTGGAGTAGTAATTTATCAATAAAGAGTTATCAAATACCACAACTTAAAGAGTTAGAAGGCACTAGTTCAGGCCTAAAAATATGGTTCTAATGAAGATCACAACATCAGGCCAATCGAAGAAGCAAGCAAACTAACATCAAATTGGAAAAGTCCCTACCGAGTAGCGAAGGGAATCTGACTTGGATGGATCTTATTGATTGGAAAGGCTCAATGATAGATCAATTCCATGCACTTGGAATTCGAAAAACCTTAAGATATGTTATCAATAAAATCAGTACCAATCTTTTGAAAATAAAAGGCTTAAATTTCTTCCGTTAATAAGCTCGATAGTCAAACTAGTGATTCAAAATCGATCAAATTAAAGACTAAAGGCTAGCAATCCGAAATCGACCTATGAGCAAAATTGACTTCGAGATGTCAAAAAAAGGAGGAGAGAGAGAGAGAAGAAAATAATCGAAAAGAAGCTAGTAGCTCAAACCAAGTCATAGCTTGGCCTAAGCTTGGCGAAGGAGTGGTGATGCCTGACTTAATCAATCAGCTAGCAACCATCGATGACTCTGCCAAAATAACTTAAATCAGCTTTGGGTCTATCTGCATTCCTTGGTTTGATTACCTACAAATCAAGTTGGTCAAAGGCTACAAAAAAACATCTCAAAACTTAGATTAGTTGAAAACCAATTAGAGCCTGGCTAAGAGGTGCCCCATTAGGCATATAAGTTTTAGGCCTTGACCTGAGAGACTTTACTTTTAAGAGTAATCTCTTAGGGCACTAATCTCGAACAATAATGCTTCCTTAAGTCTGAGCATCAGTCTCGATCAACAAAACTCTCCTAAGTTCAAGTGCCAGCCTCAATTAATAAAACTTCAAGTCCCTAGTTCCAACCTAAGAGACTTTAACCTAAGTAGAAGTCATCTCCAGCAACTTTTTTAAGCTGATAAATGAAAAATCTCCGCAAGATCCTAAATGCCAACTTAAAAGTTCGAGCTTCTAGGAGTCATCTTCAACTACCCCCCAAGCTGACTTGAAATTAGCAAAGGCTTATTCTGAAGTTTTAAGGCTCCAACCTATAGGGCTTTGAAAACTACAAAGAGGTACTTAGCCCATTACAGTAAAGAAGTGATGGCCATCTACAAATCCGACTAGAGCAAATCTAACTAGTTGCCCACAAAGCTAACTTGAAAGTTGCTTACAGGAGTGATCCTTAATCACTTCCAATACCGACTTCGATCGATAAAACTTTTAAGTCTCAGATCCTGATCAAAGACCTGATATCAGAAGAGATATTCAATCACCCCTAAGGCCAACCTTTGATGGAACTCTCCAAAGTTTCAGGCTTGAACCCGAAAAACTTGAGAATAATGTAGAGGTATTAAAGCTTGCTCTATTCAAGAATGACCTGTCTTCGTAGCCTAAAATACTTTAATATCTTTGGAGAAATATTTCAAGACACGACGGAGACACAAAAATAAAGATGAATAGCAAATGTTAAGGTAAAAAACTTTATTTATATAATGAGCCTATTATAGAAGGTCAACTGAAAGTCAATTATAAAATTGGCTGAAGCTGAGTAAAAAAATTCTTTAAGTTTAATGCTAGTGGTCTTCAAGTCAGCTGGTTATCATATGAGGCTCCTTCTATAGGTTAACTCCTTCTATAGGTTAGCTCCCTCTGAGTATTTTTTTTTTATAAAAAAAAAAAAGAGGACTATCTAATGGTCTCGTCTTTCTCATCGCCATCCTTGACCTTGGGATAGAAACTTGACATTCTCCCAACAGATATCATACTTAAAAAGAAAAAGTCATGATGTTGGAGGAGTTCAACAACTCTTTGCATGTCGCCAACCCTCTAAACTTTTTGACAGCCTAATTTGGAGGGAGAGACAGCTCCACCCTTAGATCATCTCTCTCTCTCTCTCTCTCTCTCTCTCTCTCTCTCCGTAACTCGTTGGGCTCCTATCATAGCCCAATGAGTTCTTCTTACTGCTACTTTTCCATAGGAGTTTGGAGGCACTGGAGCTTAGAGTTTTGCTCTAGTTGCTTCACCATTATAAGAGAGTACAACACTAAAAGAACCAGAGCAATCTAAGAAGACCTGAAAAGGATGAAGCCCATAGACTCCATTCCCTTTAGGTTATATAGACCCCAAAAGAGATTGTGGAAGGTAAAACATTCTGTACATTTTCAAGGTTTATAAATGCCACATAGATTGTTGAGATTCATAAATGCAGCATGGGAGGTTTCGTGAACTATAAATGTAGCTAGACTATGAAGAGACCCCGTATGGCATGAGTCATGGTGGTGCACCACAAAGTTGGAGTATTAAAGCACACAATAATTTTCAAGATAACGCATCAAATTTATTCATCTCAAAATTTTGGGATTGGCAAAATTTCAGAACCAATCAATGCTCATAAAAGCAATTGAGCTTGATATAAACCTATTTGGCTGACCAAAACTCATGAGTCATTAAGCTCCGTTTAAGTCATCTTACATTTGATGCAGATAAATGATCATCATAAAACTAAAGAAGTCTAAAACAAATCAACTACAACTGAATTATTTTTGTAATTTGAATGCAGATTTAAGCTCAACATCTAAAACTAGGGGATAAGTGATATAATATGAGCTAGTTAGATTACTTAATAATAATATATGGTGAAACTAGAAAATGATATAATTTAAGTAAATAGATCGTTACATATGTCTTCTTAAAAAAAAAAAAAAAAGAAAAAGAAAAAAAAAAAAAAAAGAAGAAGAAGAAAAAGAAAAAAAAGGTTCTGATTAGAAATGACTTCTACTAAAGCTATCATTTAACCTAAGGATAAATCTCATCAAAAGTATCAATATCACTTTATGTAAAAATCCATCGCCTAATTCATTTTCAAAATGGATTCTTACATGCTATTTGGGAGCTATTTTTAAGACGTTAAAAAAAAAAAAAAGAAAGAAAGATTGATCTTCCATCATGCTCTAATATTTTTATACTTAACTGGCTTGATAGATTTAATCGGATTACCGTCAATTACTATTGCTGAAGAGTATTCCAAATAAGAATCCAAAGGCATGATCATCACGTGTGGTACTGCCCTTGCCGATGGGGCGTCACATGATTTTGCCAAACCGATGCCCCACCCTTCCGGTCTCAAAGTAGCCTCCACACATGTACATAGTATCGTCCTCCTCCTCACGTCCATATGAGTCGCGGAACAACCACAGCGTAAAAGAAAGAGGACAGAGGGGCGCCTATCACTCCATGTGCCTCCCTCCACCAAGGAGGCCTGTACAAAGACTCCTCGGGCCCCGAACAGCACCCAACTTCATATTTATTCCATGGTAACAAATTCTTCCGCGTTAAGGGCAGGGCAGGGCAGGGCAGGGGCAGGGCGGCCGGACACGGTCAAACGCATAAAGGTGCATCGAGCGTCGTTTTTTTTTTTCTTTTTTTCTTTTTGTTTATTTTTTTTCGTTTTTGTGTTCTAGGGAGGGGGCGACAAAAGAGACGCGTCCACACCCAAGGCTTCAAAGCTTTGTTTTTGTGGCTCGGAAGAAGTTGGAACGTGGAATATATTACATGTCACATAAGAGGAAAATACAAAGGCATCGAGAGAGAGAGAGAGAGAGAGAGAGAGAGAGAGTAAAAGCGATTCCCAGGCCATTTTAAAGCCAACTGTAGGTGGGGCGGGGGGGGAGAGAGAGAGAGAGAGAGAGAGAGAGAGAGAGAGGGCAAAAGGGACGCCAGCCCAAGGGTCGTAGGGCAGGCTCACGGGCGCGATGTGAACGCAGGAATAAACCACGAGGCCGATGGTGGTGGTGGTGGTGGAAGACTGGTGGGAGGTGACGGAGGGTGGGGGCGTCATCACACCAGCCACATACTATACTATTCGTTCATTTATTTATTATTATCACTGATCTATCATCATCTTTTATTTAAGAGTGTGAATATAATGAGACAAGTAATGCGAGCCGTCCATTTGGGCAAGGTTCCCAAACTGTCAAAATCTGGGTGTCACAGGCTCAAAGCTGGACAGATTTTTTTTTTTTTTTTAAAAAAAAAAAAGAAAGAAAGGAAGAAAATGAAGGGCGTTTTCACTTCAATTCTTTTTTCTAAAAGAAATCCAGAATCAAAATTTAGTGAAGAAAGGGGGATGGGAGGATGGTGGGGGCTCGCTCTCACGACAGAGGGAGGGGTGGCTGGCTGGCTGTTAGACCTTAAAACCAGGGTGGTCCCAAAGTATTATCACGGCATTAATAGCTGCGATGCCTGACGGGCTCGTCCGGTCGATGACCATTATTCTATTCTGCTCACCGCCTTTTATTTTCGGTTGTTTTTTCTAATAAATCGCTCGCAGTAACGTACCGGCGGAGTAGCGTGACAGGGAGTAACGACAACCAAAAAAAAAAAAAAAAAAAAAAATTTGTATATTAACAAAGCGAAAGGATTCGGCGTGACGAGTGGGTGAAAATTCTTTGGGTGGTAGAAAGAGGAATAGTTGTGCAAGGTGAGGGAGTTGTTGTTAGTTTAATAATTCTTATGGATGGTAGATATTATTAAATGAGAAAAAGGTGGGGGGGTGCGGGAATCGTAAAGCGAGGCATATAGGGGTGAGGTGCACCATATGGTAGGCCTATCAAAATAATAATAATAATAATAACTTTCATCTAAACTATGTGTGTGTATATATATATAAATATATTCGCATGGTTTATTCCGTATAAATTATTTCCACGAGACGATCCGTCAGCTGTCCTCTCCCGAACAGCGTGCGCAGCTCTTTAATGACGTGTCAGAGCAGGAGAAGCCTTCCGAAAGCGGCCCACATGTGAGGACAAATGAAGCAGAGTCCCGTTCTTAGGCTCTCTCGGGAGACTGCGACAGCTGGAGGACCGAATCGCATGAAATGAATCCCTGAAGTATCGAGTAATTAGTTAAAAGGAAATTTTGGAAAAAAGGGAAGGAAAATTCTCCCATTTTCTTCTCCATCTATTTCATCCTCTTCCGTCCTCTCTCTCTCTCTCTCTCTCTCTCTCTCTCTCCCTCTATTTTCCTCCATCCATCCTCCTTGCCCATTTCTCCGTCGCTGGGGGTTTCCTTTCTGGATCTTTACTCTCTTGTTGAAAGGATGGGAGAGGGGAGACGGGGAGGAGCATAGAAATCTTTGAAGAAAAGAGAGAGGTGAGCGAGAGGAGGAGGGGGGGGGAGGGGGGGGGGGGGGTGGAGAGGGGCTTTCTCGCCTTCAATCTTTTAGACATCTTGATCCGGTTCAGGTATGATCTGGTAGGTTAATCGCCTCGAATTCCTTTCCTTTCTCTTAAAGGTTGATTTTTATGTCCTTTTTGATTTTTTATTCGGAAGGATATTCTGTTTCGGTTTTAAGTATTGCTTGGAGCACTGATAGATGGCTTTGGTTTCTTGGATTTTGAAACTTTGTTGGTGGAATAAGGAATTATTTAGCTTTGATTTTTTCCTTTTTTTCTTTTTTTTCTTTTTGTTGGGGGGGGGGTGGGGGGTATAGGTTCGTGGCTTTGTTCTGGATTTGAAAATTTCTCTAAATTTTTCTTTGCTAGACTAGATTGGCTTTCTTTTCTTAGCTGTTTCTACTTTGATATATTGTTCGTTCCTTCGTGGATCCATTTGCCGATTGTTTCTAATGGAGCATTTTGGCCTGAGATGAAGGTGCCTCATGTTTTTATGCGCCTTTATGTTATAAAGCTTTCATCTTTTTCTTTGATTAGGCGGACTCTTATGTTATCCAGCGTCAGATTGAAGCGAGAAATTTATTTCCTCTTGAATTTGGAAAATTGTGCCGATTGGATTGATTGTTTACTGTTGTAGGATGTGAAATTACCGTGATATGTGATTTTTGATTTTATTTGTAATATCATTCTCCTTCCTGCCACCGACGCCAAGTTTATTGTGCAATGACTCTAGTGTTTGAAATCAAAAAATCCATCGGTTATGTACGATGGGAGTTGGTACCTATGCTATCTTCTTAGAGTTCTACACTGCTCAAAACTGAATTCTATGCGAGATGATATTGGAGGTGACAAAGTAATTCACTTGATACTGGAGCATGCACGTCCATTTAGATATATTGTGTTTAAATTTACAGTGCAAAACATGGAGCTGCTATTGATAAAAGAATAAACAACAAGTGGAGGAAAACTTATAGTGCAGAATAGAGTTTAGGATGAGAAAATTATTGATTCATGCTTGTGCAGGCTAGTATTACCATAGGGACTGTTAGTTTGCTTGTCAGAAATTCATTCCATGAAGCAATTGCATGAACAACCATTTGTATGATTATGTGAAGTAACATTTTGAAATTTGTAGAAATTTCTGAGATGCAAATGCTCTGAGTTCTCATATATAATGTTTAAATGCTTTTGAGTAATGTTGATAGAAGAATCCTGTCTATTTTTATACTGGAGATAATCAAAAGCCATTTGCTTGACATGGAATTCTGAATGTTACTTATATGTACTTAACTAGTAGGTATAAGGGGAGTAAAATATTACTTTCATAAAGTATGGCCCTCAATTGAGTGGAATGGAGGACAAGGATTCATGTACCTGACCCCATCTAATTTGGCATTAAAGCTTAGTTGAGTTGAGTTTTTTAAGAGAGAAAATCCCTCAACCATGCAGCAGATTAAACATCTACTTCTACATGTTTTATCATTTTGATGATGGATTAGGTTATATTATCTAGGAATGCGGTGTGAAATTCTTTAATTCCTCCATGATCACTTTGAAGTGATCATTAATTTTATGAGCCATTCGTGCTTTGTTCTTAAAGTTTGGTATCTAGCATTGTGTGTTGGTTGTAGTTGGCGGTTCTTTGCTGATATAGGCTATCTCTTTCTTATGCTAATTTACCATAGCGATGACATAGAGTACTGGAGAAAATGGAGAAGAGACTTCGATAGGACGAGAAACTAGGTATTTGGCGGTGATTAAAAAAATAACATCTGGGCCTTATAAATATCCAATCTTAACTACAAAGTGCACAAGTAATCCAATATTTTATTCTTCTGGTCTTTAAGGATAACATATAGCCATGTTAGTAACTACATATTTAGTGATGCATCCTCAAGTATATATGTCTCCTACTTGCACTATGATTTCTTGCACTGCATATGATATTATGCCTATTTATCTTGTTCAGCTGGATAGCAGCTGATAGATACATACCATGTGTCTTGGCTTCAACATGCACTAGATGGCTGGTAGGCATTGGATCCTCCTGTTATTCATGGTCTACCTTAATATGTGAGACAATCATGACGGGGTTATATGTTATGCTCTGGTATATTAAGTGAATGCTGGTGTTCAAACAGAAAAGCATGCATGGAGGCCTACAGCTCTAGGTTCTGGATTGATGCAATCTGCATTTTTAAGTTGCCCAAATATATGGGCTTATATTCGAACATGTGTGTTATAACACATTAGACCTTTCTGTTTTATAACACTGGAATGATGCTATTACCTCATCGCTATGTCTGCCTATGTTCACGATGGTGATTATGTAAAAACAATGTATGGACATGTAGGAACAGTCTTATGATATGGACATGTAGGAACAGCCTATGTTTTCCAGGCTAGCTGCACAGGCATTCCTATTGTTGAAATCATGTCATTACTCTTTTGTTTCAGGGATCCAGTGTCTTCCTCCAATCTTCCATTATGTGTCTTATCATCAGAGTAATATAAGTTTTTTTTTGGCTTTCAGTATGGATTGATAATTTGTATGGTGATCGTTTAGTAAAGAAATCTAAATTAGATTGGGGAAGCCAGGAAGGTTGTGTGTGTCTGCATGTACATATGCATATATAAGTATTCTTTGCTTATCTGTATCTCTTATTAATCATCTTTCTGCATTGATGGGGACTTGCTAGTCTTATTTGCTATCTCACACTGCATTGCTGTTGATTTATTCAATTATGGAGTGCACCAGGAGAATATCTACTTGAATCTCAAATAAAAATTTCTGCCTTTTTTTTAAAATTTTTCTATGCAGGCTGCTTGAGTTCAAGTGGCATGGTTGAATGGTTGTGTGTGACAGACTGTATTGTAGCATCTCCTGGTTCCTCCTTGGAAGAAACTCCTGGGAAGAAGAACTCACCTAATGCAAGGGCAAAGGAGTTCTGTCGAACCCTTCCCTGAGGCTTTTGAATTTGAAAATGTATCAAGTTCAAGCAACTCTGCCATGGATCAACAAATGTACTGGGATAACATGCTTTTTGATCCGGTAGTGACTCAGAACCTACCAGATTATCTCCTACCTTCCACCGATGCAAATATTTCATATGTAAGCATGGCCGCTCATGATGGTACCCAACTGAGCATCTGGAACTCAGTTGCATCTAGCTCAAGAGAACACTCGCTAAACCGCTGCGATGAAATCAAAATGGAGCAGGGGTGGACACCTTCTCTGACAATTAACATGAGAGGTGGCCCAAGGATTGAAGAAGGCCGTTTTGGAGCAGCCAATGCAATTTCTATGGAAAATGCCAACATTAATCTTAACACAACTCAAATTGACGAAGAGCAATCTTTACAGGATTCCAATTTAAACACTGTCCCTCAGAGTTCAGAACACAGCGGTGGTATCAGCAGTGAGGTTTCGGAAACGAGGTTATCTCCACATCCTACTTATACCCCAGGCTTACCAGATTCTGAGCATGTTCCATCTTTGAATTGTCCTTCAAATTCTTGTGAAAATTCTTCTGGAGGTGTTGGATTTATGCCAGAAGATGCTGGTGGAAGGCAAGGGAGTTCATTGGATGGTCGGCGCTTGGCCTGTAAAAGGAAAAACATTGAAGGTGTACCTGGGCAGTCTTCTACAAGTGGAAGTGCAGGCTTTGTCCACCAAGGAGAGAATAGTTTACTGCATTCTGCTTCTTCTAGTAATAATCCTGCCACTAATTTAAATATAGGAAGCGCATCAGATTATCCATCTGTAGCAAATCCTTCTGAAGAACAGCTAAACACAGGTTTTGGCGTCATCATGGGAGGAGTGGCTTCTGAATGCTATCCATCTGCTAGCACAGCAGGAAATGCAGAAAACTCGCATAGAAGTTTTCGAATGAGAATGAACCCTGCCCATCAACATGATATTTCCCCACATAATTTATGGTCCTCAGGGAACACAGTGAGGCGGTTTAATGTATGGTCACCCAATCAGCCACCTTTCCATCCTACCCCATTTAGTCAGCCACTTGAACCGATTTCAATAGGTGCCAGTTCAAGCTCACAAAGTCAGCCTCATATGCCAGTTGTTCCTGTTCCCAGTTTGCCACGAACACTGTACCATTTCCCATGGAATGGAGCTTCCAGTTCAAGAATTGGCACATCAATCTCTGTTAATTCAGAGGAGAGAGTGATGGCTACAAGAGAAGACACAAACTCAAGAAACATGATGATAAACAATGCTTCAGATTTTGCTCCCACGCCTGATATGAGACATTTGGCGCAAGACCGGATAAATTGGAATCTGTCTGATAGGAATACTAGCATTGCTGGAAATGGAGTGCCGGCTTCACAAACTGACACTAGTTCAGGAGTCCATTCAATGCCAGCACCTGCCTGGGTTACTCATCAAAATCTCCCTACCCGATATCCCCGAAGCTTATCAGAGGTCACTCGGCGGTCGTTGTTTCCATCTGGAGCCTCTGAATCTGGAGGTCAGCCATATAACTATTCTGTGCAACGTTCTGGTCACTCTATTGCATCACAGGGTAGAGGCCATCAATCTGGAGCTGTTTTCCCGAGTCATCAGCAACTGTACATGAGGCCAGCACTTTTAATGGACCAACAAAATGATGATGTTTTGGGTGTTCCCTTGACTGCGAGGAATGTTGCAGTTGCAAGGGAAGGGAGAAGCAGGATGATATCAGAGGTATGTTCTTAGAACAATCATTTTGTCAGTTATGCAGGGATTTTCATTAGTTGCATATTTCATTTCAATGCAGGAATAAAATTGGACAGCAGATACTTTTGCTTAATGAATCTTTAATATCATGGAAACAGCAACCTTTTTCAATAACATGTCAACATTCCTGAATAATTATACCATCAATCTATCACATGATGATTGGTCTACTGCCTTAATTTGGTCTTACAAACGGTCATATGGTGTTTGAGTGGCAAAATGTCCTATATGTTCCTAAGTTTGCATCCATAGTTGTCAAACTATGTGCACTGCTTTATTAGAAAATATCATCTGACAATTGAAATCAAGCAAAATATTTTCTTTTAGTTTTAATTCATGGGCATATCTTCCCTTCCTTCACAAGTAGACAGCAGATCATTCTAGAATTGCCTGTTATGGTGGTGCGATATACACTGATATGTTACAGCTAGGTTCTTCAATAAAGGTTGGAGGCCATTGTGTTGCTGCGGATTTCTATTTGAAAATCTGGTACCTTTATCTTTTATAACTAGGATTATTGCTGCATGCTTTGGTTTAGTTGGAACAATATTATTTTTCTTTACTTTCTCAGCTATTCAGTCATTCTAATTTATAATCAATTATTTTCTCTAATTCTAGTTCATCTTTGTTTTCCCAAAATTTTCTTTTGCGTTTTCCTTGCATCCATTTCATGTAACTCTCGAGTGTGGCTTAGTTGTTAGGATGATGGTTTATGTTTTCAATCTGCCGCCCCTTAGAATTTGTTTTCATAATGTTCATTGTTTCTCATTCATTTATTGGTCTATTTTTATGCTTTCAAGATCGCATAGGAAAGGGTAGTTGCTAAATCAGAAAAAAAAAAAAAAGCTTAATTTCGTTGGTTTTGCATTTGCTTTTTTTTAAATGTTATTTCATTTAAGATTTTTCTAAAAAATTATACTACTGTTGAAATTATTTGTAAACATAAACCTTGCCGGAAAGTTCAAGATATACTAGCTTTATATTGATGGATCTAAGTTCAAAATCTTTTCTGTGAAAATGAATAGATTCTTAGTTACTGCTTATTACATAATTAACAAACTAGAAACAGAGGATTTGACATTTATTCGATGAAAATGGACATGTCAGTTATCCATAACAGATATAATTACATGGCTTTCCTTAAAAATGATTTTAAGATCACTCTCTGATAACCATGTTGTTTTTGTTCTTTCAGTATCTATGTTAATGCTAAGGTAACATGTGATTCCCTTTATTCATTTGCATATATACTTGAAAATTTTTGCTTCCTGTAACAAATTTTGTGTTTTTTTTCATTTTTTTTAATTCGTTCAAATTACCATTGTAGACATCTTCTACTGATTTGTTAATAGTTGTTTCTTGAATTTATTATTATTTATTGACAGTTAGAGAATTGTATTATTGGTTGCAAAATAATTTCCACTAAGGAAATATTTCTTTTATTCACAAAAAAAAAGAAAAAGTTAACTAAAAGGTGCAAGCTCAAAATGTAATTGAATCTTGATTTCCTATTTTAAAGCATATGTAGCTTAGTGATGTTTCCCTGGCTTATTGGAAATTTTTGCAATTATTCTCTAAATTTTACAAAGTTTATCCTCTGATTATACATGATTTAATAAAAGAAATTTTACCACCTGCATGATCTTTAATCATGTTTTTATATTTTTGAAATTTTTTTAGTTTTTCTTAAATTATGAGTAGTATATGACTCAGAACAGAGCTGAATGGAGAAAAAAGATTCAGCCGACACCAACCAATATGGGATCAAGGCTTTGCTGCTGTTGTTATTGAACGAGTAGTCATCATAGTCATTTCAGCATTTTTATGTTTTTCCACCTGTTCAGTTTTCTAATTTTGATGATTTTATTGATTGTCGTTTAAATTAATCACAGATCCTCTATTTCTGATTGTAGCAGGCATGTACAAGTCTTTTTAATTCAAATTTTAGGCAAAAAGGCTCTTTTTTCAATTTTTGTTCCACAAATGTCCCTTGTTTTTTTATTTGCATGCCTTGCTCAAATAGCATCACTTACCATTATATTTGGTAAAAAAAATTGTGAATTTGGGACTGTATTTTTGTTTATTTGCCAAAGAGATGAATATGTGAATTTGTTTTGGCCTCCCATATACAACTTTGTAGCAAAGGTGGCATATTCTAGGAAGCCTGATACTTTTAGGGGTGTTTGGTTGATGGTAATCCACTTTGGTAATCTTAGATTACCACTATGCAGATTGGATGATAATATTTAATTCTTAGTAATTTAAGATTATTACAAATTATGATAGTCTGATTCCTATCTGAAAGGTGGGTCTATAAGATTACCAAGGTATGGTAATCTCAAATTATGCTCAATTTTTATGTAAATATTTAATCTAATTATATATTTAATAGGTACTTAGAAATATTTAAATATTTAATATTATAATTATATTTAATAGTAAATATATATTATGATATACTATATTTAATATTAATATAATATTTATTATTTTAAACACTATTATATGTTTGTTTAATAATATAAATATTAAATTTAAATTTATTAATATTTATGACCTTGCATATTAAATTGTTATATTTAAATAATGTATAATATATAGTTAATATTATTTAAATAATATATATATTTATAATATTTAAATATATAATATCTTTGAAATGATTTTACAAAGAATCCTTGCTTTATAGTAGAATATTTCATATTGTAGCTTAAAAAAAAGACAACCACTTACCAGACAAAAAAGATTTATAACAAAATATAAATAGAATTTAATATAATATATACTATATATTATATCTTGTATTATTGGGAATTCAAATCAACATTACTAAGACAAATCGAATGTAGTAATCTTATATTATCGATAATTTGATTACTAAGTGCAAGATTATGAAGAATGTAAGATTTCTGTTTATATTATATTAACACGAATTCCATTACAAAGCAATATACACAAAAGCATGAATATATAGGGTTACTCGTATATCCATGGTCCACACAAATTTTGATCAACAAGATGCATCCCACACACAAAGAAATCACAGGGTTCCACAAAATCATGAACATATAAGTTTGTTAGCATCTCTTTGAATCTCCAGATATTCTTATTGTTCAGCTCATAAGTTTGAGTGATACATAAAGGAGAAATGTCCACCAATTAGAAGCAGAACAGGAGAGACCATAATAAACTGTGGGAGAAAACAGGAAACAGTCGAAGATGCTTGAATTAATATGGCTGTTATCATGAAAATTATTTTTTAAAAAAAACTCTAGCCTAAGGGCTCTATACAGTTTTTTCATAGAACGGGACATACCGCATCCCTACAATTGATGGTGGGATGCCCCCTGTGCAGAAGATAATGAGGAAATGACAAACAGAATTTTTTCGAATAACTTAAATATAGTTGGCTCATAGATAAACAAGTTCATGTAGGCATCATTGTGTCGTGTGTCTACGACATTTGAAGAAATAATGATGGTTGCATATTGGGAGATAACATGGCGTTTATGCCCAATAGTGTCATCACCACATTCATGTCAAGATAACTCATGCAAAATGATCCATTTGCTGCACCAAACTCATTAAATATGTGTCTAGCTGCTCATGCAGAGGCATATGAAATTTATCAATAACTTAATTGAATCACAGTCTTGAATCTCAAATCATGGCCCTGCAAAGTTATGGTTGTAATTATACGTATGCAACATCAACACTCTTATTTGAGAAAGATGAGAATGATGAGAATCTAATATCTGGCAAGGTAAGAAAAACCTCTCTGATACGACCAAACAATAGGCACATGCATCTGATGATATGTAGCAACGATAGATTTTAGAGCATTGCTACGGTAACACAAATCTCACACAAAAAGCTGCATGGTTGGTTGGCCCATTCACTAAAATATTGTGCAGTAAGAAGTACAGGCTGTCAATATTGGACAGATGAGGAGGTTACATGTCCATGTTATCATTTCTTAAGATTTTACGGTATCAAGCAGTAGTTCTGTTTGTTGGCATGTGGATTGCGATGATGGAGGCTAGTGGACTGACAGGAGTATTGAAACTGAGTAGAGGAAGTTCTCCAACTGGAGAGAGGTTGAAGCAGGTTTGAGTGACGATAAGTATTGGCAGGCGCATTAGTATGACCTGGTAAGCTGGGAAAAATGAAAGGTCAGACATCAATTTTACATCTGCTGTGATGTCAAATTTCAAGTGCATCTGGGCTGAATAATAAGTATTTTTGTGAATTTTCTGCATAAAAAAATTGGTAGGTAGCTTGTAAGATTATGCTTGAGTATTCTCCACTACTGAAATGTTTAAAGTTGTGTAAGATAACAGTGTAAGAACTATGCTAGGTTTAAGATATGCTTTTATTTCAACTCATGTAAAACATATATTGTTTTTTCCTTGAAAGTTCAGTGCCCTTAGATTTTTTTTTTTTTTTTTTTCCATTTTTTTGACTTTGAATGGTGAGTTTTAAAATTAGTGGTAGAATTGTTCTAATCTTTTGTCTTGCATTATGTTCATCCAATTGTTAGTATTTTTGTAGCCTTATAGTTTCATGATGCTTCTCATTGATCAAAGGATGAACCTATCAAATTAGCTTCTTATTATATCTGATCAATTTACAATCTTTGTTTCATGTCTCATGTTAAATAATTAAATGAGGTTGTAGTCTTTGGACATATCTTGTATTGTTTATTGTCCCTGGTGATGAAACAATATCTGTGATTTTTTGCACCAGATTCGTAGTGCATTGGAATCTATGCGCAGGGGTGGAAATTTACGATTTGAGGTTAGTCTTCCCATGGTGTTGTTCTTAAACGGGACACAACTATTATTTCACTTATTTCAATAGATAGATAGATAGATAGATAGTTATAAATCATAAAAATTGAATCTTGATCCATACTCTGTCATTCCTGATAGATGCAGCAACTTGAAAAGAATTCCCTGATTTCTCTATATTTTTTAAAGAATTTTGAACAAGATTCATGTGCATTTTATTTCATATTTTGTGTTTGTTTTCCTATATTATAGTAAATTGAATCAAAGCTGTTCCATATTCTTTGATGGCTATGGCAATTACGGTTTATTTTCACTAAAATGTGGCCTGACTCACGCAGCTTAATGTCTCACTTTGTTATGCTTTATTTATCCTGACCCATCCTTACCTTTTCAAATATTGGTGGTAAGCTGAGAAGGATTTATGTCCATAACTCATTTTCTTGAAGCAAATCAATATATAATTTATTCAAATTCATATGTTATTGTTGCAACCTGATTACCTGTGTTAACTTTATTTCAGGAATTGATAAGGGATGCATTGCTTTAATAAAAATTTATTGATGGTAGAGGAAAATTGAAATACGATAAGACATATTGGCTAGTAAATGGCACATGGATATAATAATCATTTATGCAATTTAAGTTCACCAGAAAGCTTTAATTTTAGAAGAGGGCAGGTCATAGTGCAATGTTGAGGTTGCTCCACTGACTTTGCATATGGATGTCAGGTTGCGTAAGTTTGACTCCCTAAATCTTGCAGGGACAGGAACCTTGTTCGCTTGGATTTTTTTTTTTTTTTTAATTTTTTGGGAAAGCTTTACCACTTATTAAGAGTTGCATCTACAAAAGTGAATTGACAACTTTAAAACATTATCTTAGAAGCTCTTTGGACAAATGGATTTATATTTTACTCTGGAAGCCTCAGCCATACACATGAGCCAAACAGAACTAAATTACACTTCTCACTTGCCTGCTCACTGCTGTGAATAGGCAAGATGTGCCATGGTTTTTTTCTCATTGATAGCCTGTTATTAAAGAATGAACAAGCCCAGAGGCTGTTTGGTGTCTGCTGATCAGGCTTTGGAGAAAAGGTTTCCCTCGATGTAAAATTGCTAATAAAGAAATGACCAATAAAGCCATTAGTTATCTATAAGAGATTGTTTAAAAAGCTTCTCAAAGAAAGTAGTATGTATATAAAACATTTAGCCACACAATGTTCAAAATATTGAATGCATTTCTGCATATATCAAGAATCATGTATGATGATACCATCTTTCATTTTGTGGAATTTGATGTATACTGATGGTAACTGGCCAGGATATCTTTGTCCTTGACCAGTCTATCTTTTATGGGGGCGCCGACTTGCACGACAGGCATAGAGACATGCGGCTTGATGTGGATAATATGTCTTATGAGGCAAGAGCTCTCCTTCTTGCGAGATCATAGTTCAAATGCTTTTCACAGCTGAAGGTCGTTTAACCCAACCATCTTATGTTGTACCGCAGGAATTATTGGCACTGGAAGAGCGGATAGGAAATGTGAGCACTGGTCTCGGTGAGGAAGCGATTTTCAAATGTCTAAAGCAGCGGAAATATTTATTGGGGACGGTGGAAGCATCTATGGAGGTTGAACCGTGCTGCATCTGCCAGGTATTAACTCCTACCAGGTACCGAGCCTGATTTTGGCCTCTTTGGTCAGCATTTGTAACAAAACTTTTTTCATCCTGTTGTTCAGGAAGAATTTGTTGAAGGGGAGGACCTTGGGACCCTGGACTGTGGACATGACTTCCACACAGCTTGCATCAAACAATGGCTGATGCACAAGAATCTGTGCCCCATTTGTAAAAACACTGGTCTAGTGACATGAGGGAGTGGGATGTGACACATCTTTCCTCCTTAATTCTCTGATGGATAAAACAGTGAGCTCTGCATAACTTATTTCTTTGCCTTTAAATCATTAAATCCATTGACACTGATGGGTAATTAATACACACGCACACGCACACGCACGCACGCACACACATATTCCCAGACTTTTTCTTTGCAAATTTTGCCATTTTCTTCAAGTAGTTTTCTGCTCACTGCACTCTCTTCTTCGTATGATCCAACCCTTCTAACTGTGCATATAAGATCTGGAGCTTCACTAGTGCTGTGAAATCTAGTAGGGGTCAGGCAGGTAGAGAGTTGGAGAAACGAGAGGGTCGTGGCCTGATGCTGTATCCATACGATGATGTTTATATTATTAATTTTAATATGCAGAAGATCCGGTCCTCCTGCCGTTTTTAAAACAGCGGTATGTTGTGTCCTTGCTGAGCGCGTTGCATGGGCCTGGGTAGACTGATAACAATGCGTTGTTCTGTGATCCATTGATTGATTGGACCAACCAGATCCAGCACATATGCCGCAAGGGTTATTATGGATGCAAGAGGGGGTTAAAAAGGGGCGTGTCTCAGTGAGTTGATTAGGCAATCAAGTTCTCGGGTCCAAGCCTGCTCTCTGTGTGTGTTTGCGTCCTGATTGGATTGGGGTCTTTTGTCTTGGTTGGATGGTATATGTCTCAGGCTTGATCTAACCATCCGGTTTAGCGTGCAAAATTTTGGACGAAGCGAATGAATTCAGAGCGACATGAGAGCAGAGCAGGATCAGGGTCTGAACCTTGGACCCGAGACCCATGCGCCTGGTCTGTTAAACCCAAACCACTTGCAGACCTGTATGTCCGCATACGCCATGGCCCTGGCATAGTGTTTGTTGTGTATTGAGTTGTTAAACCCATAGGGAGACCGTGCATGATGGACAGGAGATAAAATTATATATATATATATATATATATATATTGGATCTCGAGGCGTACTCATGGTCATCAGGAGCCCCGTCTAGAAAGTGCTCCCACTCCGTTTTGCCTGACGTCCCGTTGTCTGCTTCGTTTCCGAATCCTCCACCTCCACACACACTCTCTCTCTCTAATTACGGGTCCTGGTCTTTGTCTTTGGAGAGACGCCTGCCTGCCTGCCTTTATCTGCTGGAGGATGACGTGCCCGCGAAAGCGACGGCGGCTTCGGAGGCTGCCGTCCGCCTTGTACAAAACTTTGGATACGGAGATCTTGGGGGCTAATAGGGCCAGGCCACGTGAGTGCCGTGTTGGGGGGTGAGGGATATCTTACATCGATGTAGGTGACGGACAACGGACAATCAGAGGAGAGGAGAGGAGAGGAGAGGAGGGACGGGAGGAAAGGTGAATTGGTGTATGGAGGTAGCCATGATCACTGGGCCAAACCAGCAGCACCGGCTGGCTCTTTTGTCATCTCTTTCTTTCTCTTTCTTTTCTGTCCTCCTCCTCCTCCTCCTTCCTCCTTCCTCCAACTCGATTCGTTTTGGGGTTTTCGCCTCTTTCCCTTTTCTTTTACGGCGTGTGACGTTTCACGGGTTCGGAGGTTGACCGCCAGAAGCTAATAGCTTTACTCATCCGCTGCTTTCATCATAGCAGACGCGCGCGCGGGGACACACGCAAGCGGGTTTTTTTTTTTGAAAAGAAAAATGCCCGGAATTTTATTTTTCTTTTTTTCTTTTTTTTTTTTTTGAAAAAACGAAAACTAGGATATTGGATCGCCATAGTCCTCTGGAGCTCCACTATAGATTTGATTTACTTAATTTCAATTTTTATTCCTTCCCTTACTTGCAGCAAAATAATAATAATAATAATAATAATAATAATAATATAGAAATAAATAGGTTCTTTCTCGACGAGAAAATGGAATATTTTTGAACTGCGTCCGGGTGGTGCGACGCACGTCGCGGGGCAGAGATCCACTTACTTTTCATAATATATGAATGACTGATATAACAATTAACGTTACCATCGTCCACCTTCATAAAATTAAAATTAAAAAAAATAAAAAAAAAAGAAGCCACCAGTGATCAACAAGAAAATCGAACAAAAAAAAAAAAAAAAAAAAAAGAGAGGACCAAGACTAGAGCACTAATGAACGCCTTTTGAGAGAAAATATATATATATATATATATATATATATATATATATAGAGGAATTTTTTTTTTAAAAAAAAAAAAAAAAACGCTATGCTCTGCGTCCTCATCATCTGCCCTTTTTTTTTTATGCATTTGAATATCATCGAAAACCTTTGTTGTGCCTCAAAAACATGAATCTTTGTGCGTGACCTTGGAGCCATGGTAGTGCTTTCATTGTTGTCAAGGCCTCAAGGTCATACTGCTAAGTTGTTGAACACGAGAACTTGGTACACTGGTGCAAATCTTTGAATTTCCAAAAAGTTGTCTTCCCTTTGTATCGCTGTGATAACCTCAACCTCTCTTTGCTCAGACAGAACACCACGTCGAGGAGACATTCAAAAGAAGAGGAAAAAACAAGCACCCATAAATTAAACGCACTGCACTGCACCGCTGTGATTGATAATTATATTTATTTCTTTCTTTGAAATTTAGCTGCTTGAGCTTATTTTCTTTTTCTCCTACGTCGTTTGGGCATCAAGATATTTATGCTAGTGGACTTTTCTTCGTGAAGCAGTTGAGAAATTTGATTTTTTTTTTTTTCTTTTTCTTTTAATTTTGTTTCAGTTTATCCTAAAATCACGAATGGATATATGTACAAGATATAAGTACGAGATAGCTTGATAGCATTATCTTCTACGACGAGGGAAAAGAAATGACATGCATGATAAAGTAGATGAAAGAATACATATTACCGTAGATTATGGAGGACAATGTGCAGTAATAGTTTCTTCGATTTGATGCAAATGTGGCCATTTTTCTTTCTATTTAAACAAATCCGGTTGTAGAGAGATGTACTGAGGGAAAAAATAAAATAAAAAAATTTGTAACGTCCCATCCTTTTGACCGTCCTTCTTATGATAATCCTATCAACTTCTTGGCATCTCTCCGCTCACCGATGCCTCTCCACCGCCTCACCTTGTTACGTGAGTGAGCGATTGTGAAAAATTTTGATGGAAAATATATTTTTAAATTTTTTAAAAAAATTAAAGAGAAAAACATGTTATCATATTTGATTGATAAAAAAATTAATTTTAAAAAAAAAATTCTTATGTTTAGTTCGGATTAATTTTATATGAGAAAATATAAATTTATCTATAATATTCTTAGAATAAAGATTGCATAGAAATCAATATAATATAATATATTTATTATATTATTTTATATTATATTATCATATATTTATTATATTATTATAAAATAATATCAATATAATAATATTAAAATTATTGTATTAGTAATATTTTTATTTATAATATAATATAAAATAAGTTTATATATTATAATATATAATATAATTTAATATATTATATGATATTATATTATATTAACTTTTGCTACGATGCTTTTGGCTATATTTGGACTGATGCTATAATTTTTGAAAAAGTAAACACAAAAGATAACAAATAGACATCCGAAAAATTGAATGCATGGTGTTAAACAAATCGAATTAAAGCTTGATTATCACAAAAAAAAATATTATAAAAGTATCAAAGTTGAACCTTATTATATAATATATATTATGATAATATAATATAAATATAATACAGAAGAAAATAAAACAAAGTTAGAAGGATAATTTTAAACTTTTAGTATTAAAAAGTTTTTTTATAAAATTGAAAAAGTTAAAATACCATCTTTCTTGTAAAAAAAGTTATCTTATAGGATAGAAGAAAATATTATGAGCCTCACCTCTATTTTTTCTCTACTTTCAACTAAATGTTAAAGAATTAGGATAAAAAAATTTCTGCCTTCATTTTTTTCTAAGCCAAACAAGCACAAAGTATGTATTTTAGTCCTACATCACTCCATGCAAGTACATATTTAGGTTATATATATATATATATATATATAGAGGATCCGATGAAGACTTTTTTTTTTTTTTGTGCATCTAAGTTGCCGATGTCTGAAAGTTGATTAGTGGTTGATTTCTATTCGAAGTAATCAATGCCTTTGGTAGAATCTAATTCTGGATGAATAGTGGCTTTGGTAGAAATCATCTTTGATTGAGACTTTTCTTGTCTAAGATAATATGTGTAGTGGTCTAATTGTTCAGACCATCCTACCTTTTATAGTCTTATTAGGTGCTAACATTATGTAGGCTAATCAGTTCGTACTATTTATGTGCAAATAATGATAGAGATAAATCAAATGACAATACAATGTATAATATAAAACCAATCGGAAATTGATTGTACTAAGTATAATTTACATTTATAACTAAATTTTAGTTCAATAACGATATTAAAATTTAAATATAAGATGCATAGAAACTTATGCATTGCATTTATTTAGTCTAATAGTACATTAAGATATCTTGAATTTTCATGCAATATCAAGAAATTTAAATAATATTCTTTAATTATACTTCATTTAGATAAGATTTTTAAGTTATTATAAATAATATTATATTAAATTATAAAAAATAATATGATAATGTACCTAGTATTAGAGCGTAGCAGGCACATGGTAGAGTAATGGGGATGACCAAGGATTGTAGGATTATCTTACAACCCGTAAAGGGTTATCTCAAAATCTACTGGAACATGTACAAAATCTACCATATACTGAAAATTTAAGGGCAATCATAAGTTAATGGATACTCAAAAAGGAAAAAAAAAAAAAAAAAACTTTTATTGACATATAAAAAACATAATACATAGCGAGGCATTGATAGAATTCAGAACTCTTACATTGAGGAGGGCGGGTAAGTGCCCATGGGGTTGGACTAGACTTCAATAACTAGCAAAGTAAAAAAAAAAAAAAAAAATTAGTTCAAATTATCAGTCCTTAAGGATATTTTGGCCCAAGAAAGTCCAAATGGCGAGGTTTGGCGTCCAAACAGTTTGATAATATGCTGATTACTCTCAGAAATCCTCTTGCTTTGACATAGATTAGAGTTGAACTTATTTGGACTTGACTGTCATTTGATACTTAAACTAGATGTGACGGTGCACTTTCTACCATTGCAAATAATTTGATGCCAAGGGTGCTATCGACCATCTTAATTTGAGGCCACAAGATTTGCTGTCAAGTATCTATAACTTTTTAAGTTATTGACACTATTTTAGCAATTCCATTATAACTTTCTCATCCGAGAGATCAGATTGAAGTGATTTTAAGTTTAAAAAGCCTCCTCAATCCAGTGCTAATCGTTTGGATGTGCACCGGACTGTGCTTATCACCGCGACCTGACAGTTTATAAAATATTAAATTCTTTTTGATACTTCTGAGTTAAGTTTACCAGCGTTCTCTTTTTAATTGGCCTAAAGACGATCCGGAGATCAACGGATAAAGTCCTGCGACTCCGAGTGATACGGTGGTAATCAAGTTGAGTTCTCAAAAGAACTCGAACGACGCTGCTGAGAGACAGTGCATAAGAAAAGGACGTAATAAGTTCCCTTTTGATTTGCATCCATAATAACAACACTCTATACTCTGCCAGGAGGAGAGACTGTGCATTAAAAAAAAAAAATAAAAAAATAAAAAAAAAGAGGAAGGGGGGGGGACTGGCATGATCTGTCCGTTGGCTTTTTGCCTCATGTCATCATCGACTCTCAAGCTCACGCACGAGTGGAGGAGAACTTCGTGTAGAACGTTGACCAGCATTTTACAAACCCAATCAGGTCAGCGGATGCAAGGATCTGGTTATGTTTACAAGGTTGCCAATAAAAGGTTCCGATTTCCTTCATTTATTCTTTTTATCTGTGCATAATATTAATTAAAATAATATAAGCTCGCATACCCTCCCATAATATATATATATATATATAAAGTTTCGCACTTCCATTCCAGCGTGGATGATGATCCAGCGAGCAGCATCCCATTGTCCCAAGCAATAATAATAATAATAATAATAATAATAATACATAACTTTCCCTCCTCAAAAATAATAGCAATACGACAAAAGAGAATTAAAACTAATTAATCAACCTCCAGTCTACAATCAGTGGCAGTTCCGTGGTTTGGTGGAAGTCAATTGCCGCTGTAAAAGGGAAAATTTTCCTCTTCCACCTCAGCCGTTGTCTCCCACCAATTCATTCATTCATTCATTCATTGATTGCATCCTCTCCCTCTCTGCACAACTCCCAACGCGACTCTGAAAACCACTACCACAAGCAACGACTAAACGATCTCCTCCGGAGACCAACCGTAACTCCATTCCCATTAATTCCTCTCTCTCACATATATATATATTAAAAAAAAAAAAAAAGAAAAGAAGAAGAAGGACACTGAGGAGGCAGTGGCAACAGAGTTAGGGCCATGATTTGTTCTGTACTTTGCCTCTTTTTACAGAAGGGAAATAAGTAAAGAAAAGAAAAGAAAAGAAAAACAAACAACCCATCCAGCACCCACCCACACGCAAGCCCATGGAAACATGGGTCTCACCCCGTCCGAAATGCATCTGGATACGGCAGCAAACCAGGGGAAGCCTTGAACCCTGCGGCACGCCAACACCTGTGTGCGTATAAAAGCTATCGTTTGCCAAAGCGCAAGAAGGGTTTTAAGGGAAGGGTAGAATGGAATGGAAAGGCTTTGGCAGTCTACTAGACTGTTGTGTATATGCTGTAGAGGTCGGTAGGTAGGTAGGTAGGTAGGCAGGTAGGGTCCTTTTGTGATCGCTTTTGGTTTTGGTTTTCCTCTTCTTTCTCTTCTCTGTCTTCCGATTGGTTCAGATGTGGGATGGGTGACCACAACGACATCGGCAGCGGCAGCGGCAGCGCCAGCAGCCTTGACAGAAACGTGGGCAGCAGCAGCACTTGGTCATTTTCTGGCCCCACTTCATCATCCCCTGGCCGGCACCTTCGTCCGGCTTGCTCCCACACCTCGATTGCTCGGACGGCGACCGTGCAGATGCCCTTCCCTTCCTCCTCATCCTCCTCCGGCGCCGCCGAGAGGAGGAGCGGCGGTGGCGGTGGCGGTGGCGGTGGTGGTGGCGGACGCTCCCTCGAAGCGCGTGATTGCGAGAGTGAGGTGGTCGTGCTGCATATCCGAGCTGCCGCTCGCATTTGTTTCCTTGCTATTTATTTATTATCTGTTAGATGGTTCACTTGATTTCTTGCTTTGGCTTGTAGGAGGGGGTGGAAGGGGCCGAGGAACCCGCGAAGCCTCGGGGTGGTTCCGGCTCCAAAAGAAGCAGAGCTGCCGAAGTTCACAATTTGTCTGAGAAGGTGCCTCTCTTGCCTTTTTTTTTTAAAAAAAAAAAAAAAAAATCTACATATAATTTTTCTCTTGCCGTGATTTCTTTTACCTACGAAAATCCCTTCTTTGAATACAGAGGAGGAGAAGTAGAATCAATGAGAAGATGAAAGCGCTGCAGAATCTGATTCCAAATTCTAACAAGGTTTTTAATCATCGAATCCTTTTTGCATGTATTCCTTTTTCTTCTTTTTTTTTTTTTCTTTTGATAAAAAAGGATTTTCTCTCATTTAATGTCATTTTCGTTTTCATAAAATTTTGTCTTGAAGCAGACTGACAAGGCTTCCATGCTTGATGAGGCCATCGAATATCTCAAGCAGCTACAGCTCCAAGTACAGGTCAGTAAGAACTATTAAAATCCTTGCCCTCTCTCTCTCTCTCTCTCTCTCTCTCTCTCTCTCTCTCTCTCTCTCGCCCATAGCAATCTTCTCACGCGGAAAGATTTTACTCTTTTTAGTTCATTTGTATGCGAAATGGCACATCAGCTGGTCTATTCTTTACCTCTATGCTCAGTTTTTTTTTTTTTTTTAGGGGGTTAAAATTTTAGTTGGAATTTTGGGGGCACATTTATTCACATGTGTAATTTATTAATGGCAAGTTGCAGGCAAGCTGTCCCTAAGCGTCCTATCATATTGCAGTATATGGTTGTTCATCAATCTTTGGAATTAATCTTTTTATTTTACTGGACTTCATTAAGGATGGTGGAGGCATGACATAGGTCATTTGTCTTGCCTATAATTTTTTTTTCCAAAAACGCTCCCCAGATTTTCATCTTGAAAACAAAATTATACCATCAACAACGTTTCTATATTGCATTCTGAAACAACATTTAAACAAGCAATTCTCCAACCTTGAAACTTTTTAACATGCAAAAACAAATGAGAGCGAGCTCGTAGTATAACGTTCCATCTCCTGATCAAGTTCAATTCTCTAAAATCCAAGCATGCAGCTTGTTTCATGGAGTGGAGTCAAATGCCCTGTTGGAGGAAACATGCATTTCGGCTGACCAATGTTTTGTAACAATATTGGTTGCCCTCCTGCACCATATAGAGTAGTTGTAGAGGATGATATATTACTAGATGCCAAATAGAAGAGGAAAGAACCCTTCTCTTAACTGTAGTTGCCATGTCAAGGAACTTGGTGCCAGTATTTGAGAATTTAAAACTAGATATGATATGCTGCACCATCGTCCATTGGAGCTTCTCAACTTAGGATTTTGTTCTAAATATGACACCATTATAATGGAAAATGGCTTTGTTGATGATGACAATGATGGCACAATACTAGAACTTGTTTTTCCCAACTCCAAACAGTAGAATTTTATGCAGAACTTTCATTATTGTGACATGACTATATGTATAATGGAAGCAAGAGCTATGCTATTCGATTGATAGGAATATCTGAGCATAAAGTAATTTGTGGGGCAGCATTTTGTTCGGGAATAAGGCAGGGATAGAGTGTCTCAAATGTAATGCTTGTTAGACAGCCTTCAACAAATAGGAATAAGAAAGGAATAGTTATGCTAGTCAATTGTAATTTGTTGATTTTTGTGGATTGCATATCCCAGATTTTCATGTTTTGTTTAGTCAATCGGCTGTTTTGTTGATGCCTGCTAAATAAGTTGTCTTTGATTCATATGTGATGGAGAGATAGCATGTTTGAGGCTTCAAATTTTTACATGCAAGCATCTCTTTGTTCACCTTCCTTCATCAAGTGCTCAAATTTGCTGGTCCAATTGCGAAGCCTTTGTGAAGATGCCTCCACATGATGTTCTCAATCTCTCTGATTTCTCCTTTTTTTTCTTTTTCCTTGTCTTTTGGCAGGGGCTATTTGCACTTAATTGGTTTTGAATTCCAATCATTTTAGACCAAGTTCATACATCATTAGATTTTTACTAAATGAGATCATGCCTTGCTCCTTTTAGTTATTAGTTCTTGCAGTTTTCTTAAGTTACTAAAATTTTAAAATTTGTGAGATTCTAAAAGATAAGTGTAAGTCTAGAATTTCAATATGAAACTTTTGTCAGCAAAACACAATATTTTAATTGATGTAGAACTAGTTATGGATTATCAATCATGGTGCAAGAGGTTGAAAAAACAAGTCAAATTTATTTCAAAAATGAGTATGCTCGAAGATATTGAAAGCACAATTCAGCATGGTAGGGGATTGAAGCTTCCTAACTGTACTGTAGTTCCTTTAATTTCTCAACCAAATTGAAATGATAGAAGTAGAAGAGAAATGTCCCTTGATGTGACCAATTACAACAACAAGAATAATGTGATGCAACAATGAGACTGGACACTATTCCATTTCCTATTCCATTTCCTTTCCAATTAATTTATGGAATTTACATGATTTTTTGTTATGCACGATTAACATGTGCTGTAAATCACTGCTACAAATCAGTTTTGCTAGAACTGAATTCAAATTATATAAGCTGAAATTTGTAAAGGGCTAGTGCTGTTGGTTTGGAATCCATTGGTTGTGATACTATTGTTGTTTTGTGTGTACCATGATAGAGTTACTTGGATATAACAAGAGAAACTATAATATTTCAGTCTATGCTATCAAAGCAATTTTTTTTACATGCTACCTCTGAGTGCCTATTTGATTGGTTCATGATGGATTCTTGGAAGTTCCTTAAGTGATTGTAATCTAATTTAGTCACAACTTGATGGTGACATGATCATCACAAACACCCAACGCACATTAAAATTGTTTGCTTTGGTAGAGATCAAGATGCAGTTCATTTTCATTGATTATTTAGCTGCATTACAATTTAACAAGGAAGATAAAATCTAGAACTTTACCAAGGAGCTGGAAATTCTATTCTTCAAGTCAATCTATAATGTTGTGGTTTTCATGTCCTTTTTTTTTCTTTAGGTATATTATTACCAATAAAGCAAATTAGCAAATAATATAAACCACTTCAATGATAGTGAATCTTAGAGATTAAACCAAATTTAATAGTCTTAATGCCAGAGTGTTTATGATGTGCCTTTTAGTGTTTTTAAGTGGCATTTCTTAGAGTTCCATGTGAATATTTAATGATCCGTCTTTTTGAGTTCTGTAATGCATTTATGTAAAGGGTCTTTATGTATTTACAATGTCTTGGAATCATTTTGTAAGCAAGCGAGAAGTTATGGAATGAAAAGTATTAGTGAATGTGTTCCATCCATGTATTAGTGAATGTGTTCCATCCATCTTCTATCTCCTGTTACTACTCACATCCATATCCAATTAGAGTGAAATTAGAGATTTTATGCTAGTAGTTCTTTCAAATAAATCAAACCAGAAATGCTGGCCTGATATAGTCTACTACTCTCATCTCATCTTATCACTTAGTCCTGTGGTTGTTTTTAAACTTTGGCTTATGTTAAATATTTTCTTGGAAGTTTGTAGTCCACCAGGTTCAAGACTAATTCCTAGGTTGATTTCCAGTGTATCATTATTTTTTAACTCCAAAAGAAGTGTTTGCTTTACTGTAATGCATACCTTTGTCTCATATAATTTCAATAAAGTTCCTCCTTGTTTACTTCTTTGTGCATGATCTTAAGCCCTTGGCTTGATCATACTTCTCCATCAATCTCAGGCATGATGTTGTACTCCACTTTTAAAGCCTCTAAACATGGCTATTTGCAACAAAGAAGACAGCAACCTAAAACTTGAGACTGGTCATAACCGTCTGTCCTTTAGAACAAGGATTAAGGTACTACTTGCTCTGCCTGTGGACCAGTATGTCTCCTTGGGACAGCTCCAAAGGTGAACCAATTGCACACTAACGTGTAGTGCCCAGAACTTATATGGACTATTTCATGCTTCTCTTGCACCTGCATGTGGACCAGTACATTGCTTGATCTGCCTGTGGACCAGACATTGTCTCCTTGGGAAAGTTTCAAAGGTCAACCAATTGCACACTAATGTGTAGTGCCCTGAACTGATATGCACCATTTCATACTTCTCTTGCACCTGCCTTGCCAAGTCATTGCATAGCCAGGAGACAGATTGTACCAACTGGTGTTCACTATGGTTCTGTAGTTTCAATTTCAAAGTCCTGATTTAGAAAACTCTATTCATCTCATGTAGTGACCCTAGAACTGATCTCTGAGATCAGTGAATTGACTACAATCAAAATTGGACTCACGCATGAAAGTCAAATTTTGAATCATCAACTGAACCATGATTTCTGGAATTTTCAGCGACTTTTTAGAGGAAAGGCCATAATTTCCATTATTGAAGTGCTAATTATGATTATTGCTTATTTGTTAGAAAGCTTTTTCATTGTTGGATAATTTGATATGATTTTGCCTTCAATTTTCTCATGCCTTGGTTTTGGATAAAGCTTTTTTTTTTTTTTAAACCTTACTGCAGTTTCAAGGAAAACTGCTTCTTGGATATTGCTGGTGACTCTTTTTCATATCTTAGAGGTTCCGTGACCATAGAGTTGCATCATGTTCAAAAGTTGAAATAAGCACGTAGACATGGGCCAATGCCAAGGAAAGGCTGTCAAAGTTCAAGTAGGGACACACTTGATTTGGTACAATTTTAAGTCCCATTAGTTCAAAATGTACCAGAGGGTGAACAAGGAGTTCATGCGTGGGAAAAAGCCTATCCTCATCTTGAAGAAGATGGATATAATTGTGCAAGTCTGCAACTTCATTTCAAGCCAAAGACCATTATTTTCTTTGTTAGTTACATGAAGCCCCACTGTAGTAATAAGGGCCTGAATCAAGGAGTTTCGCATCAGTCATCAAGGAACACAATGAGACCAATTTAGATGGTGGAAATCATGTTCAACATGTGAATAGTACATTGGCAATTGCCACCCTCATGGCATTCCAAGTCAGATAGAAGGGACAGTCATGAATGAAGTTTGTTGTGATTGCATATACATGCTTACTCAGTTTGATACACATACTCAAGGAATGCATTGCAAGTATTCCAATGCATTAGTTGACAGGGTAATCATGCATGTGTACAATTTTTCCTTTTTGGATTTTGAACAAGTGGCTGGTTTTGCAATTCAATTTGTGCATTACTTTGGACAGAGATCATGCAAGAAGTGTAGGATTTTTTAGAATTCGCTAGTTTATTCTAGGAAATTCTTGATTTTTGTTGTAGATTCTTAAATGTTATTCTTTAGCTTTCATTTGGCATCAACTTAAATCATTTATGCATGTACTGGATGTATCTGGGGTGAGGGTCTTATTTGCGAGCCATCATAGAACTGTAGCCATCCTTCTGTTGTGGCAGTATAAAAGTTCTTTTGTCCAAGATCTCATGCTATTTTCATCTCCTCATTGCAAGTTTGAGTGATCATAGTATCTTTCCTTGTAAAAAGGGAAGCTAGTTCAAGAGAACTCACTAAGGGAGCAACCTGAGTAGATTGCAGAAAGGCAGATCAAATGCTGAGCTCTGATGCAAGGAAAACTCTGAAAGTTTTTATACACTGTTGCTTTGTAAGACCTGGAAGAATATGTTTGTCTCTTTGTTGTTAACATTGTCTTGTAGCTTTTATCTTTAGTAATATATGAAAGTTAGTGTTCTTGTGTGTTATTCTTCCTTCTTTGAGCAACATCGAAAATTTCAGCTTTGACTCCAGAGAATATTATTTTTATTATTTCCAGGAAATTGATGGATGTCTTAATGCTGTTTTCATGCTTTACCCATTTTTCTTTTTTGAGAGATTTGATCTGCAAGCACGGTAGACTTTGATTTCATGCTCTTTCTCCTGTTGGTAAAGAATTATAAGATGTTGTGAAGGGTTTTGTTTGTCTGTCATGGTTACTTAGTATAGAGGATGAAATATTTCAGAACCCTACATCCTGGCAGTCAACAAAGTTGCAGTGCTTACAATGCAGATGAAATGTTTCTGATTATAGCGTCTTAATTATCCATTCATAATCATTTCTTTGATTCTAGCATTCTTGTGATTAAATCTCCATTCCATTATTGATTCCATTGTATTTTTGAATCTTGGTAGATGTTGTCAATGAGGAATGGTCTAAGTCTACACCATATGTATCTTTCTGGAGCGTTACAGCCTTTGCAGGCTTCCCAAATGTGCATAGGATTTGGTACTGATAATGGTGCAGCAGTGAGCATGGGAGCAGGCATGCTGCCCTTGAACCAAGATTCAGCTGCTCAAAACTCATTTGATCTATCAAATCAGTCCACACCTTCCCATCAATCTATGGTCATACCTGGTGTAACAAGCGTCACTAATCCAGAAAATTCCTGCGGGATGGAGCCATCGCAGTCTCACCAGGGCCCCTTTCAGTTACCTGTATCTGCAGAGGCATGTTTTTCTGATTCTTAATTACTATAGTCGTCCAGATGGACCAAATATGGATTGTTGAACCTGAAATTTAGAAAGAAAAAACATAGGAAAACAACTGCAACATTCATGAGTGCAAATTTTGACATTGACCATGTTTCTTATATTGTTGAAGGATATATTCACAGAAGACATGGCAGCGAGGCAGCAAGCAGCTGGAGGTCAGACTACAAGTAATCTGCCAGGTAAATCAGCATAGTTCTTAGTAGCCATTGGATATGCTAACTCTTTAACTATTTTTGTTTCTGACCTGGCATTCTTTCTGAAAGAGAATGAGATGAAGTTCATGGCTATGGCAGCTTTGCAACATTTTGGCGGACAATCATCATCGCTGGTGGATGATGACAATTTGGAAGAATGTGTCATAGGTAGAGAAAGGCCAGAAGATATGCCTTCCAAGGACCCGGGAAACCCAATTTTTGTTCAGCAGCATATACATGGGTAAGCTTCAAGGTGTATTTTTACTCAGACTATGATTTTACTTAATCGTCTTTGCTGGTTATTCTTTCATGCAAGTGTTTTGATCAGCTTACAGGCTGGAAGAAGTTTTTCCAGTGCTGACGCAAAGGAAGAGCCACGGCGTTTTTGAAGCCAACACTATGGCCTAAGAAATGCTTGGCGGGGTGCATAGTTCATGGTGGTGCAACAAAATATACTCATCCGTCCCTTGAATTGCCAATGTATTTTGTTTGTTTTAAGTAACTTGGACATGGATTTGTATTTTGAGATCGCATTCCTGCAGCACCATGCAGCATAGAAGCCTACTTCATTGGTGTCAATCCGTCTATTGTAAAGAAGAGAGGGAGAAAACAGTAATCTTCATAAAGAATAGATCAATTTTTCGATAGAAATTTACTTGTAAAGGATCATGGGTATGTTGGCAATATTGAACTCGATATATTTTGTTAGAAGATAAACCAGCCTTTTTTTGTGGTGGTGACACTGTTTGACTCTCTTCCACCGATTGGGTATTAGTGGCTTTGCGTGATAAGTAGATATCCGAGTTTTAATGGCGTTTAGTCATTTTCCTTTGGGAATCTGGATGATATTACTGGGATGATCCCGTGGTGAATGTACTATGAAGGCCTCTGTTTTCATCTGAAGTTGGTCATCTCTTTTTGGAGATGTTAAGTAGCTTTTCAATGGATGTGGCATGAAACCGTAGGACAGTGGACATTTTTTTTTTTTTTTTTTTTTTTTTTTTTTTTTTTTTTTTTTTTTTTTTTTTTTTTTTTTTGGGGTTTTGGAGGGGGGGGGGGGGGTTATTATATGCTTGATGTTGAAGAAAATTAGGGTTGCTGCCACAACAAAATTACTGTTGCACACACCCTTGCCAGCAAAATGCAGTGAAGACCAAACTTGACCCCTACAAAGGGCACAAAATTTGGACCGCACGACAAAGGAAGTTAAAAAAAGTCCTATGAAACCATCAACATCGGTCGGTACTCGGCAGGGGGAATATTTCGTGGGAAGGAAACTGCATCATATTATAATCCATGTCTTCTCCAACTTTTTTGAGATTCAACTAAAGCATCACCTTAAATTGATGGAGAAATTTGAATGAGCCTACTGTTACATGCACATTCTTTTGCACAGGTCTAGATAGGTGCTGGATTGCAGAAAGAAGCACAACAATTTTAGTGAAGTTTCACTGATGAGCTTATCCTATCATATGAACAATAAAATCAGATTGGTTCAGCGAAACAGAAAAAAAAAAAAAAAATGCTGTAGAATTTTATAAATTATAACAGTGTATATGACATAGTGGTAGCTGAAGATGAACCATATTATTTCATGCTATCAATTTTCAAATCAAAGTATTAATTAATAAGGCTAAGCAATGATAGTTGGAGCTTGTGCATCAATTGAATCTGGTTCCATGACCATATCCTCTATAGCTTGAGATCAAGGTACAAATTGAGAAAATTATACAAGGCATAAAAGTATCTCTACAACACCACCATAGTATAGCTATTGATTAGGAGAGAAGATAGATGAATTCACCTATATGGTACACAGACATAATTGCTTATGTACTTACTACAGCTGAGAATGTGAAGAATGAGTCTCTTAGATATAAGGAAGCGATAAAGAGTAAGGAATCTACCGAAAAGATAGCGATTATGAACAAAGAGATGGATTTTGTTGTGAAGAAACAGACTTGTAAGCTCTTGAAGTTATCTAAGGAGAAAGTTGATTTTAAGATATAAGTTCAAGCATTGCTTAAACTTAGTTAAAGTTTAGAGAGCCTAATGCCCATAAGGTAAGTGGTAAAGATAGTTTAGATGGTTGGCTTGGTAAACCTCACGCCAAGATGAAAATTTGTTAGAGTTTGACTTGAGATTAACAAGCTCAAAATGGATATATTTCTATATATGAGAAAAATACAAGTCTTAGTTTGTGTATGACACTATAAATTCTTCTTTTATATAAGCACATTTGGCCCTAACCTTCAGAGTAACCTAGAGAGTTATTGAGATGGTCTAAAAGTGGGTTGTGTTGGGTGCAAGCAGGTTTAAGATTTTGTGTGAGAGAGTCTTTGGTGTCAAACTAGCTATTGTAATATCTAGTTTATTTTCTTAATGAAATTTTTATCGTTTTTATTGATGTAGATATAGATCAATCGGATCGGACTACATTAAATTCTGGTGTGTTGCTTCTCTTTCGTTTTTTCTTTCTTCTTCCTCTGCTGTGCAATAAGTGGTAACAGAGCTTTCTTTGTGCACAATAGGTTTTAGGACACTTAGAAAGCTATTAAACCAAACTCTTATCAAGGGTGTTTCTACTCCTTTTATGCATTTTAAAGAGGTTCAATAAGAAAAAATTGATATAAAAACAAAAACATCTATTATGTTTATATTTGCCACATTTACTCATTGGATATGATTCTAAAGGCATCCCTTTTATATAAACTATGATAGTAGATCATGCCACCACCATCATCTTCTTCTTTAAAAGAGAGATTTGGAAAGAGATAAGCATTATGAATGATGGTCATTATTCATGCTTTTATTAACTTAAATATTTTCTTTTTTCGAGATCATCAGGTTGGTAGTATTGAGATTGTGTATTTGATATATATATATATATATATAGCAATTTTAAAGTATTACTTTATAAGATCAATTGGAAAGCATCGAAGGTATTGCTCCTAAAGACACCATACGTAGTGCATACATGAGATGGAATTGGATTGCTTAATATTCAAAACAAATCAAAAATAAAATAAAAAATTCTCAAGAGCATTAAAGATGGAAGGAAAAATTGAAAAGATAAGTTAAGTTTTATTAAACAAAACTTGTACAAAAAAAATTAGAATCTCTTACTAAGTTCTTGCTCCACCAAGATGAAGATGCCTCACTAGAATATCTCAAATACCTTATAGAAGACTTATGTATTTTTTTTATGACCCCTTATGATCTTTTATATTTAAAGCTGCCAATCCTTTTCTAATAAAATAAAACTTAGTAGACTTTTATAAACTATTTTTTAAATTATTATTTAGCAACTCATTAGTTTGTGAGATTATGACTATATATAATCCTTCTAATATAGTTTAATACATTGTATTTAATTCTTATAGAATTAGTCTATTATTCTGCATTTAAATCTTGCCCGCTATTATGCATTTAAGTTCAATGGAGTATATCCATTATATTGCACTTAATTCCTATAGACTAAGTCCATTATATTGTATTTAATCCTAATAGAGTAAACCTATTGTAATCCAATTATAGAGTAAATAAATACTATTATATATACGTTCATGGCATTATGTAACTAGACAAAGAGCACAAAGTACACATAAAAGTCAATTGTTTTACCAATATCATTTCATTTTATTTTCTAGTTTATATGTATGGTTTAATAATTTATTAAATCCTCAATTATATATGAGTATTAGAGAGTTTCAAATGATTGGCATCCCTGTGTGGTTTTTTCCAAAGAAGTATCCAAGAAATTTCAAAATATGAATTCAAGGTTAGGTAAGAGTTTTAGATGATTTTTATATATTTTTTTTTAAATATGACAATAGTCCATAAATACATAGGTATATAAATTTTAAAATCATCTCAAACCTTCATTAATAGGGTAATCTCTTACTTCGTTCAATTATACATAAATAAGGAATGCAAAATAATTTATATAATTTTGAAAATATTTTATGATAATATAATAATATATATTTGAAGATTATAATTAAAAATACTATAGTTAAGGTAAGGTTACTTACCTTGTAAAGGTTGACTAATATCAAATCCAATCACTCTAGAATTATTTCTTCAAGTCCCAATAATTCAAAATATAAATAAATTAGTATAGAAATAATTTCTAAAATCCCCTAAGTCCTTAATTAACTTTTCTTGTTTTATTTTTAAAAATATAAAGGTATTAATAAAAATTGTTCTTAGCCTCAAAAGATAAATTAACAATTATTCAGTGCAGCAAGCTCTTCTAGAAAAACTAAGAATTGTTTGAAATTAATCTAAATATTTAACCATAATTTTTTCAATTAACTATTATAAATATGATATTGTTTCATCATAATGCAAAAATTAATGTGGTTACCACCGTTTACTTCCTTTCTCTATACAGAAAGATAGAGAGTGAGTAATAAAAGGAAATATAGAGAGAGAGAATTAAAGAGAACGAAAGAATTAGAAAGAAATAAGAAAGGAAAAGATGGAGAGAGTATATTTTTATCATCACCATCATCATTTTCACTAAGTAGTCACTATTTTTGTTATTACTAACAAAACATGATAGTGATATATCGAAATAAGAAAGAAAAAGATGGAAAGAGTATATTTTTATCATCACCATCATCATTATCACTAAGTAGTCACTATTTTTATTATTACTAACAAAACATGATAGTGATATATTAAAAGATGGTATGGAAAGCTTAAGGATAAACCTTGTAAGTAGCCTTTTTGGAAGCTTACATTTCATTAGGGATGTTAATAGGCTAGCCTGCAAGCCTGATTTTGTAATGTACCATATCATATCACCGGGTCCTAGCTACTCTAAATTTTTGGATATATTTGGCTTGGACCCAAGCTATTGAGTTCCTTTAAGTTTTTGGTGGTCTAACAAGGCTTCCTTAAGTTCATATGGTAGCCTAACTAGAATAGACTAGGACTTCAATAACGACCTTGTGATCCCCTATAGGCCATTAGAATGATAAAAAAAGGTCATTAATTGGCTTAACCTTTTTACAATAACTTATTATAGTGAATGGAACGCCATGATGGATATTATATTTAAAATGTTACCTTTTATGTAGTAACAATATACATGTATTTTTATAAGTATCAGTATAAAAATACTACATCATGCGAATTCCATTAAATAGAAGATATTATAATCATTATATTGGAATGTTTCAAAAGTATAAATGTTGCATGCTACTTAAAAAAACCATCACGCACATGTCTAATCTAGTCTCAGTATCTTAAAACTATGGCAATTGTTGTCATGATGTTAGAATTGCCGCTATTTATATATTGTATAAAACATGCTTGTTGGAATTGTTGTCTACATTTTAGTATCTAAGGAGAAATGAAATTGAAAAGTTATGCAGGCTGTTCTTAGAGATACACATCCATCTTAAGCTCTTAAAGAAGGAAAAAGTTTCCAAGAATAAATGCTTGGTGAGATGTAAATTTACCATACTGATAAAACACTACACCTAGCTACTCATAATAAAATACAATCTTCTAAATCGTCTTCAGAAATCAAAACAAAGAGGGAATTTAAAAAAAAAAAAAAAAATCATATATTAGTTACTACTGCTAGAAATAAAACCATTAGTAAATCTCTGAAAGTAAAGGATAAAAAAAAAAAAAAAGATGTCGGACAAAATAATAAATTAAGGCTATGAAAACTTCTTGAAAGGAAATCCAATTTACCGGCCTCTGGATTGAGGAATTGTTTTTAGCTTCAATATTTCCATCTTCAACTTCAAATCCAAAATCTCTGTCATCAGGATTTGAAACTGGAGCTATATTTCTATTTCTATTTCAATCTGCCATTTGTGACTTTCTCAACTCAAAGCAGTCCTACAAGATGGATGTCACTTGGAAAACTTTCTACCTCGCATGATTGAAACTCGGATGGCACCTTAGCTTTCATTTTATGGGGTGTGTGTGTGCGCGTAATATCATAAAAGAGTTGATCAGATGCTATGCGTTTGTTCAACCAATAAAGGCTATTGCCTTGTGGACATTGTAAAGAAAAGCATATGGGAGTCATACATGATGATTTTGATGCTATGATGCACATCCGCTTGGCAAAAAAATAATGAGTGAGAGATGAATCAGAAGTTACTAAATTTTTCTTGGACAAAATTCTATATCGAGAATCCATGCAACTCTAGGCGACCCCCACCTCATAAGATACTTGCCCACTTTTTATGGATCATGAAATGAAGGCAATGATATGCGAGATTGACAAACAAGTATCTATACAGAAACTCATTAAATTTGTTATTCAATTTTTCCCAAAGATAAATCATAGGCTATGATACGAAATTCTTCTTGCTTTTGAAGATGGTATGCCATATCTTTACCTCCAAAAAAAAAAAAAAAAAAGAAAAGAAAAAATGTTATGTGATATCATTAATAAAATAAATACCACCGCTGGATTGCTATCTAACTTTGATAAGCTGAGAAACAGAAGAGATTATGAAAATAAGTCATTGCAGATTGATGTACACAGCAGCTTTGATGATAAAAAAAAAAAAGTGAGAGAGAGAGAGAGAGAGAGAGAGAGGGAGGACACGGAAGAGGTGGGGGAAACATTTAGTTGATGATGATTAAGGTTAAATGCTGAAGGCTTAGGTCTGCACATAAATCCATCAGGATAACGAGAGCCGCATTGCAACAAAAGATTTGCTTCCACCCACCGAGGAGGAGGAGGGCTAACTACAACGATGGGAGCAGAGAACTCGAAAGGCAACATGAAAACTCTCAGACGAGTAATATTTTTTTTTTAAGTGAGTTATTTTTATTTGTTTCTTTATTGATTATTTTGTGAATTGTTACGAGTGCTTTTATTTTTTATTCTCATACGAGCGTTTCAACCAATCTCATTAGTGAGTGTTATTGTTATTATTATTATTATTATTATTCTTATTATTATTTGTTGATGAAGTTAAGCCAGTTTTCTGTCAAATATATTTATTATAATTTACAATCACTAATTTTTCCTCTCCTTTCCTTTCCAATGTTGGAAGGCAAAATGTGGAGGATTCGCAACAATAAATTGGCCCCGGTCCTACCCCTCCATGCCACGAAGCACACTTTCTCGAGACAAGACGGAGTCCGGGTCAGGCAGCACGCACGGCCCCTTCTTTACCAAGTCCTACCAAAGTCTTGAGCCGATCCGAGAACCAGGTTGAGATTGAGTTTGAGAGAGAGAGAGAGAGAGAGAGAGTGAGAGAAGAGGAGAGAGAGAGAGAGAAGAGGAGAGAGAGATCGGTCAAAGTCCATGGAGCCCCGGCTGGTGGCGGCTCTTGTTTCCTCCCTCGTCTCCCAGGCCCTCCTTCTCCTCCTCCTTCTTTCCCTTCCCTTCTCCTCCACCTCCTCCTCCACCATCCCTCCTTGTTCTTCTCTTCTTCCCGGTCTCCTTCTTCCTTCCTCCTTCCCTTCCCCTCCTCCGCCTCCTCCTCTCCTCGCCCTCCTCCTTCCCCACCTCGCCGCCTCCGCCCCTTTCCTCCCCCGAAACAAGAAGCGAAAGCGTGACCGTGACCAGGAGCAAGGGGAAATCGAAGCAGACGACAAGCGAGGAAGAGACGGCGAAGAACAAGAATTAGAGGAAGCGGCGTGCAACAACAGCAGCAGCAGCGCCATCGTGGCCAGCCCGGACCACTTTCGGCTCTCCTTCCGGATGTCCGCCGCCACCTTCGAGTGGCTCTCCGGCCTCCTCGACCCGCTTCTCGATTGCCGCGATCCCGCCGGTTCCCCGCTCCGCCTTCCGGGCCCTGCCCGCCTCGCCCTCGCCCTCAACCGCATCGCCTCCGGCGCCCCCTACAGGGACCTCGCCGCCCGCTTTGCCGTCCCCGAGCCCGCCGCCCGCTTCTGCGCCCGCCACCTCTGCCGCGTCCTCTGCACCAACTTCCGATTCTGGCTCGCCTTCCCCGCCCCGCCCGACCTCCGCCCCGTCACCGCCGCCTTCCGCTCCTTCGGCCTCCCCGACTGCTGCGGCGCCGTCGCCTGCGCCCGCTTCGATGGCTCCGTCGCCGCCCAGATCGTGGCCGACGCCTCCTCCCGAATCCTCAGCATCGCTGCCGGCTTCCGGGGGGAGCGCAGCGATTCCAACATCCTCCGGTGCTCGTCGCTGTACAAGGATGCGGAGAGGGGCCGACTGCTGGGCCCCGACCAGTACCTGGTTGCCGATGGGGATTACCCTCTGCTCCCCTGGTTGATGGTCCCGTTCACCGACCCCGTCCGTGGCTCCTGCGAGGAGGATTTCAACGACGTGCACCGGTCGATGTGCCGGCCGGCCCTCAGGGCGGTGTCCAGCCTTAGGAATTGGGGCGTGCTGAGCCGCCTGGTGGAGGAGGAGGATGCCAAGACGGCCGCCGCGTGCATCGGCACCTGCGCGATACTCCATAATGTGCTGCTGATGAGGGAGGACTACTCCGCCCTCTCGGACGTGGCCAGAGAGTGCCCGCTCAGGCCGGAGCACTGTGGTGGATCCGAGGATTTTATGGCTGAGAGGAAGGCCTTTGTGGTGCGGAGCACGCTGGCGGTGAGGGCGAGGGCCATCCGCGATTCCAGCCGCCATCTGGTGTGTCTGTGACTAGTACTGGTTTTCGTCTCTTCCCCCCCTCTGTCTCTGTCTCTGTCTCTGTCTCTGTCTCTCTCTTGGTAGAGCGGCTACCGTAGATGAGATGTGCCGTGGGAAATTGGTGTGTGCTCTCTGACACTCCTTAATTCTTTCAATTGTATGATGTATACTTTGGATATTTGCTGATTAAATAACGTGTTCTCTGTTTGAACGTTCGCGTTTGCCTCTTAACCATCAGGAAAATGAAAGAGATTATTTGTTTGCTAAAGAGTGTTGCAATGCAGTGCAATTGTACAAGAGCAATGCACTGCAATGCTCTTGTACAATTCATATGTGCTGTTTTCCCTCTTCCTCTGAAAAACTATGCAAATGGAAGGGTGTGCAAAATCAATTATTGATATGTTTACTTGACTTACTTTTCTTTAAGAAATATATATATATATATATATATATATATAAAGGAAGAAGAGCAGACTTAGTTATTTTTATCCTTGTCTTTAGTGAAAATAGTGAAAAGGAGTTATTTCGCATTTTTTAGAAATCTTTACATGCATAATACAGCACATGTGAATGGATGTTTGAGGGATTTCACCTCTTTTTTTCTTCATGTAACTTTTCTCATTTCTAGAGATTTGTAACAAATTAGGAGCGTTTTCGTCGGGTTCAAAATGAATGGCCAATTATTTAAGGGTTTCATCTAAAGAGAGACACCAACCTTGCCAGTTTTATTAGCATATGCCATCCCAGGGCGAGGGCATCAATGAGAGCGTTTTCATGGAATGAAACCAATCACTATAGACTCGGTGCTTTAAGGAAACAAGCAGCTTCATTTGCTGCAAATAGATAATCATGCTTTGAGTTGCTATGGCTAAGATATCAAGACTTCAGAGGATTGAGACTTTGGGGGTGATTGCATTTGCAGAAACAAATGCTTTAAGCACCACGTTGTGGCTTGTCATTTGATCAAAAAATATTTGTGAGCACCTAATTTGTCAACTTGACAATTTGCTGAGTACCCCATAGACAACAGGGAAATATAATCTCCTACAAGGAGCTTTGTGTTATGCAAGGGCCTTCATGGGGAAAGCAGTATTAGAACTACATTGTTAAGGTCTATGTTGACCAGCAACAGTGCCAGTTGAGGACTTACTCTATTTGGAGTCATCAACCGGGAGATCCATGGACTTTACCGAACTTACAATTTTAATCTTGAGTGTAATTGAACCTTCATCATCTTTCCCCCCTTCTTCCTGCCTCATATTTTGAGGGAAAATGGTTTTCAAAATCAGTCATCCTTCTTTTCAAGCTATATATCTACACACAACTTCTTTGTTTGATTAATTGATAACACGAGGGCCCCATTGCGACAAGGAAACCTTGGATGGAACATCCAAAAACGTAGCGACATCGACATGAGCGTAAACAAACATTGTTGCATGTATGTATGTTGGGTTTCCACAACGTACTTAGATATGAACACAAACTTCATGCATAAATGCATGGCATTACACATCACAATAAGCAAAGAATGCATCATTCTTGGAGTTGAGATTGCATGTCCAAACGCTGCTGCTGAATGGATTTTAGACTTCTCTTTACTTCTAAACCAGTAGCACCACAAAAATGTTAGGTTGATCTGTGAGCAAGCCTTTACTCAGTTTCAAGTTTGATAAATTCAGTGTCCGATTTTTCATCCATCTTTCTACTTGTAGCATACCTTAGAACGCCTCCATATTCTATTTTTTTTGTACCTAACATTAGAGATAGCAATTTCAACCCACGAAGCAAGGACTTATCCTGCTCATTTGGGGCAGAGATTCTTCGCTTTGTGCGAAAATAGGGACAGATTATTTTTGTTCCCACTGGCAGGGACAAAAATTATTATTGTCCCTACTGGAAGAGACGGGGTGAGGATGGGAATGGGTGTGTCTCTGCTCCATCCCCATCCCATTAGCTCATACCTAAGTATTATATTACTTTTATATACTAAAGTATCTCATGTATATTAATATTTTTTTCTCAACCCTAATCTCTCTTTTCCATCATTTTCAATTTTTTTCAGCTATATTATTAATTTCATAATTTTTATTCAAAAATTATATATGTCATTGGGGGCAGGATGGGTGGGGATAGGTATAGAATAAGGACAGGGCAGGGATAGGGATTTATCATTCCCCACGAAGCAGGATAGAGATGAAGAAAATCTTCGTTTATGGGGATGGGGATGGGGACGGGGATAGAATATGGCCCCCCCCCCCCCCACAACACACACACACACACACACAAAATTGCCATCCCTACCTGACATTTTGTCTGCTATCAATTGTTGATTTTAATGGCTCAATTTCTACATCATCATTGAATGAAGCAATCAAAATTCTTGTCTTGTTCTCATTAGTCATTGCTCCATGCTCAGTGCTGTTGTACCTTCTATTGCTCAACACCTGACCACCAAAACGGACAATATCATAGCTATTACTATTTGATTGCGATATTGTAGTGCATCCTACTTCAATAAAACCTCAATAGTATCGTTTTTAAGTTTCTATGTATTTTAATGCAAAGGAAACTGCCAGCATATTAATATTGTAGCCATCAAACAAACCTATGTGTCCACATGCATGTGCATGTTCTTGCTTGCACATGCATGCAGACCCATGCATAAGCACATGTGCACACATGCTCACACACATACATACTCACTTAATGCAAGATGGGTTTGATAATTGATGAACCATGCTGCTGATCATGATCGGCAATTTCTAAAATACAAGCAAAGATCTTATATTTTAGAAGTTTCTTCCTTATGCATCAAGTGAACACAAATTAAAAGGCACCAGTAAAGAGAGAGTACCAAAATACATCATTGGTCATATAGATTAAGAATCCAAATAACTGATTTTGATCTAGACATTTTAGAGTACTTATGATTCAACATTCAACTAATTTGAACCTTTCTAAATCAAAAATAGGTGAAAGCATTTAATAGTGCCACCAGAATTTTACTATTATGACCGCTTAGTTCATATTTATTCAATTTTCAGAATGTTTAATTTTGAATATCTGTGACCCTTAGATGCAGATCATGTTTTGATTTGATTCTGCAATAATTGGGCTATAACATACTGCTTCCCTAATATGTTTATAGCCAAACATACTATTATTACTATGTGACAGCATTACAATTTTCCAGTATGGCATGTTATAAGTGACTGGCATACAACTTGTTATGAAAGGTCATAGAACAATGAATTATAAATGTATACATGGAGTGTGTTTGTGTGGTTATGCAAGTGTATGCGCATGCACACTTGCTAGTGCACATGCGCGCGCATACATAGAGTGACTTATAACCCTATTTGAAGGATTGTAACCTTGTAGCTGTGATCCTATTAGCACAAGATAGATAATGTCAGGGATGAGCAGGGGGTCATCCCCAAGGTTTGAAACACCTTTTTAAGCACTCCTTTTTTATCAGCATTTTTAATTTTTTTCACAGACATTTCTTCCTCAGTACCTTACCCCACTTTCATAAAACTAATTCCCAAACCAATTGTATGTCTCTAATGGTCAGTCCCACTTTCTCCTCTCTTAATCTACAGTCAAATTAAGGTGGTTTGTAACAACTGTTCCTCTCCTCAATCTGTTTCAGACTTATACCGATCCAATATTTATTTGTGAGAAAAAAATGATATGATAGTTTTAAAAGTGGAAAACATCCTTATCAGGATAAGAAACAGGAAATATTTTATAAAACTACATTTCATAATAGAAAAGATTAGGAAACACTGGATGCTCTCCTTGTACACGATAGACCCAGTTATTCAATTTTTCCTTATCTTTCTAAAACTATACACTTCTCTTTCTTTTTCTCTCACTTGGACCTACACACTTTTTCTCTCAATCTTATTTTCTGCCACAGCCATACCAGGTATGGAGGAACAACTATCTCTTTCTTATCAACATGTACACTAAGAAAGTTTGCCCTCTTAATCTAGAACCTTATTAGAAACTTTTAAAGATTAGCCTTTTCTTATCTCTTTTTTTTACAAATGATTCAAGTGAATATAAAATATCATTATTTGGCTTCTATTGCAGAAGTGCAAAATAGAGACTCCCAATCCGAATATTAACATTTTCACATCCTTCCCCTCAATTTATAAATAGACAGAAAAATAGTGATTTATATATTATCAAGTGTATTTTTATCATTTTTAGTTACTACTGTTTTATCGTCCCCCAAGAGAACAATCCTGTCTCTATTCCCGCATGATGCACTTAATCCATTCCATTAATTGTGTACTGTGTACATTATTTACAATTCCTAAAAGCAGATGAAATGTAAATTTGGGATTTGTAGTTGAGAATCCATGCCATTAACCATGATAGACACATCTTAAAATACATGCCATGGAAAGTGCAGCAGGACTTTGGGAGTGTGAGTCATAAACTAAATCCAAAAATTTATCTTGCTATTTATATTGTCCAGCTTGTGACCACCCAATGCGTAAGTGACAAGGTGCAAGATGTTATATCCTTTTGGTTGTCTTAATCATTCTGAAATCAACTTTCCAAGTTTCAAGTCCATTAAGTTAAATTGCTTAATCTGGACTAAACTTGTGATGAGTTTTAAGCAAGCTCTGATCTTCTCTATACTATAGTGGCATACAATTAGTCTGTATTTGCTAGTTTGCAATTTTCCACTTTCTTCACCAGAATTCGATTAATTAATGAAGTTATTACCTCAACAACTTCAAGATTCAACACAGGAATGTTTGGTATCAACTTTGAAGTTTTAAGGACATTACCTCCATGACAACATCTCCCACGTTCAATACAAGAGCAACTGGTATTGGTTCAACAGGCACCCAGCCACCAGAATGCTGGATTTGGAGGCCTGTAACACCATCATCTCGCAGAACCCCAGTCAAGGTGCTAGAATCTGGATGTGAGCTTACACCTATTACTTGATCTGGCCAACAAAAGGCTTACATGCCCTCATTGTGCAGTTTCAGCTGGTCATCCTTTTCCATTTCCATCAGCAAAGATGGACTAGCAAAGAAAAGAGTTCCTGTCTAACCCTGTTTTCTTCCATTGAGCATACTTCCACAGCATTTCTGTTGGTGCGACAAAGTAAAATAATGGTAAGAATGAGTAACAAAACATTTGACGTGAGTAGGTTCTCACATTATATTAGATTTTGTTTGAATGATTGATAAACTACCAATCTGTCCATATCAGCTAACACCAACATGAGATATCTCTGTCGATGGAAGAATGGCTTCACATTGCAAAAATGTTCAGAAGTTGGTTTAGAGTTATTATTAGTGATATTTTTCTTCTGTGATTGCAAGAAACTAGATTTCATCTCCTGTTATGTGTGGATAAGAATTTCTGAATGGTATTCATCATGTTGATGGATGTATTAGTTACATTTTTTGCTAACCTGCCAAGGAATTATCCTGAAGTTTCAAAATGACATCAGATGGTGTCATAGGCCAATATTCTAATTTCCTGAATCTGGTTGTGTAACACATCTGCCCAATCCAGTTTCTGTTTTCCAGAAACCAGGGACTTGCTCATACCCTTTTCATTGGATGCCATGAAGTATTTCTTCTTCTCGTTCAATGTAAGCTCAAAAAACCTGGCTGCAGCTAGCACATTTCACATTTTGCAGTATTTCTGCTGATATACCATGATTGATTGTCTACAGTGTCAGCTAATTGGACTGGTACATGTGCATAATGGCTAAAAAGCTGTACGATACTATTGCAAATTATCATATCTATGCAACATCTTTCATCTAAATTACTCTCATGTTTCTTGCCATATAGTTATTTGCATCATAGTCATGCATTGTTGCTTTATTATGTTCACCAAAGACAAAGTCCATATATTTGACTAGAAACATGGAGTTTAAATTATTTTTCTTATCAATGAAAACTTTATTCTGATATTGCTCATGTGTTGGACGGCTCGTTTAAAAGATTATTAAGAGACTGGATGATTTAATGCGCATTCATTGGTTGTAGGAGTGTCTACTTTAAATCAATATATGGATTCTTCTAAGGCTGGCGGCATGAGTCATATCATGGTAAGACTACGCTTATTGACAACATCGGTTCCTTAATTAGGCTCATTGTAGGATTGTGAGTGAGATGTCAAACAATTATCGAGAAGCCTTATTTGTTCAAACCACACTTTATCGTTGCACATTGCCAGATATGTAGAACCGTTCGGCGATGGAGAACAGTGTCGGTGATGGTGATCAAGTTTTATCACTTTACAAGTCCTAGGCTGTAAATGCCTATGAGATGAAACATGGTAGGGATGTGCTTGGTGCCTTCTACATTATTATGCAGGTTCAGTTTTTGTCAATGATAGTCTCTAGTTTAGGGATTGAAGATCTGAAGCAGTATTTATTATGGTTAGGAATGTTATATTTCTTTGCAATTCTATGTAGTTGTTTGAGGCTGTGTAGCTGATAAAGGATTGATCCTCAGCCTTGTATACAAGATGCTGTTGTTGTTGAAGCAATTATATGTGAAACTAGGATTCTATTCACATGCATTGCTTTGGAAAACTGGGTGTCATACATGGACTTATCGAGAGAATGAAGTTTAAAAAACAAAGGAAAACATCAGTTTTCTTAAATTAATGCCAGATTAATGAATAGTTATTATATGGGGTGATTTTTGATAACTTCTGAGCTTGATTTTGGAGGTCTGCATTATATGACATAGAAGATTAATCGCAGATCTAGATAGGGAGAACTTGAAATAGGCCTTTTTTTTTTTTTTTGGTTTGGTGGGGCGGGGGGTTTTGGGTGCATCATTTGAGAACTTAAAAGCATAGTTTATTTAAAGATTTGTTGAAAATTGAGGAGGAGGAGATTCATTTTCCTGTTATCTCAAACATGTAGATATTGAAGTTCACCCTTAGTAATTATTGTTTCACTTCATTGGGAGTCGTATGTATTTTATAATACATTATATGATCATGCATCTATTGGGTTTTTATGTCTGTTTTCAAGGACTTGATTTTTCTTTCTTTTTTATTTTTTTACTATTTTTTTTTTCAATACAATTTTTGGTGCATAGGAAACTAAGTATGAGGGTTTCTTCAAACGTTCCTTTATTTAGTTCTGATAAGCCCAAGCCTGGTTGGGACCTGACCGGGACGAATACTTAGTGATGAATTTGGTCTATAATTGGACTCACTGATGATGAACATGTTAGGGATGGATGTTTATTTATAGCGGGCAGACCCAACTCACCTGAACCCAAGACTTGTGCAAATCCTGTGGCATGGTGACATCGGCCAACAGAGGTGTAAACCCTTTCCCCTGTAGTACCTGAAGGATCTCTGCAAGAAGCCACATCGAGTTTGTTTCAGCTCATCATCCCTGTTGTCACTTGAAAGAGAGCAATGAGATATCGATGACAGGTATTTCAGACGAAAGATGAGATTGCATTGCGCTGCCGCCAAGGGTGCACCGTGCTGCGACCTTGCTTATTGGCTGAAATGATCCAAGGAAGATATGATGTATTTGTCGGGATTACAGGTATGGATGTTCTGTAAAAATGTTTGCTATCTTCACTTTTTAAAGGATTAGCGTTTCTTTTTTTTTTTTTTTCTTTTTTTTCTTTTTCCCACGTTTGCGAAGACGGCTGTTTTTCTTTTTACCCATGTCGAAATGTTCCACACCATGTCGTCTTCAAATTAGAATATAAAGAGAAGAGAGAGAGAGAAAGTGGGATAAAAGTATGGGAAATAAAATATGAGTCAAAGATATAACTGAGGAGAAAGCAAAAGGCCGAGAGAGAGAGAGAGAGAGAGAGAGAGAGAATCTTCTTCTTCTCTGTAGCCATCTACTACTGGCCACCACCGATTGTCATCCACTCTGCGGTCAACTGTCATCGCCGGCACTCTCCATCTCCGTCTATCATCACCATTGGATCGTGGGTTAACGCTTGGAAGTAATTTGCATCATCATTGTTTGGATCTGCTCGGAGCCGAGCCTTTGATTTGCAAGCACTTGCTCCTGAACCTGATCGCATGTAAAGGAGTTGTTAGTACAATATTGCCAATGACCCCCTACCAGCTACAGAAGATATATGTTGTATGTTATGTATGCCTTAAGAAGGCCTATCATCCGTGCCGATATGTACCGGTTGCTGGTAGGGTCCATGCACCCTGCGGTCACGCATTTGATCAGTGGCTGGTAGTCGGACCTTCTCCGCATGCATGGCTTGCCTTTTGCAACGATGAAGTAGTCCTCTACCGTAGGAAAGCTCTGGTTCATGCGTATGTCCGTTGGGCCTGGATCCTGGCCATGGCTTGAGGGATTTCAAAATACACAGTAAAGACTTCAATGAGATCTTTTGCATGCTTCACTTCCTAAACTTTCTCTACTTGTCCACTTACAGCGGATCCAGTACTCTGGCATGTTGCTCATGTATTTTGTTCAGGAATAAGAATAAGAGTAATATTTTTTATATTTTTTTAATTTAAATATAAAGATATAAGCCATATTTTTATTCTATTACTCAAGTACTATTTTATTGAAAAATAGATGTATGACTTATAGTGCTATTCTTTTACTCTTTTATACTTCATAAAGATAATAGAATATAAATTATAAATATTTTTTTTAAAAAAAAAAAATAAGAAACAATGGTTAACTGATTATTTTTTGTTTTCAAAATTCATATGAATGCAATGGTGAGAGAGACGATCGGATTTAAGCTTAGTTAGTCAAATCTACATCTCTCTCTCTCTCTATATATATATATAATATAAAAAGATTCAGTTACACTTGTGTGTAATCAAACTCAAATTTGATCTTTCTTTTTTATCCTTGTATCTACATAAATTTCAAAGTTATTCTATCTTTTTCATACATATATGGGAAGATAGATTTGGCTACATTAGTTTAAAATTCAATGCATTTTTAATTCTTAAACTTTGAGGATATGTCACTTTAATTTTTATATTATTATTTTTTTTAAAAAAATTATTTTTAAACTTTATTTTTCGTTTTATTTTAATTTCTATAGTTAAAAGTAATCCGTGGGGATCCGCTGACTTGGCATCCTATATGATTGGGCGTCTAGTATAGAGGTCTTCGGGGGCAAATTTAATCTGCTGAGCGGGAGTTCTTTTGCTCCCAGTTCGTCTCTTTCTGGCTCTCTTACCGTCCGAGTCCAACCCCCCCTCTTCCGTCTCCCTCTTTCCAATCCCCTTTTCTCTGTTTTCTACTGCGATCGCAGGAGAAGCGGGGAGTGAGAGAGAGTCAGAGTAAGCAGAGTGGAGATGAAGAGGTACAGGAATAGAGCGCAATGCCAGCGGTGAGCAAGGACGATGGTGCCGGCGTCATCCTCGGCCGCCGTGCCTCGGCCTTGACGGCACGGCGGCCCACGACTCTTAGGGACGGGGAATAATGCCGGCAGCCGTGAACGAGGCGGTGGCTAGCATTTTTAAGGAGTGGCCGAGCTTGGAGAGACCGGAAGCGTTCACTGCCGTGGAGAACGAGAGGTCTCAGAGGGTTGGTGGAGAAGGCTCGGTTCCAGAGAGAGGGTGTGCTGAGAAAGTTTGCTGTCTTTTTTTGTTGTTTTCCTTTTTTAATAATTCTAACTTGGAAGTTGTGGGTCAGAACAAGATTACAAAACTACTGCGTCCAGCGAAGAACAGAGTACTGTATTAGCTCTGTAGTGCCAACTCCTTGGCGGCCGCCAAGGATTTATCAGTTGCAAGTTTTGGCATTGGTTACCTAATCCACTGGACACCAGCTGCCAGTCCAACTAAAGCACCATGATGAACTGGGCTAGGTTGAAAATTAGTAGTATCATACAAGAACAAAAAGCTAAATTGAGATGCTTGAATTCCTTCAATTTTGCTCTTGTAGAGATTTGAATCCAGCTATCAAAAGAAATTACAGACAAGCTAAAACACCTACCGCTAGAAGGATGGTTCATTTGAACTACAATACAAAAAGAGCCAAAAGACAAACACATGGTATTATTTCTTGAACTAAAACAAAGGACGTCACGGCCAGCAGCAGTCCAAGAAACATCACTAAACCATGGGATCAGTATTAAGAAAGCTAAACATGACAACATCCCTGCTCAAATATATGCCATATTTTTATATGGTTATGTGTATTAAGAGATTATAATTTAACTGTTTCAGTATATTTTAAATATATGCTATATTTTTCTCCTATACTCTTTGTTGGTTATCAAAAGTATGATTTTTTTTTTTTTAAATCAACTTAATTTGATTACTTCAATAAATTTTTGATGTGATTTGTTGACTATAATATAATATCACCAAATATTTACCTAAAAAAATTAACTAATATTTATTAATATTATAAATTTTTTTAAATATTTTTTGTGATGGCTCTGAACCTCTCATTCAACTTTCATAGCTAAAAACAATAATTTTTAATTTATTTAAAATAAATAAAAAATAAAAAATTTTAAGCTAATGTTTCTATATATATATATATATATATAGATTTTATTCTAAAATTAATACACATTAGATCTAATTAGGTAGGTTGGTTATGCGTTGCTTACAGAATATCATCAGCTCGGTGCTGCTTCCAAAGCGTACTTAATTGGATTGATTCTTGATTTTTGATATGGAATCTATGCACGCTGATGCTACCCACCCCCTAGTTGTCGGTAAGCACACTATCCACATGCTACCACACTATGCAACGACTTTAGGTCAAAAGCATATTTATATGTGTTTTTCTCCCTCCCTCCCAACAACCGCAGCGTTGGGACTGGACAATCCCAATCCGGATCCCTCGGCAGCAGAGGAAGGTTAAATGGCTGCAGCAGCTTCGGAGGTCGAAATCCTGTCGAGACGCATGGTCCGACCATCATCATCACCACGATGTGGAGGAGGAGAAGCGGCCGGGAGCCTGCTGAGCCGTGGGGTGATCCATCTCACTCCTTGGGACCTCAAGTTGCTCTCCGTCGACTACATCCAGAAAGGCATCCTCTTCCTTAAACCACCTTCCGAGCAGCAAAAAGAAGACGGCGGGGTGTGGGAGGAGGAGGAGGAGGAGGAGGAGAAGGAGGACTCCTCCGTCGTCATCTCCGGCCTGCTGTCCTCCTTCGCCCGTGCCCTCGACCACTTCTTCCCGCTCGCTGGCCGCCTCGCGACGGTGAAGCATGAGGAGACCAATTCCCTCTCCATCCTCCTCGACTGCAACGACGAGGGAGCCGAGTTCATCCACGCCTCCGCGGCCAACGTAAGAGTGTCCGACATCCTTGCCACCCTCTACGTCCCTCCCGTCGTCCATTCCTTCTTCCCTCTCAACGGCGTGCTCGGCTACGACGGCCAGTCCAAGCCGCTCCTCGCCGTCCAGGTCACCGAGCTGGCCGACGGTGGCATCTTCGTCGGCTGTTCCCTCAACCACGCCGTCGCCGACGGCACCTCCTTCTGGCACTTCTTCAACTCCTGGTCCCACCTAAGCCGGCACCGCGGCCACCACCGCCACCATCGGATATCGTTCCCCGATCCTCCCACCATCGACCGCTGGTTTCTGGATTCGTGCCCTCCTCCTGTCGGCCTCCCCTTCGCCGACCAGCAAGAGTTCATCAGGAGGATCCCTTATCCTCCGGTGAGAGAGTGTGCGTTCCATTTCTCTAAGGAGTCGATCGCGGAGCTCAAGGCCAGTGCCAACACGGAGATGGGCACCGACCGGATCTCCTCCCTCCAAGCCTTGCTGGGCCTCCTCTGGCGCTCCGTGACCCGTGCTCGCCGCCTCGAGCCCGTGCAGGAGACTGCGTACGGGTTACTGATCGGTTGCCGGTCCAGGCTGGGCCCGTCGCTCCCCGCCACCTACCTCGGCAACGCCATCCTGTTCGGACGAGCCAAGTCGACGGCAGGGGAGCTGGCGGAGCGAGGCCCCGGCTGGGCGGCCTGGCTCCTCAACCGGGCCGTGGCGTCCTACAGCGAGGCAGCGGTCAAGGAGTGGCTGCACTCTTGGGCCAAGGACCCGACCTTCACCTACATGGACCAGTTCAAGCCCTGCGACCTGATCACGGGGAGCTCGCCCCGCTTCGACGTCTACGGCAACGACTTCGGCTGGGGGAGGCCGGTGGCGGTCCGCAGCGGGGGCGGGAACAAGATCGACGGCAAGGCCACCATCTATCCGGGGGCCGATCCAGGGAGCATGGCCTTGGAGGTCTGCCTCTCACCCCAGGCACTGAGCTCTCTGCTTCAAGACCAAGAGTTTATGCAAGTCGTGAGCAAATGCTAGCTAGTACTGCTTCTGGAGCAGCAGCGGCGGCAGCAGCATTATCATAAACTTGTTTCTCGCCTTGTGTTTTTCCTAACGGATGGATGGATGGATGGATCGAATAAAAGATTGTTATTTTTTCCGCCAACAGAGTAAAGCTGACGATTAGGATTACTTCCAACTCAGGCAACCAAACATATATTCATTCTAGCTGGGAGCTGTAGGTCCACATGCCACGGCTCCATCAGCGTTTCCATATCTTCTCGACGATAACGCAGGGGATTTCTTTTGATTTATGCTACGCGGCGGTGGATGCCATGTGCCAATGCGATTTGAAGCTACGCCACCCTCTGCGTCTATCGTTATTATTACTGGAAATTCTCTGGCTGGCCAAAGGCAAGGTCTGCAAACGAGCGAGCCCCATCGGCCAATTAAATGCCCTCGACAGAATCATCCGAGCCTGATTTGGCTATGAAGTTGTTGATCAAGTCAACTTCAAATATTTCATTAGGAACAAGGCAAATTCACGAAGGGCTATCCCTTTTGGGTAGCCATTATCATTTATTTAGAAATAAAATATATAAAATAAAACAGAACACTAGCTGACCACGTCGTCTGCATAAACTTTTTTTTTTCTTCTTCTTTTCTTTTTTTTGTTTCCCCTTTCTAATCAAATTACCATCAAAATCAAGGATAAAATTTAGACGCAGCTCCTTCAGTGTACTTCATGCGATTCTTCATTTAATAAATAACTACCATCATTTTATTTAAAAGAATAACGCATATTTGTAGTTGCTTTCGAGCGAAGTTTCATCATCGGACCCAAACTACCGTTACAATTAGCATAGCAAGCACAAACACACATCCTAGCTCCACAAAGTGAAGTGAAGCGAAGCGAAGCGAAGTGTCAATAGAAGGGGAAAAAAAAAAAAAAAAATACTTTCATTCGTCGGTGCCAAATGATGGCAAGAAGCAAGACGACTCCCAACCCCAACCATTGTAAACTTATTTGCAAGCAACGGACATACGGTTCCCGGTCAAAACAAAGGGTCTCGCCCCCATCCACGTAGGACGAAATTAAGGTAACCTCACGATGTCCTCCTCTTCGGATAATTTAATTATTTGCTTCGACCTTCGTTTTTCTAAATTCAACACCCGCGTCCCGATCTCCTGTGCGATCCAAAGTCTAAACCGTGGACGCCACCATGCATTATTTTCTCGTGGACTCCCAAGTCGTCGAAAATTATAAAGAAATTAGCGTGTCATTGAAAATCATAAAAAGAAATTAGCACGATCCCCGAAACCACAAGATTCCATTTGCCCAGCAGCCTTGGATGCGGCAAAGTGGGTCGGTGGCTCTGGCTGTGGCTCTGGCTGTCCTCCTCCAACCTCGCAAATAAAAACCACGTAAACAAAGACATCGTAGCTCTTTAGCCACGCGCGAAGTGAAGTCCGTTTTATTTAAATATCGTAACGTGGTTATTTGACACCAAGAATGCGTTTGGTGTGAGATTAAAAAGGTCGAGGTAAAAAGGTTAAAAAAGAAAATAATATTTTTTTTAAAATACAAATTCTAAAAATTATTAAAAATTATTTTTAATAACTATATTTTAATTATACTTATAAATAAATAAAAATTTATAGATGTAACTATTAATTGCATTGGAAATAAAATTAATAAAAAAAATTAAAAAAAATATTATTAAATATAATATATATTATAATATAAGGCAGATTTAGCTACATTCGAATTCAAATATAACTAAGCTTAAATTCGATCATCTTTCCTATCCTTAAATCCACTTGTTTATGAATTTCAAAGATTGAAAAAAGTGAAAAAGGTATGGTGGCTTCGGAATTCATGTGAATATAAGGATAGAGAAGATGATTAGATCCTAAATTTAGCTACATTCGAATGTAGCCAAATCTATCTTTTATAATATTATATATTATATATACTATATATAATATTATAAAATATAATATATAATTGATGATGTTAGAAACTGACTAAGAGACCTTGAACGTTAATAGGAATAATGAATTGGGAACAGGTGATAATTGATCCAACAAGGTAAAGCCTCCCATTAAGTAGGTTCGAATCCTTGCAAAAGTAGACAATGAACGTAAGGAGTGCTGGGAGTTGCCCAATATAGGTCCTTCAATGCTCAAGTTGGTCCAAAAGGTAAGAGAAGATGATGAAGGTTGATGTTTAAAAAGATTAGATAGAGAGAGAGAGAGAGAGAGAGAGTCAAAAAGGTATATTTTTAAAATTTATAGGGCGTCCATACTTGATGATGGAACGAAAGGAATTAGTTAAGAGTATATGACGATGTAGCTTGGAATGGAGGCATGGGCCTGCAAGTGCCCATATCGGATATCATGGGTCATATTTACTATGCAGTGTAGGTGGTCTTACGGGCCAAGATATGGTCATGCCCAATGTTCCCTTCGGTATATCCTATCTGTCAATCTTAAAACACGTAGTACTAAAAGTAGATATGGGTGGCGCTGATTGTTCTTTCCTGTTCAGGAGAGGAAGTATCTTTCTTGTTCTCGGATGCTGGCTTACAAGTGCTGACGCCTAAAACAAGCTGTTGGGCCTTTTCATCACTTGACGTTCGGACCTTTCATATGGCCAAGCAGCAGCTCGTTCTCCAGGGTATCCATGCCAACCTTATTAGGGTAAGGCCACGGAGCACAAGGGTGCCTTGAAAGGCATCCCAAATCTCCTTTTTCTATTACCGCATATTTTAGAATGCTTTTACACTTGTCAATCTACTTGTTAGGTCTGTATAACGCAAAGAGAAAAACAGTTCAAACATCGACTTTTGAAATATTCAATAAACACGGTCTGTATCTCATCATCAAAGTCAACCATTCCACTAGTACTGGTATAGATCCTCGGGATTTTATTCCTCCTAATAATAGTGAAATTATGAAAAAAAAATTTTGCATTCTAATCACCAAACTATAACCACTGAATCAGGATTTCTATTTCAAAAAAATTTATTCTATGATACTCATATATTTTTTACCTTAGCTTCCTCAAGTCATCAGGGCCAAGGCCTCCACTGACGTCCTCTTGAATTTGGAGTACTTCAATCTCCTTCTTGATCCTTGGCAACTTCTTAAACAGGTCTCCCGCACATTCCTTGCTCCATGCTTTTAAGGTATGCTTCTAAAACCGAAATATTCAACGATTGAAGCGAATGAGAGAGACTTCAATATCTCTGGTAAATAGCCATTTCTCTCTAAAGGTGCTCAGTCCCAATATTGTCATAATATATGACAAATTCCCCACGATTCCCAGTGGGTCTTTTTTTAAAAAAAAAATAATATCCAAATAAAAACTATTTCCAAGAATAATATTAAAAAATTATTTTTTAGAATAATATAAACAGGCCATGTGGGATGTGACATAAGTCATTCCATTTTTTTTAAAGTACATGAATAAAATGAAATCATTTGTTAAATAGATAATTTTAAATCATCCCTCCAACAAATAATTTATAGTTGCAAGACATGAAGGGATGTTTTCAAAATTTTTTTTCAATTGTTGAGATGAAGAGTTTTGTTTTGAAATCGTGTGTTGAATAGATGATTTCAAAATCATCTCTTCAGCCTATAATTTCAACTTAAAAAGAAAATTTATCACTTAAAGAAATGATTTCAGTTCTAAATCTTATTAATTCGGTCGAAAATATGTTTAGGTTGAAATCATCTATTGAAGAGATGATTTTAAAATCATTTCTTTAACAAATGATTTCAAAATAGAACCTTCTTCTCCATACTTACAAAACATTTCAAAACATTCCAACCCATACTTAAAAAAAAATTATAACATCCAAGCACATAATATAGCCATAAATCATATGTTAGATAAATAATTTTAAAATTCTTTCTCCAACAGCCGATTTCACTCGACTGACATGTTTATCATGTGACCTATTCTATATTAATTTAAAAAATGGCTTAAGTATTATTCTAATAAATAGTTTTTAAGGGGGCGCTATTAAAAAAAACCCACTGTCAGATGCTTGCACCGACCCATGGAGATCCCCTCTTTTTCTTTGTTGACAAGAGGGGAGGACCATCTCTGCAAGTGGGATCTCAAGAAAGCACATCAAGCTGCATCAACTTTAGACAAAATATTAATAAAAGGTGAAAAAATAACTAACCAATAAGTGGGTTTCTCAACATCATAAGTCATGCCTGCCAAGTAGTATACAACCTGATTTCCTTCTCTGATATATAAGAGACTTGAAGGGCTTATAATCTCGTATGCATTTTATCAACATCTCGAATGCAAAGATGGTTGCAATCACTTCTATAATTTAACTAGCCAATAATAGTAAATGAAATACCTTCAACCCACAGTCTTTGTGCTTTAAATATCTCCAGTGTTGATCTGATATCAACCCAAGCGGCAATCAATTCAATGACAGGGACATGAGTCAGTAATTAGAAGATATGCATTAGCACAGAATATGATCATCATGACCCCAAATCACATAGCTTGCGACAGCCTTCATTTTCCTTTGAAAGCTCCATCAAAATTGATCTTGAGAGTACGTTGTGGGGGAGTCCAAACAACAAAATGAGAGTAAGAATGCAACAAATCATCGCTATAAGGGACTCCACAGATGCCAGTGCTCCCAACTGGTTTCAACAGAGTTGATGATAAATTTAAAAATTCCTTCACTGGATATTCTACCTATCTAATGATGACTATGGATTGAGTAATTTTGTTTTGAAACAACTCTGCATTCCTATTATTCTAAATCATCCATAAAAGATAAGCTATCTTAGATTGTTTTATGAGGTCATTGGAGGCAAAAGGAGACTTAGAAAGAAACTCCATTGCTAAGTGATAGTCAATGATGCTAATTTCCCATTCATTGTAATGCATAGAGGAGCTCCACACATCCATAACTTTGGGACAAGAGAAAAAATAATGTCGAAGGGACTCAATATCTCTCTCACATCTCTAACATCCAAAATAAGAGAAATTCCTTCAATACAATGACTCAGCTATCTGTAGGCTATTATGCATCCATCACCACATGAACAAGTGAATTCTTGGATGAGCATTCACTCGCTAGATCCATTTGCATAAATGAGAGTTATCCTCTAAAGTTTCTGAATTTAATAACTTATATGCTTCAAATACTTTAACCTTGCTTCTATAAGAATTCCCCCGATATAATTCGTCCTCTTCAGCTCCTCTCAATATGGTTACCAATAGAATCCTATCCACTCAGATAGAAGAAAAAATCTCAAGTAGCTTCTCCTTTGCCACCTTCCATTAGGATAAATAAACTCCTCAAGCTTCAAATCATCACATGCAGTGGTCATGTCAAAAGTAATAGGCATCTTACTAATAGGAATTGAATATAGCCAAGGGTCAGTAAGCAATTTAATTTTAGAATCATTATTGATGCCCTAAATAAATTGAGATGATGCTACCCAATTGCTTTTTGAAATTGCATGCCAGATTGCTAAGAATTTGGAGGGTACGGTGTAACCATCCCAATACCTATTAAATGTATACCTCTAGAATATAACTTTACTCCATAAACAATAAGGATGCATTACTACTCTATCAACTGCTTTACGAACTAAAGCGTGTCACTGATATAAATTGATGATGCCTAAACCTCCACTCTTTGCTTTGACAGACCTTATCCCAACTAATTAGATGTAACCTTCTAGCTTTGAAATCATGTCCCTATAAGAAAGCTTGTAACAAAGAGTCCAACCAATCAAGAAACTGTTTAGAAGAAGATACATTTGAAAGAAGATGAATTGAAGTAGATGCAAGCACAGAGTTTATAAGAATTAGATGGCTTGCCATAGATAAATACCTCCATTTCCAAGCTATTAATTGATTCTCAATCATATCTTCATAAGTAGGAAATCAACCATTCTAAAATGACCAGGTAGCACTGAGACACCTAAGTACTTCCTAAATTTATTAACCCTTTAGCTACCCAATATTTTAATAAGCCTTTGAGCAAGAGAACTATTAATTATGGGATTGAACAATATAGATAACTTCTAGAGGTTAATTTGTTGGCATGATGCCTGGCAATACAAGTGCAACATTTTCTTTAATGTATATAGATCCTTGACCCCTAGCTTTTGTAAAGATTAAATAATCATATGCAATCATGAGATAAGAAACTGCGATCGGCCCCCTCTTGGTCTATAATTATAAAGATTTTTAAAATATATTTCTGCATTCAAAGCTTTAGAAAGCATATCCGCACATAAGATAAATAGATGAGGGGATAAAAGGTAGCCTTGCCTTAATCCTATAGATGAATTGAACCAAGGAGATGGAGAATCATTAATCAAAAGTGCAAATGAAGGATTTTTAATACAAGCTAGCATCCAGTAAATCTAAGTAGTAGGGAAATTAAAATGATATTGAACCTGTTCCAAGAAGAGTCAATCAATGTGGTCATATGCTCGTTCCATATCTAGCTTCAAGACCATCAAAGGATAGGATTTTAGAGCTCTATGAAGGGAATGGATGGCTTTCTGAGCAATAAATATATTGTCCAAGGTAAGGCGGTTGAGATGAGAATGAAAGCATTCTGCTCTTTAAAAATATTCTTATCTAATAGAGGTTTCACCCTCTTATCCAATATCTTTGCCATCAACTTACAAATTGTATTACGTAAACTGATAATATTTAGCCTCAGAAGGGAGCATGAATCTTAGGAATGAGAGCAAGAAGGGTAGATTTCCACGATGTTGGCATGATAGAAGTATTGAAAAAGTGTTTAATAGCAGCACGCACATCAAACATAACAATTTAAAGAAATTTGGTGGAAAACTATCTGAATCAAGAGCCTTATCCGTAATTTGCCAAGACTTTGTACATTTGCTTCAATTTCCCCATCATTAACTGGAGCGATCAGCACTCGATGATCACTATCCTCCAACCTATAAGGGATACGACGAAGAGTGGTGCTGTAGAAGGGCACTGAGGATGACCACCTTTCTTTTAAAAGAACATCTTTGGCCATTGAATCCTCCTTCACTATAATGCACTAACGAAGATGACTCAGGTCAGTAGCAATTAGTTGCCCTTTTGATTCTTTCAGTTTCAAATCAAGAATATCCATCCTAAGAGATCCTAGTCTTCTAAAAATATTGTCCACTTCATCTCTATTCCACTTCCTGGGAGCCTATTTGGTTCACCTTAGTTTATAGGACATTGTGTTAAGTAGGGGAACCACATCTGGGTCATCAAAGCTTGCCTGACCACATTCTAAGTTTCCTACTAACACATCCAAAAATTTTCAAATCTGAAGGGGGGATGAATGAAATTCTTAACTGAGGTGAAAATGAGGATTGGACAACGATCTAAAGCCACACGAGGGGAGATGTTTAACTCTATAATCTAAGAAGGAACTTAACCAATTTCCATTGCACATAACTTGATCTATCCTTTCCCAAATTCTGCAACCTCCTTCTCGATTATTTCACCATGAATCAGGGCCCTCAAAGCCCATGTCAGTAAGACTATTTTGAAAGATGAAGTTTTTGAACTCCTTGATATCCTGATCCTCCATAAATCTTTTACCTCCCCTTGTGCTCAGACTGACAAGTGATGCAATTAAAGTCTCCTACAACCATGGTTTGTATTCACATATCTAAAACACAAAAGAGTTTTTTCCAGAGCGACCTTCTTTCTTTCTCATTAGTGCTAGCATACATGGCAGCCAACAACCATGCGGGTGACTGATCCGTAGTAATCAAGCCATATAATACTTGAGAAGATTTAAAAAAGAAGTAAACTTCACTAGGATCACTCTTCCAAATAGCAATGATTCCTCCAGACTATCCTTGTAAGGGAATACTCTTGCATCTCCACTTAGAACCCAGACGATGATGAACTCTATCAACTACAACACCAGATAATCTTGCGTCCAAGAAAACACATAACCGAGTTACGTAACGAAAGCATCCGCTTTGTAACAGAGGTAGAAGTGGGCTCTCCGCTCATCTACAATTCTAAACTATTATAATCATAAAGAAGTAAAAAGAGAGGGTGTTCCCGTTGCCTCATCCACCCTGTCTACAGGATGTATAATTGCCATGCCCCCAGACCCTAGGATAAATTCAAAAACGCAATAATCTACCGCATACTCATAAAAATTAAACTCGGTATGCAAGACGTCTTACAATGACATATCACCAATAAAACATAACTAACCAATAATCAAATTGTTTCTTAAATAAAGTCAGTCATATATTCAACATTAATAAAATAACCAATAAGAAAACTCTAACATTTGACTCAAACTAACTCAAATTTATAATCTAATATCGACTCTGATAAGGACTCAATCAGCTTCTACTCAAATCTCAATCCCTTTCTTTTTATATAGAATAAAAATAATGAAGAGGATTTTATAAGCTAACGCTCAATAAATAGTACAAATTATAAACTAGTGGATCAAGCAACGAAAATTTACATAACACTTGTACTATGGTTGATATCAGTAATTGTCAATTGAAAATTAATATTTACAGTTTGTAGTTTACATGGCATCGTTATACTAATACATATAATTTTTAAATCATCATTATAATAATACTCATAATTTTCATGTCGTCTTTATAATTAAAGTTTTATGTCATTATTAAAATTATAGTTTTATATCATCATTATAATCATAGCTTTTATATCATTATTATACCGATGCGCATAATTTTCATGTAATAACTTTCATACCATCATATTTAAAAATTTTTAGGTCATCAGTATGGCTTTCATGTCATCATGTTACTAATACTTTGTGGTTACTAATTACAACCTCATATAATCTCTTTAATAGGACTACTGCATTGCAACTTAACCATGCAAATAGGGATTGGATCTCTACATATATATATATATATATATATATATGTATATACACACACTACAGAGATGGGTTCGATATCTGTCATCTATCATTACGTAGTGGATTAAGAGTACATTCTTTTTAGTTATATTTTCATTATCAATAATTCTTTGTTCGATAATATTGACTTATTCATGTGATCAATAAATATTGATTTATTCATGTGATCAATTACCATAAAATTTTCATTCCAAAATCTTAAATCATTTTCTCATGATAAAAATTCTAGTAAATAGTCATGGTAATTTATGATTTTCTTTTTTTTTTTGATCCGATATTTTGTAATAAATAGTTATACAAAAAATAACTTTTTAATTTCCATGCATAGCAATAAGCATTAATACTTCAATTATCTACATACAAGAAAATATAGGAGATGTAATTAACTAGTAACTCATAAATCCTTAATAGATACTTATTATTAAATAATTTATAAAAATCTTTCAATTTAAGATTAGTCTACTTATCGAAAATCGCTAATCTAGATCTATTCATCTATACCATAAATTTTTAAATCTTTTTAATTTCCATAATCACATAACAGAGCAGTTAACTTGTAGTTTTCTTGATGGTTAACTTTAATCGAAACCTGTACCTGCCCATCAAAAACCTGTACCTAAGATTAGGATTAGGTTTAGGTTATAGGGTCACCAATCAATAGTTATCACCAAGATATCAATAGTTAACATTAACCTATCAAATAAAAGAAATCCATTAATCACCCGGCCCGTTACTTTGCTACCGTTTTTCTGGAACAGGATCCATCGGCAAGAACAAGGATCACCAGGAGAAAACTCATAACCAACCAACCAACCAACCGTTGCTGATGCATGGCCATGGCCGGATCCTATATCAGGTGGAGGACCGGTCCCAACCCAGTCACCGGACACGGCCATGGTAAAGCCATTATAAAACCTCAGAAAAACAGGGCTAGAATTGGTTTTTAGTTGGCAAAACTCCATGGAGAAATCAAAAAGGCATATCGCTTTGGTTATTCTTCTTTCTAATACCAGCCATTGCCGGATCTTGATCCTAATATGGGTCCGGTCATTCTTAGGTCCCTGCTCGGCCACCAAACATATAGCCGCCGTTATGACCATGAACGCTCCCCCTGGAAAACAAAGAGCATAACAAGATTCTAATCCCATCGTTCCTATTTCCGGCGATTGCCGAATATCGATCCCGGGAATGAGGGCTCCTAGAGCAAGACCAAAAGGGAAGAGACTAAGGCCAGGGGGCTTACCTGCTCGAACGCCTCAGATAATGCCGGCGAACGACCGTTTCAAGCTCTATTCTTCTCCTCAAACAAAGATGCCACAATTCCATTTCCAACTTTGAAACCTGCTACGAATAAACACGAATCGGATATCCATACATTCGCCGATCGAAGGAGAAGAAGAAACAACAAATGTTTCTAGTACTTACTAGTTGAAAGTTGATCGATCGATCTTAAGGAAGAAGAGAGGCTCTTCTTCTCTGCTTTCCAGCTCCTCTGATCACTCTAATCCGTGCCCCAAACCCTAGATCTGATTCTCTCTCTCTCTCTCTCTCTACGATGGTGGCTGGAGGAGGGGCTTAGGTTAATTTAAATCAATTTTTCAAGGCTTCGATAAGCCTCGTCTTCATCAAATAGGGCTCTGGGAGGAAGATGAGTCCGTCTCCTCCAAGGCCTTCAACAGCCAATTCAATCTTTTTCTTCTTCTTCTTCTTCTTCTTCCTCGTCATATTCGGTTTTGGTTTAGCTCGAATCGGTCAAATGAACCAGATCCAAATTCGGGTCTCTCGCAACAATTCTCGTTGGTTTGATCTGAGGAGAAGAATGCTCGCTCCCGTGGGGAAGAAAACATCCACTCTCTTAGCATTGTCATTATAAGCGAGATGAACCTCTTCATTAATGGTATAGTGCAGTCTAAATTCTTTGTCAAATGGTCAATCAAATCAATTTTTTTTTTTTTTTTGTTCTGCTTCATCAAAATTCATGAAATCGTTTTAAATTATATCCTTTTACTAACAACACTAGACTTCAGTTGCAAGAACTGAGAATGGAAAAGATTTTGCTGTTCACTATTAGACTTTGATTTTATGAGGGAGGAACACGGAGATTGTTCAGATGGGATGGTTAAGGACACCTCTTTTATTATTATTATTTTATTATTTTTGCTTCACATTTGAAAGGAAGGTTAACTTTTTGCAATCTCAAAACCAGATTTAGCATCCCGCATGCCCAACACAGCCAGCCAATTTATCAGCTTTATGGTGTTCTTAATTGGCACATCATCGCTCTCAGATCCACTATCTTCCCTCAGATGTTCATTGGGATCCGATTTATCTGAGCGGTTCCTCTTTCTTTTTCTTTTCTTTTCTTTTTTTTTTTTTTTTTAATTTTAACTCCCTAAGCTCTCATATTGTTTTGATGGTTGCAATTTCGCACACATAGATAAGGTTCATAATCTTTTTCTATAGATGCTTGGTTGTTTTGATTGGCTGTCGTTATTTTCCTTACCTGGCCTCCGTCGTCAGAAGGAAGAGGGGGGAGATAACGACGCCCGTGGTCCCCTCTTGGTTAAAGCAATAAGCTCCTACATCCCCAACCCATGATAATTCCTGCCACCTTCCCACCGCTGTGCAGGTCTATCAGCGTCTGTTTGGACTTTCTAAATGAGAGAAAAAGGGAGAGGACAAGTGATGAAAACGAAAGAGAAGAAAAGAAAAGAATCGTTATCCACTCCTCGTTTAAAAAGAATGGCAGCAGAGGAGGAGAAGCAGAGGAAGAGCAAATGGCCGCAGCAGCTTCGGAGGTCGAAATCCTGTCGAGACGCATGGTCCGACCATCATCATCACCACGACGTGGAGGAGGAGAAGCGGCCCCCAGCCTGCTGAGCCGTGGGGTGATCCATCTCACTCCTTGGGACCTCAAGTTGCTCTCCGTCGACTACATCCAGAAAGGCATCCTCTTCCTTAAACCACCTTCCGAGCAGCAAAAAGAAGACGGCGGGGTGTGGGAGGAGGAGGAGGAGAAGGAGGAGGAGGAGGAGGAGGAGGACTCCTCCGTCGTCATCTCCGGCCTGCTGTCCTCCTTCGCCCGTGCCCTCGACCACTTCTTCCCGCTCGCTGGCCGCCTCGCGACGGTGAAGCATGAGGAGACCAATTCCCTCTCCATCCTCCTCGACTGCAACGACGAGGGAGCCGAGTTCATCCACGCCTCCGCGGCCAACGTAAGAGTGTCCGACATCCTTGCCACCCTCTACGTCCCTCCCGTCGTCCATTCCTTCTTCCCTCTCAACGGCGTGCTCGGCTGCGACGGCCACTCCAAGCCGCTCCTCGCCGTCCAGGTCACCGAGCTGGCCGACGGTGGCATCTTCGTCGGCTGTTCCCTCAACCACGTCGTCGCCGACGGCACCTCCTTCTGGCATTTCTTCAACTCCTGGTCCCACCTCAGCCGCCACCGAGATCAGATATCGATCCCCCATCCTCCCACCATCGACCGCTGGTTTTTGGATTCGTGCCTTCCTCCTGTCCGCCTCCCCTTCGCCGACCAGCAAGAGTTCATCAGAAGGATCTCGTATCCTCCGGTGAGAGAGTGCGCGTTCCATTTCTCGGCGGAGTCGATCGCGGAGCTCAAGGCCAGGGCCAACTCGGAGATAGGCACCGACCGGATCTCCTCCCTCCAAGCCTTGCTGGGCCTCCTCTGGCGCTCCGTGACCCGTGCTCGCCGCCTCGAGCCCATGCAGGAGACTGCGTACGGGTTGCTGATCGGTTGCCGGTCCAGGCTGGGCCCGTCGCTCCCCGCCACCTACCTCGGCAACGCCATCCTGCTCGGACGAGCCAAGTCGACGGCAGGGGAGCTGGTGGAGCGAGGCCCCGGCTGGGCGGCCTGGCTCCTCAACCGGGCCGTGGCGTCCTACAGCGAGGCCGCGGTCAAGGAGTGGCTGCGCTCGTGGGCCAAGGACCCGTCCCTCACCTACATGGACCAGCTCACGCCCTGCGACCTGGTCACGGGGGGCTCGCACCGCTTCGACGTCTACGGCAACGACTTCGGCTGGGGGAGGCCGGTGGCGGTCCGCAGCGGGGGCGGGAACAAGATCGACGGAAAGGCCACCATCTATCCGGGGCCGGATCCAGGGAGCATGGCCTTGGAGGTCTGCCTCTCACCCCACGCGCTGAGCTCTCTGCTTCAAGGCCAGGAGTTCATGCGAGTCGTGAGCAATGCCAGTGCTGCTACAGCAGCAGCGTCATAATAATCTTGTTGTTTCTCGCCTTGTGTTTTCCTATGGATGGATGGATGGATCGATCGATCGATCGATCGATCGAATAAAAGATTGTTATCGCTCCACCAATTGTCTACGTGTATTTCCCTACGGGGTGGGTCGATCGATCGAATAAAAAAAGATTGTCATTGTTCCACCGAGAGCCTAGAGATTACCATACCTCAACTCAGGCAACTAACCATTCATTCTAACGAGGGTTTCATGGCTTTGCAGCGATTAACGGATGCTACTACTACATCGGCGATTATTTATTTATTTATTTATACTATGCGGTGGATTCTATGTCGCCGTGCGATTTTAAGCTACGCCACCCTCTGTCTCTATTGTTATTATTACTGGAAATTCTCTGGCCAATGGCAAGCCATCGGTCCATTAAATGATCCAAAGACAGGATCATCCGACCCCGATTTTTGGCTACAAAGATGATCGAGCTAACTTCAAATGGTTAGATTGGAAACAAGGGAAATTCACGCACGTAGGGCTGACCCTTTTGGGCAGCCATTAAAATAAAATAAATAGCCTGCCATGTCTTCGCCTACATAAATTATGATACGACTCCTTGAGTGCACTACTTTGTATGGTCCACCTAGCAAGCGTCTCGGTAACATTATTTTATTTAAACAAATTATCACATATTTATAGTTGTTTCCTAACAAAAATAAGAGGAATTCCTTTATATATATATATATATATATATATAAGGGAGGCCTAGCACCTTAAAAATAAAACTTTTTGGGCATCCATCCTATCTAATTGATTTAAGGGAGAATCTCAATATCTTTTCTCCTGATGTGTTGTTATCCAATTAGCTCAGATTGATGTCCAATTAGCTAGATAATCAGCTATTTAATTTTTTTTTATTTTTATTTTTTTATAATAAATATGTTGACATTTCTATTCATGGATCGAAGGAAAGCCTGAAGGTCCTTCAAGAAGCGATGAATACATGATGACGTACCTCTTATCCAAGAGATCTCTGTTGCTGCTGGGTCTTTTTTTTCATAATCATTTTATACGGTAATAAGAATCAATTCAAAGCTATCTTTATCGCATGCCAGATTTCAGTCAGCTCTGCTAATGCTACGTAAAAAATACACAGAGATATAACCATTGCATAAATAATCTTTCCATCACCATCACAAATTAGCACGATCCCCGTAACCACATAATCCCGTCTTCTCGGTTGCCTTGGACGTGGAGACCGAGCCAACCAGCCAAGTGAGTGAGTGAGTGAGTGAGTGGGTGGCTCCCTGTCGAAGAACTTCGCAAATAAAAACCACATAAAGAATCGCATCACAGCTATGAACCGTCTTATTTAAATCGCATCACATAAAAGGCACGGGAAAAGAGAGAGAGAGAGAGAGAGAGAGAGAGAGAGAGAGTATAATTGATGGTCCAAAACAATCCTTTTATCTGAATAAGGTGATTAGAGTGCTGCTCGAGTTGCAAGAGCAAAATAGTAATAATAATAATTATTATTATTATTATAATAATTATTATTATTGAAGTCCTAAACTCTAGAAGAGAATGCCATGATTTGTCCCTTCTGGATTAATGATTTTGCTGGGAATAATATAAATATATCTATATAAAAAAATGGACGAAAAATGAACGCCAGAGGTTGTTCAGGGCAACAGAAGAAGAAGAAGAAAGCCGTCCTTCAAATTATGCAATCTTTTTGGCTCGACCACTGGAAGAAGGCTGTGTCTCATCCTTCTTCGAGCCTGAGGCAGAGGCTTCGGGTTTTCGAGCCCAAGCAGGTGCACGGTCTGGCTCGTAACGATAGTCATAAAAGAGCTCCTCTCCTGCACCAATCCGTTCTTTGGCAAATATACCTACCCTATGATCACCTGCTACCATGATGACCTTCGCATAGCAATTTGGATCAGGGGAATGGTTGGCAAACTTCAACTTATCTCCCTTCCGGTACGCATCCAGAACAAACTGCAAGGATGTGTGTGAGCAAAATTAATCATGATCTTATTATTGCATATTAAAAACCGGAAGTATTTGTTTTGCAATCGAATTTACATGCCTGATCGTTAAGGTTGAAAAGAAATGATGAATTTTCGCGATCATAAATCTTTCCACGCTTATCTGCTTCTCGATGAGAGATTAGCTCTCCAGTGTATTCCCCGAGGTATTCATGTTTACCAACGCTATTCTGAAATGACACCAAATATGGTTGGATAAAATGAGCAGAAGGGAAAGGCACAAAAGCAGAATATTATTTTTTACCTTGAGGAAAGCTCCCCAGCCAGAAACATCAGATCTTCCAAGTAAGACCTGCAAGCATTTTCGATAAACATACCTTTTGAGCTCCCATAAGTCGAATCGTCGCCATGAATTAATTCATAGAATGACTACACTTTTTTCTTGGCACAATGAAAATCAAACAGATGATCAATGGCCCATGTTATTATAACAAAATTTATCATGAGAATGAAAAAGAACGAATAATAAAGTATTCATGTTTCGACTCCTAACAACAACAGCCAGTGTCAAAAAGCAAGGTGAAACAGCATTTGCCTGATAAAAAGAGTTTCAGTTCCATCCAATTAGAGACACTGGGCAGCCATTCCTTGTGCTCTGTAAAACCCAACCTGTCCAATACATACCTTGCTGGCACAAGGAAATTCCGCATAACTTGAGGGATCATTCATATTAGAAATGTTGCAACACTATAAAAGTGCTGTCTAGACCAAAAGTTATGATCCAGAGATGAACTTATTCTGCCATAGAAAAGATTGGTTGTCATTGTAGTTGTTGCGAACGTTATTTCTTCTTTCCTTCCTCCCCTTTTTCAGAAGGCCTACATGGTCACATTCCACTCAGGAATAACATCATTGAAATCAAAAAGAATTAACTCTGCTATGGCCATTGGAAAATTGTGATCCCATCCATAATAAGTATTCCAGGACTCTGAGGCTACATAAGGGACCTGCACATCAGATAAAAACTGCAGCGTTTTGAATGAGTCCCCAAAAATTTGGAATGCATCAGGGGGGATCCTGTAGCCATCTGATTCGTGGGATTAGTAGATCACTACTTGGGAATCTCCCTCAATCCGAAGATCGTTGCAACAATTACTCGATATATGTCTCAGATACAGGTTTTCTTTTACATGTATGGAGAACATGGACCGCATGACCTAGAAAAAGCCTCCAAAGGTACTTGATCAAAAAAGCATTTGGCCAGATTTTCAGAGAAAAACCCTCCACTCTCATAAGCAATCCTCTCTATTTATATCCATTCCTAATGTAACAATAAGCAGCAGCTATTTTTAGGTGCCATTTGGCATTGCTTTCATTCTACTATTTTCAGAAACAAAAACAAAAATTCTATGTCTTTTTCTAGTTTTTTAAAAATGTAAACATGTTAGACATGGTCAATTATTTTTAAAAAAATAAATATGATGATGATGGTAGAGACATTATTAGTTATTGTAGAGGCAATAGAGATGATGGTGATGTTGGTGGCAGGTTTAGCAGTAATATAGCAGAGGTAACGGCAGCAATAATAGTGATACAATGGAGATAAAGCTTTAATTCCCATGAGATGCGGCCATCCCCTTTTTTTAATGGAGCAGAACATACCGCTGACCTATCCTATCCTAATATTTGCGATGGAGGATGTCATAGGATGCGTTGATAAGAATGCCAAGATGATGGTGGGAAGTCATCATCCCGATACTTGGGATGGTAACTCGTTCTAGCATCCCCCTAAATGCCCTATCAGAATTTAAAACTATGATAGAGGCACTAGTAATGGTGGTAACAATGGTGATGGTGATGGTGTCAAGAATACCAATAATGTGGCAGAGGTGACGATAATGACAATAGTGGAATGGAGGTAGAGATGGAAGATAATAGCAATAATAGTGGTGAAGGAGGCATCGACGATGTGGCAAAGGCAATGACCATGGCAACAATAGACAACGGTGATAGCAATGAGGGATATAGCAGTAGCAACAATAGTAGATGATAGTGGTAGTGGTGAATGCAATGATAGTGGTGATGGTAAAGAACACAAGTTTCTTATTTTCGAAAATACTAAAAGTAAAGATTTCTTGTTTCTATTTTTTTAAAGAAATAATGAAAGTAACTTTTTAAAAAATAGAAAATAAAAATAATAGTATCAAACATATTTTTTGTTTTCATTTTTGCAATTATATTTTAAAAAATAAAAAATAAGAAATAAAAGCAATTTCAAGTAGGCCCTTAGTTTTTCTTTAAGGGCCATTTTAAGTAAGCAAAACTGCTACTAAAGTAATCTATAAGATAAATGCTGTCAACATCAATATTCATGATAGTAGTCATTAGCACCATCTGAAAACTTTCTTTCTAGATGACTTTGATAATCCATATCAATGATGGTCCAATGAAAACTTTCTTTCTAATGGTATACTTAGTGATGGTAACAATTCCTATTTGAGTTGTCTTTAACACAATCCAAGATAGCCATCACTAAAAGAATCTATAGGATCAAATCCAACAATGTAAGCATTCATCATAGCGATCATAAGGAGGACAACCTCAAAAAACATATGGATGGACCATGATAATCCTTATCTATGATAGTCCAATGACTCCCTGCATCTCTAAAGTTCTAATGACTCTATCCTCTAGTTCATGCCATAATTCCTCATGAAGCTTCAAAGCATTGACATGTCTGGTAAACTATCCATATCCAGAAAAGGAATGGCGAATGGGCCAGGTCAGTCCTGAACATACAAAAAAACTTCAGTATGGCTGGCCACACAACCTGACCTAAATGTTAGGCCCAACTAAGCCTTTCAGGAGTTAGCTTGTTTGAATCCATCATCCTAAATGATTGTCTTACCTTGGTTGTCCTAATGGGGCAAAGAGATATCTCATGTTGGCATGCAAAATGTCTAAGCCCCAACTTGCCTCAACCAATCATCATGTTGCTCAAAAGATCACTAAGAAGCTTGACGTCAAATTCCCAAAGAAGTATGAATATGGACACAAGATCATATTCACATAAGCATCTGACGGCTTCAGTCTTCAATCAAGAAGGGAAAAATGAGATAGGGACACAGAGAAGTAAATACTTTGACAAATATTATACTAGTTCTTATATTGTAGCTAAAGAATATCAAAAACAGTATTTTCTAAGGTACTTAATGTTTGATATGATTATCAAATTTTGTCTTTTCAAGTGTTAAAACCTAATCCATATAAAAAAGACAGATGAAAATGACATAAATTCAGGCCTCTTCACTATGGACTTACAAGCCCACATCATCCCTTTGTCCTTAATTACCATACCAATAATGTATCCACCTCCATATCTCTCCCTATTCCATAATCCAGCCTCATGGATAATCAATTACTCATGCATCTCACTTTCTAAAATTCCCAGCAAATTGATATAATTTAGACCCAAAATCTTCTCTCGAAAGATCTTGAACATATAACTTTACTCCTTTATAGAATTGAACACAGTATTGTTCTACTTTACCGATAAAGTTCACTACCATGTGGAAGCTATGGCAGCTTTTGAAGTTATACAGTCATCAAAATCCTATTAGCTTAAGCAAGGTTCATAGTCTCTATACTGGACTTCGTACCGATACCACATGCTGGTCGGTTCAACGTACCAAGAGTTAGTATGCCCCCTGTATTAAATTTTGGTTCAATATCAGTATGGAATGATACATGCAGTATGGAGTGGTAGGCACCCAAACAGCTTACCATGAGCTTAAGTTTACACTTAAAAAAAGCTATTAGAGGTCAAGTGAAATGGCAAGCAGTTATGAACCACAACTTAACCTCTCAAAACGGGTATCAATAAACTACCAAGGCAAAACAAAGATAGTAAATTTATTTTCCTCAACCAATGCATCCTCTCAGTCCATTAATCAAATATTCCTGATAAAAAGCACCTTCGCAAGCACAAGAATGCATCAAATTGAACAAAACAGGGAATGGTTAATTTTTACCCTTTGTTGTTGTTTGAGGAGAAGCTTCATATTCCGGCATTCATAATTATCTCCTATTTGATTTGGGCCTCCTAAAGTACCATCACCACACCTGAACACAAAAGAATTGCAAAATAAATGAAGATAAAGACTAAAGAAACAAAATGCATATGTTCGTTCAATTGGATCAACTAATAAATCTACACAAAACAAGAAGCAAAAAACTCAGAAAATTTGCTGCTGAAAGAATAAGAAGTTGTTGCTGAAGCAGAGAAAGCTAAATATAGATTTGGGATCAAAAGAGGGACTTAAGCTCTGAAATCATACCCAATCCAGCAATTTCTACAAACATCAGGGTCACATTCCCTATCAGCAGCAAAGCATGGGCATTGACGGCTTCGACACTGGCTCTTGGCACAATGACAACCTCGAAATCGATTCTTACAAATTTTTGGACACCTAAATGCAAATAAAGGCGAGTAGATAAACAACAGATGTAAGAGATGTCACACAAGAATTGTCATAGATTTTATTCAACCAAAAAAGGATTCATGGTATTTTCTTTAAGGGGTCATTTGGTTGGGAAAAAAATAAGAGTGAAAAAGTTTTCTATCCTTATTTTCCTATGTTTAGTTATAAAAAGAAAGGAAAATGGCTGGTGGGGCCCAAACTTTTTTTTTCATACTCCATCGAAAAAGTTTTTCCGTAGGGGAGGTGGTATTTTCTCTTTTTCCATCACGCTGGAAAAATTTTTAGCATCAAAAATTCAAATTGCCCCTATTATATTTATATTATATTACTATAAGATATATAATATAATATCAATAATATAATATATTAAATTATATCATATATTATAATATATAAACTAATATTATATTATATTACATTATATTATTATAGACATAATATAATGTAGTACGACATATTACATTATATTATCTTGTAATATAATAGATAAAGCATAATATAATATGATTTAATAAATTATAATATAATATAATATTACTTATATAATGTTATTTAATATTATTATATTGATATTATATTATAATAATATGATATTATCATGCAATGCAATAAATATAATATAATAATATATATTTTTATAGATAATATAAAGTATAATATAATATAATTTAATAAATTAGAATATAATATAATATGTTATATTATATTATATTACACTAATTCTTATGCAATCTTTATTCTAAAGGTATTATAGTCAAATAGGCATTTTCTCATATAAAATTACTCCCAGCCAAACACAGGAAAATATTTTCAAAGCTATTTTTCCATACAAATTTCATACCTACTAAACGTGGTCAAATTCATTCTCCTATAAAACCTTTCTCAAGAAAATGGATTTAGAGAAAACTTTTCCCAGAAAAATACCAAATAAGCACTAAAAGAAATATTAAAGTGAAGATGTATCATATTCAACTAACATGCTAGTAACACAATTAATTGAAACATTTCGGCCATGTTTTCTGAATTCTTCTTTTACTTAATTCTGTTCCATGAGCAAAAATTCTGACCTAGAAGGGAAAAAAGACCCAGATTTCCCCATTGAGAGTCTTGTTGCATCTGTTTACTCTTATCTTCCCATTATATTTTACTGCAGATGGAAAGTTACACACTTACATTTCAAAAGAGTTGCAATATACCTTTATGTAATGTGTATTAATCTGACATAGTAGATGTCTCACATATTAAAAATTGAAAGTAAAATTTTAAAATATTAGATGTTCTTTCACTAGAAATTGATGAGGAAAAAGGTAGAAGCAAACCACATATTTCATCATGTTTTATATTGAGCTAGCAAAGATAAAAACTCACCCACAGTATTTTTCACAGCATGTTCCATTTAAAAGGCAAGGGCATTGCTTTCCACAAGCAGATTGGCAGCCACAAGGATTATACTGCCGACAGGGCTGATCCTTTCCCTCTGTAATTCTTTTTCTTATGGAATGGTAACCAGTGGATTTCCAAGTGTATTTCAAGCGACGAACTCTACCCCGTCTTCTCAAGAATCTTGATCTTGTCTGCAATTCATTACCCGAAGAGTTATTACCGGAACAATAATCAACATCATTATATTAAACACCACATAGATATGAATTAAGTTCTTGTCTAAAATCTATACTTATACAGGAAGATGACAAACCCTAGGGTCATTGAAGTCAACCTTGGGATGGCCTTCAACCAGAGAATTTGCACCATCAGCAGCTCCATATGTTCTCTTATCTTCCACATAATTCATGTATTGAAAAACCTCCATACACGTTTTCATTCCACTTAAAAGATTTCTAGCAATAAGACAACTGTCCAGCAAAGAAAGCACGCAATTTATAATGCTGTACAAAAATCATGAATTGCAGAAGTACAAAGTCCTTGTCAGCAAGTTATTTCAATAGATGACAGTTATGAAAAGTAGTAATATGGCTCACTACAAACATGCCGTAGATGTATCAAACAAATAGTTTGTCAAGTGTAAAGGTGTCCAAAATTTCTAGGAAGTTCGTTGTGATATGATTTTCTAAATTACTTGAAACTTAGATGGATGACCAAAATTCAAACCGCATGGCCCTTGGATCAAAACCCAAGTCTTGGTTGACTTATGTAATCCCTTAAGCTGTACGATGCATCAGCTTATTCTGGAACCCTTGAAGCTTCCTGGTTGTGCTATTAGGTGGTGTACATATATCCCAGCCTGTTATATTAACATCTTAGAGCATGCATAACAATCAGTCAGCTTAACAAGGCTAATAGAATCAAGAAAAAAGAATAAGCTCTATCAGGCCCACCTAAAGTACACTACTCTCTTCCGCTTTTCTTGTTTCCCATGGGTGATCAAGGAACCATAGGTGACTTAATGTAGGCATCTAGTGCAAGTGCTTGGGTTAGGTCTTTCTTCATGCAAATATATATATATATAAGTTCTTTCACACACAAGACTGTCTGATCTAGCTCAGCCCCTACCTTGAAATGGACACAAATTAATGAAGGAAAATGGAGAGCCTGTCTCTCCATTAGTTCAGACTCAATCCAGACTTTTGTAATGAAAATTACTAAAAACAAGGCTTAGAGATGCAAAGGAGCTTGAGCGAGGGGCAGCAATAAGGGGATGGTCAAGGAAGCAATCATTGTCAAGGACCTCGATGGTAGTGTAGTTGACATGGTTCTCAAGGCCAAGGTTGTGGAGGCTAGCATCGACATTGATGGTCATGATAGAGAAGATGATGTAGGCAAGGAGAGGTTCGACGTTGTGGAGGCTTGCCAACATGACCATTGCCCAATGTGACCACCACCACAATGGGGGGGAGAAGGGGTCTCACCAAAGAGTTGGGGCTTGCTGCGTTTCCACTGGAGGGTTTGTGGTGGAGGGTAGTGGAAGGGAGGATGGAGTGGAGAAAGGAGAGGGCATGGGGGATTGAAGGGAAAGGAGAAGGCATAGAGGTAGGGTAACTTATGCACGTTTGTTTTAACAAACTATGGAACATATTGGCCTAGGTGGACATAATAGATTTTTCTTCATTTGTATTTCCATCCAAAGATAGTCAAACCATCCATTCCAGACGATTCAGGCCAAACCGAGTGAACCAGCTTAGAATTAAGATGGTTCAATGCCCCTGTCTAGTACAAGGGCCAAATCCGCTTGAATCGTGACAAACTACTCGGTTCAGACCAGTTTAGGTGGGTACAGGCCTGTGGGCTGTAACTTAGTAAAAGAGAAAAAAAGGCTGAAAACACCCGTGACTCTCATCCTCTCTCTCTCTCATATTTTTTTTTTTGAAAACTTAAAATCTTCTCCATTTTTTAAGAAGATTTGAGCCAAAAGAGAAAAGATTTCAGCCCAAAATTAGGTATGGCTTCTTTTGTTCTCCTTCTCTCTCTTTTTATCCTTACCTTAAATGGATTGAAAATAGAAAAGGATAGAAAAATAATGTCAAAATTTAGGATTTTGACATGATTTCATGCTATATTATAGATCTAAGGATGATCTGTTCATATCAATCAAAATATTAATTTTTTATTAAATATATTTTTTTAAAAATTTAAAAATATTTTTCAGATTAAAAATTAATAAAAAAATCAAAAAATGACTATAAATTAGAAACAAGATTGGGGATATGCTGGCTACTTTCTACCCCAATTTCGTTTCAATTTAATGAAATATAGGCATCTTTATTAATTTCATAAGTCAAGCCTAAATTTCAATAAATTTAAAAATTAATGACAATTAACACATGTTCGAGGGATAAAAAAAAAGTATATGTAGCACCTGGTTGCATGCTGCATAAATATGAATTAAAATTAATTTTTAATAAAAATATTTTTTTAATTAAAAATATTAAATTAAGTTTAAAAAATTATAAAAAATTACTACTATCTATATATATTTTGGTGCTATCTATCTGGCATGTGAAGTAGGAACTCTAAACGAATCTGAATTAGATTCTCATAATGAATCTTATTCCGTGCTGACTGACTATGATATGCATTCTTATAAATATGGATATCCTTCATTCAATACATCATTTTATAGATATCTTATATTTAATGCCTCCAGCGACTACTACGTTTCAGTACTATATTCTCATAATGCTTATGGGTCGGATTTCACCAGTCCGATTTTTATATGGCCGAACCAATATCCTATCATATACCAGGAACAAGGTAACAAGATATGGAGGAGAGCTAGATATGATGATCCAGCAAAGTGAACCCACAACACTCATGAGAGCTAGGTTGGCCTCTCAGGCCAAACTACGAGTAGGATCCCGACATATACATGTGGTATAGACATTCCACCAGATTTTAGACGTCAATACGCATCATCTGTTATGTATTTTGTTATATATAACTTATATGTTTGAAATTCTTATTCATATGTAATTTAAAAGTATATCCTTATAATTATCTATTACTTCTATTTGCATTAATGATACACTAATATACTTTAATTTTACTTGATACTATAAGAAAAAAAATGATTGGTACGCTACCGATTCAGTTACCAAACCAAACCAAACCTATATATGGTCTGGCATACCTTGTTTCCATCTAGTATGCTCTTATGACATGCATCAAAATGCACATTTAGGATAAGAACAATTAATTAGGGTAATCTTGAAGTACTAATTTCAAGAAAAGTAACAAATTCTATATTGCAGCAAAGATCAGAAAGGGTGTCATATGCAATGAAAAATGAGTAGTTGAAAGGTGTGTATAAATTTCATATCAGAAAAAAGGGAGCAATCTTTGTTCATGTAAGAATATGAACTTGAAAGAAAAAAAAAAATTGAAAGGTTGAGGGTTTGCAGAAACTGGCTGCTCTAAAAGGATATAAACTGACCTGTTCCTTCCAAAAATTTCCAGACCTTTAATGAAAAGGCTTTGCTCAATCACCTTCCAAGATTTACCACAAGCATTTTCATATTTGCAAATGTTCTCATCAACAAACTCCTCTTTTCTCAAGCTTTCATCACAATCTGTGGCCAATGACCCTTTCACCACCTCATCAGTAGAATCATTTTGAGCTTCAACATAAGCTGAGTTAATGCTGTCTTGCTGTGATGTTCCCTTCTTTCTGGAACTTCTGATAGTTGGAGATTTCATTACTTTTTTCTGTGAAGAGGAATTAGAATCCTTATTACCATTACATGTATTTGATCTGAGCTTCATATCATGTGGCCAGAGGGATCCGCTAATAATGGAATCAGAGTCCGAGGAAACCATTTTCTTCTGCTTTTTCCGCATGCATAGAAGAGCCCGATCAGCAATTCTTTTGTTGTCTTTCTTCCAAATACCAGATTTCCCATCCTTTTTAATTTTTGAGGGTGAAGAGACTTTAACAGACATGATATCCTGTCGAGGGCGTACTTCAGATTCACTGCTCTCTGAAACAACTCTTGCATTGGAAGAAGCACTTTCACTCTGACGAGATTTTGCTCTCTTTCCTGCAGAAGAACCTTGGCTTTTCTTTTTTGGAGACAATGATGCTCGAGCACTGCCAGATGACTGTGTTGGCTCTTTAAAAACAAGTGGCATCTGTGAATTCATTGTAACAGTACTTTCCGATTTGGAGACCTAATAATGCAGTAATTTACAGCATATGAAAATAGAACATAGTGTCTTGCATAAGATTTAATAATTCAAAAAGAAAAGAAGGCCGAGCATAATACATCACAGTCAAATCGCAACATTGTTAGGTACATACCACTCTGTAGCAGTGAGTGCCACAAGGTGTGCCATCATCTGAGTTGTTCCAGGGAAGCTGTTTTTCTGACTGATACAAAAGAGATATAATGAAACTACTAAGCAGACACTGGAGGTCGGGCAATCAAGTATTCAGTTCAACTTACAGGAAATACTAAATCTTGAGAACATCCATGTAGTCTACAATCAAAAACCTGAACATATAAACCAGGAAACCAACTGTCACTATCAGAATAAAGTAGCATGCACATAGTTAAACCTAGAAAATACTAATTGAAAGAGCAATTGCAATGATTCTTACCAGACATCGCCTACAAAAAAGGTTATCAAAAGAATCCAATGCTGCATCCAGATCTTTTTCTGATAATGCATCTTCAATTTTAGTATCAACCCCGGCTTCTTCATTTTTAGCACATTCCTCAGTTTTCTCCATCTTTGTAATGCTCTCATACCTTGCCTGTATAAGATGTTTGATGTTGTTTCATAACTCTGTAAATGCCAACATGAAATGAATGGGAAACAGCTAAACCCAAGTTTACACCAAACTGATTCTCATCACACTTAAGGAGGAGAAAGTAAACTGGGTCAGAGATCTAATGCAACCATGCAATAATGTCCACAACTGAGAAAGTCTGAGTGGATGGAAATGACAGACAAGATCACCCACATAACAAACATACCCTGATTTCATCTGTATTCCTTTCAAGGCACTGAGCCAATGAATCCAAAACAGCATCTGATAAACCAACTTTTTGGATTGTCATCCTGGAATGAGATGGTAAACAATCAATGATCTGGATATAATGAATGATTGTGAGAAAACATACATCTTGTTATTCAAGGTTATCACATGATAGATGGGTGCAAACATCAACAGAGGCCTGGTTACATAAAATAGCTAGCAGATCTCAGAAACTTCCTCATCAACTCATGTATGGGCAACATCTTGAAGCCTACCAGACGATTAAAACCAGTTTAAAATTTGTGTGTTTTGTGGAGAAGCTTTCCATAACTTTATGTCAGTGTTTGATTATTTGATACGTACTTTCATTTTCCCAGCTTTTTATTTCACTATCATTAATATGTAATTCATGGCATCACCCTCCTCATAATATCTTCAATGCTCAAATAATGTTTTGTCATCTTCTACGTAATAATAACAATAATAATGTTTTGACATCTCCCAGGTAATGGATTGTTCTCATAACATGATAACAGCTATGAGATACTTCTCAGAAAAATGCTGCCTCGGACATCTAGGCTTCTGCCTTGATGTTCTGCACCAGGTTTGGTTGTGGAGGATGAGATTAATTTATGAATTAACATTGAATGTTGCTGAGTCAGTACTTCCCATTGACTTGCTAAATTGTATCTGATATGTTCTGTTTTGTTTTTCAAAATAAACATTTCTTCCTATATCTTTTAGTTTTTTGAATTTACTATTGCGAGCTATTGTGACCTCTAGGCACACACCTATCACCTAGGTGCTAGTTGACCCCAATAATTACTCTCAATTAGAAATTATGACAAACAATAATTAGTTTCTGTTTTTTGCTCAACATGCAACATAGGCATTTTAGTTACATAATTTAGCCTTGGATAAATGTATCCGAGTTTTGCAAAAATGGCCCACTTTGTTTTTCCTTTTGCAGAATGGGACTGCCTTCGTCATTTTGTAAGAATGGCAAGGTTTTAATTTTCTAGATGCTTTTGCCCTTGGTTCTTATCATTAGTAAAGTTGCAATTTGGGTTGGGCTCAAGCGAACCCAGTAAACCCTCAATTAGTCAGGTGGTTTTAAGGTTTTATGAAATTAGGTTGGTTTTGGACTCAAAAATCCCAGCATTACCCCAAATTGGATTGTGTTATAGTAAGCCTAAACCCAACCTGTACCCAACCCAAAAATAAATTTATACTTGTCTTTCAGATAAAATACATGTATGTTTCATTTAAATTTATCTTTAGTTCCATTGAGTTATTGAATTGCAAAACTACGCTCAAATAAGATACCTATCAATTCAATAATTACCTAATAAAAATAACCTTTTACGACTAATTTCCTACATAGCCTGTCCTAAATTGATTGATCCAGCCCAACACAATTCTAATTTTTAGCTTAAGATGGGGTTGAATTTGGCTGGACTGGGTTGGAGAAACCCCAAACCTCAACAAGAGGCCAGGTTGCACAGGGTAATGGTTGCGAAATATAAAGGTTTTAGGTTAGGGTTGGCCCTTGACCTAACCCAACCTACTGGAGTTGTAGTCCTCACGGATGCACTTCATCCTAATATTTAGGTGGAGTTGAATGCACATGATTCCTAAAGTGAATGTACATTTATATTGAATGCACTTATTTATTGAGAATGGGCATGCATCTGTTTCTTTTTTTTTATTTTGAATATCTCGAGAAGTTCCTCAAATATGTGTACAAATACCAATGAGCACATAACAACTTCCAATGCAAAAAAAGTGAATTAAGCAGATAGCACAATTATATGCGAGAATAGAAATTAAAGAGTGAATGGAGCAGCAACAAGAATAAAACAATTACAGTGCTAATAGCAAACCAAGCAAAGGGCACCATCTTATGCAAGTAAATAGAGCAAATAGTAAAATATGGACCCATAAAATAAACAATTTTTAAGATCCCACCAACCGAATAATATAATCTTCAGTACTTCCAAACTCTTTCTTCTCTTCTTCATCTTCAACTACATCATCCTCACTATCACTGCAAATTAAAGCTTCACCACAACTTTGATCATAATAAATTCTCCTACGACCAACAACAGACTGATCTTCCGTCATTCTTTGGTTCCTGTACAAGTATTCTAACAATCAGTGACTCAAGCAATATGTCAAAATAAAACAAAATAAAATGGATTAAATCACCAAACTCTCAATATAACAGATTAATTCATTTGAGCAATATTCTGTTTTAGTTTCATAATAATACAACATATCAATGGGTTAGTCAAAAAAGATTTTGGAAACAGAATTGGAAACTTTAGTTATATAACTAACCAGAGAAAGCCATTTAATATCCAAAAACACAAACAACAAAAGAATATGAATAGCAAAATAAATCCTCAGAGATACACATTAGTTCATCATATTCATTAATAACAATAAGTTGCTTTGACATTGCAATATGTAGAATGCCCAAATCAAGCAGCATTGTTGATGATAAAATAAAACAGTTTTGCTACATAATACAAGATAAAGTATCGAGAAATCAGACAAGCATATTCCAAACTTTAAAATTGTGCTACTAAATTTAAAAATCTTCATTGATAGGAAGATATATATGGATACACACCTACATGCATATAACACATATAACACACACACACACAGATGAGCTAGTATCTTTCCATCAGGATCAAAGCCTCAGTTCTATCAATGCAACATCAATGATAAAATATATAAATCAAAAATCTGCAATGTTTTAAATATAATTTACAACATTTTGAAATGTCCAGAAATTAAATATCAAAAGCTTTATGGATCTCCTTCTCAAGTGTTCCAATTAGACAGTTTTGACCAAAAATAATGTTTTGGCTTATTTTATTATTTAGAAACATCTAAAACAATTGAAACTTGGTTTGTGCCTTTACCATTGGTGTGGATTCTAGCCTACAAAACATTTAAGCATATGAGGAGTGAGGACCCTTATAGATGTGTGTTTAATCTCACATTCGGTGTGTTGGGAAGGTCTTAGTTACTTAAGTAGGCCAAAGATCTCAAATAATAACTTTGTGGCTAGCTTGCTTGGGTGAGGTCTAGGGCCGTTATAAAGGATATTAGAGTTGACCAAGCCTACAACCCATTGGCTAGGGGACACTATAGTATGGGTCCTTTTGGGGCTGATGACAAGCCATTCATAGTGTTTGTAATTGGACCTCTTCTTTGGCAAAGATATTAAGGCTTAAACAAGGTGAGTGTGCCAGAACCCATGCAAGTCTATATTACTCACACATTCAGTGTGCATTAAAAAAGTCTTACATACTTAAATAAGGTCAAGGATCCCAATTAATAACTTCATGGCTGTCTCTTTGGTGAGGTCCCACAACAAGCATGCCCTGGGAAGGTCTTTGGTAATTAAGCAAGGGTAAGGACCTTAATAACTCTGTGACAAGCCTCTTCAGGCAAGATCCTCGATTGTTATAAATGGAATTAAGCCAACCCGACCCACAAGTCATGTAGCTAGGGGACTCTGCAGCATAGGCCCTTTTAAGGCTAACCATAAGCCAATTATGGTATTTATAACAATCACAAACCAATAAATCATAAGAAATAACACCAAGGACTTATAAGTTCATATATGGTCAAACCCTAGACTATTTCTTTTCAATGATGCATGCACCTAGTTTCTTTACTATATTTTCCACCATACACCCCTTGCTATCTTGGAAGTCGAAAAAGGAGCATACCACCAAGGAGAACCCTTGCAACTTCCTCTTGCACTATATATAATAATTACTTTGTGCATCGAGTTAGCAAAATGATTCTCAAGACTGAGCTATCACCCATCAATTGTTATAGCTCCTAAAAATAAATATTTCCTAATTGCAAGCAATATATGATGTGTGGTAGGATCAAACTTGAAAGTATCCATGGCATGGTATCAAGGTTCACAATCTCAGTATCGGACCTTGTAACTTTAACATACCAGTATAGTGTCAGTAAGCCCATATGGAGGTTGGTTCGACATACCGAGGTATGGTACATCTCCTGTACTAAGCTCAGTTACATACTAGTATGGTAGAATTCACCTGATAAAGAGCAATATGTGCGTACCTATACGACATATCATGCATGGTATGTTCAAGGATATCAAGTTGTGGGAATTAAAATACAAAATACTAATACAAAGCAAAACGTATAAATTGCAACCATCCAATAATTTTATACTATCCAATTGAAAGGTTTGATAGGTTCACAAATTAATTGCACTTTTCGGTTTCCAGCAATTCTTTCTTAAGTTCATCCCAAAGGTACATATATTTTGTTATATGTGTATAAATGTATGTGTTACAATTGGCTGTCAAGAATTTTTTCTTTTTAGCGAACATGCTATATAAAGTCTCCTTACTTAAGAAATAACTCTTGTTTATTTATAAAAGGATGTCTAGAAACTTTCAAAGCTATGGTTTTGGAATGGTTTGGTCTCTTCAATTATAAGCAATGTAAAGGGCAAACTTAAAAGACCCGATTGCTTAGCAAAAGGAAAAAGAGGCAAAAAAAATAAGTTGGAGCCTCCGCTATATTTTTATCACTCCGATCTTCAAATTTTGCAAATTTCGTCTTGGGTCACTGCCTCATCCACAACAACAAGAACTTTAAAGTTAGCAAAAGATAGGAAAAAACATTGTCATTATCCACCTCGAACTCATGATGCTTTGGAACAAATATCCCAAACCAATAAATGAGCAATCTAAGTAATCATGCATAAAGTCATCATAAGCACATGTCATAGGATCAACACTGATAGCTGTATACAGCATTCTGCACATAAGAAAGTCCATTCATCAACATAAATGCGTAAATGTGCATCAACATTTGGCATTGTGGAAGCGAATAAATGTGTTTGTACATGTCTCTGAATCAATGTGCAAATATAGTTATTCATATCTAAGTGTATAAACATGCATAGATGCAATTAAGCCATGCATATGTTGATAGGGTGCATATCCAATTTTTTATAGTTCCAGATGTACCACCTGTCTAAGAAAATCCATGTAGTATATTTAGGTAATTTTGGCACTTCAGGCAGTTTGATTGGCCGAACTGAATTCTTTCCACCAAGATTGCTCCCTAAAATTACAGTTGACGAGGCATATGAACTTTCTTCTTGGCAACTACTGCTATCTTTGTCTCCTCCAGAGAGTTCAAGGCTACTTAGCATACAAAGCGCATCGTCTTGCCTTCTTGTTAACAAATTTACATCTACATCAGTATTGTTGATTGTCATATCTCTCCTGAACTTTGACAAATTATAAAGATTTTGTGTGATGCTACTGAGTTTCTGTTTGTTCTCTTCCATTTTTTTCTGAAAAAAATGAAAATATAAAATGAGCAATGATGCAATAAGCTTTTAATCTCAAATCACCAGCTTAAATAAAATGTACAGCAATATTAATACTTTGACATTGGTAATACCTTAATATATATGGAACGATTAGCAACAACTTGTTCCTTCAAAGAATCAATAACTGATAAAATATCCTGAGTAGCATGATTTCCTTCTTTAGTTTCAGTAATCTGCATTTCGTGAACAGCCAAAAAAACATCAATAAAAAAGTAAACCATGGAGATTTTTTCTATAGAGAGGTGAAAACATGTGAATTATTACAGTACACAGATAGACAAGCAGTAAGCACATTATCCAAAGTTTTAAATACTGTAGCAAGCCCTGTTTCTGGTCCAAAATGGTGGTGCTATTGCGATGCTATCATCCCGGCTATTGGGACATGACATATCAGTACCATTCCAGGGAACTTTAAAAAAAATAAAAAACTCTTACATAAAATTTTGATGAATATTCATATATTTTAATACCCTTAAACATGTATTTTTGAGTCAATGATAGGGTAGTACTGCTACAGACACCCATGGTTTCACCAAAAAAAAAAACGAAAAACTATTGACAAATAGAAGTGTAACATCATTTATCAATCATATTATGTATAATAAAGACACCCCCCCATGGGTGCTGCATATACTTTTCCCAACCTAAAAACATACCTTTTTCATTAGGATCATTTTAAATCAATGTCTAATACCAATTTCAAGCATAGGTTCAGTTGATTCCAAACATAACTAAAATTCATCCAAATCATGCAACAATTCAGTAACATGCATAGTGCAAACTGCTACAAATATCTCCTCCCAAAATTATTTTACATTATTTGAATAATTAACTTAATCAAAAAATAATATAATTTTATAAAAAATAAAATATACATTGTCATAGAGTGACGCCCACCTTACAATATTTCAAATTTGATGTCAAATGGAAAAATTTTGACATGGCTTCCCCTATTTTCTTAATTCTTGGTCAAAACAATCATGGCAACAAAAGGAAGTGAAGCCTCATTGGATCCACAACGTTTCCAATACCGAGGGGGCCAGCTCACAATAAGGGTAGGCCAGATCTGCCTTCCACCTCCTTTCTCCTCTCCCTTCCTCTTCATCTGCCTCTCTCTTTCTTTGTTTTTCCCTGCACACCCTTGTTACTGTACCCATAGAAAAGAGATCATGCCCCCTTCCCCTCCGCAACCCTCCCCCCCCGACAAAAAAAAAAAAAAAAAAAAGGGCAACTCAATTGAGTCGAACCTGGTATAAGCCAAACCATTCTTGGCACCATACTGATTTAGACCTGAATGGGTGGGATGTCCAAAACGGCAAACAGACCAATGTCCGGTACCAATCCCACATAACAATTCCTAATTGGAATGGTATGGTACTAGCAAGATGGGTCAATACTGCAATACCTAAAACCTTGACATTATCCATGCGTTTACATGGCAAACTTGATATCTCCTGCATTTTAAATGTCTCATTTAATCCATAATTTCAAGTGCTAAATCAATGTGTCAATGTGAATATTTACCTCCAGATGCTATTTTTCCAAAAGGACCAGTACATGCAAGCTAAATTACAAATTCTTACTTTTCCCATGAGTAAATTTGTTACCAAATAGACCGTTTCCTTTTGTTCTAGCAGGAAAAAAGGAAACCAATCTCTAGTTCTAGTTGAAAGTGAACATGAAATGGAGTGGTCATAGAGGGCCTCAAATGGTAGTTCTTGGTATAGAATCAATCCATTAAAGAAACGAATGACAAAAATATCCATAAAGCACAAATTTAATAGATTAACCAGCAGCATAAATCATATGATGTTATGTCTCTATTCATATATGCATAAATGCAATGTCCCTTTTTCTAGGTTGCATGCCATGTGTGCAAGTTCTAGCCTCATTCAATTTAAGCTTTCTCAATTGAATGAGTACATTGGCCCATGTGAATGGCTAAAAACCAGGGGAAACATGAGTGCTTGAATTAGTTACAACTAAAACATTTCATTCCATTTTAGTAATTGAAAAATCTAGTTCCAAAATGAGAAGAAATCAAGCTAAATAAAGCTAATTTCAAGCTTGGGCATGCCCAAAAAACCATGATTGAGTGACTTTGAATGGTTTTTTTTCACTTTTTCATTAGCTACCTTGCAAAATGGCTTAATTACCCTTTCACAATAATAATCCTCCAACATTTTCATATAGTATGATGCAATTGTAGAGATATTTATCTTGCAAAATTACCCCTTCAGACTTCCCTAATGGTCAAATGGTTTTAGAGTAGGGGTGAAAATGGACCAAATCAAGTTTCGCAAGGCCGATACTAAGAATCATACCAATACATTATCAATTTGGTACAATACAATAAACACTTCCTACTGAAATAGAATATTAATACCTTTTTCTCACTTCCATCCATAGTGCTGCTTGAAACTGAGCAATACGGGTCAGCATGGGATAGTTCTGCTTAGTTCGGATAAGTTTAATTTTTACCAAATTGAACCTCAACACCATGCTAGGTACCTTTCGAGTAGGTGTGGCAGACCTTGGACCAAATAATATCCATATAGATCCATTTTCATATTTGAATCTATTTTGATATGGATTCAAGTTTCAAGGTCCAATAAATATCCATATATGTATTCACATCCATTAAAAAAAAGCAAATATGGATATGGATAAACAATTATTTGATCTGTATCTCAATATTTGGTTCTATTTACAATTCTATTTAGTTATATATAGCACTTGTGAACTTTAAAAAAACAATGATATCTTTGATCTAGTAATTCATAAAATTTAACTATCCAATTTATATTCACATTTGTAATTGTACTATCAAGATTTCATTCATATTAGCATCCAAATAACTTCCATATTTATATCCATATTTGCCAAACAAAAAAACAGTGATATCCAATCTATATTCGATCAATTCTCCACCTACTTTAAAGGTCTTTTCTAAAAATACCCCTCCAATTAATATTATATTATACATTATTAATAGCTAACTATGCTCTGATTAATAATGTAATGCAATCACAATAATTTATAAATCAAATAATTTAATAGTATGATATACTATAATTATATATTATACACTATATCATCATAATAAAATATAGTTTTAATATTATTATATTCAGCTATAGTTAGTAATTACATCAATTTACTATCAGAAGATGCGCCTCTAAGGGTGGTTACGGCTAAAACACCGCTTAGTAATGAAATAGCAAACACCACAGCTTTTACTCTATATGATAGTAAGAAACCTAATTTTTTGGCCCCATCCAATAACCACAAGATGATGATCCCAATCTCCTTTTAGTAATAGATCTTTTTGATATGTCTCAATCTCCACAACAAGGAAGAGAAAATGCATCAAATCCTTGATCAAGAAAGTGGATGAGCATGATCGTCCCTATATATCTGAGAGGTGTACCATTGTAGATAAAATATTTACTATCATGTATTATGTTACAATGGTCTAATTATAGGATTTTCATTTATCTAAATTAATATTCTGAATGTTATAATAAATTATTATTATATATGTTATAATACATAGTTTTCCTTAAAAAAACATTATAGCATAGATAAATCATAATAATATATCACAAATATATATAATAAAGTATAAATTACATATTTATCTATTATACTTATAAATATCAATTTTTGGAGGTAAATATGCAAAAAAAGTAATTTTTCATGTGTATATAAGCCAGAAAACCCTTTACACTTTCGTGATTTTAACTTTTTATCATGATCATATGCAAATCAACAAGATTATGTATGACTATAAGTTACAACAAGATCGTTGAATTTGCTAGGGCTACCAGTGGGAGAAAAAAGACTTCAATAAAATTTAATAGGCCTTGAATATGCACGTGTGATAGGAATTACCTCTTTGGACTCATTATTGAATTGCCTAAGCATAATTTTTCTAGCGGAAATGTGGAATATTTTATTATTTCTTGAGAGCTTCTTCTTCAATGTGTGTGTAATGTGTGCTATCATGTCTTTTTATGTACTAATTCAAAAATGTATAATTTGCAGCTATAACCAAGAGAATCTTGATGGATTTCACTATTGCAATTAGCAAGCAGGTTTCATTAAAATGAATGTCATTGATTCCAAATAAAGCCTTTCCTAAGAAGTCTAAAGGGTTTCAACTTTCCACTTTCATGTCATTTCCTCTCGAAGACCTACTTCGATAGGTTTTCTTCCTTCAAGTCAATCAACGAGGGTCCAAAGTCCAAGCAAGTTTTCTTTCATGTTTTATCAAATTCATTTATGATTTTGAAAACCTCAGCCACTTTATCACATTTATTTCCCATTTTCCCTCGTCACTTCTCCTTGAAACCAAAATTCTTTCCACTTCCATCAAAGATAAGCATATCATCCTCCAAGAATATTGCATTTCCAATTATAAAGATGCCTTAATCTACAATGGAGACAATAACATCCATTGGTTTACTTAGGACAACAATTGAGAGGAGCCCAACTCGCCAATAGGAACTAGGTCCCCTTCTCTTACCAGCTTTCCCTCGGGAGAGGTCTAGGGTCTGAATGTTAATTGTAGCATTCCCATCATATTCCCAACAAATGGAAAGAAAAAGAAAAAGAAAGGATAACACAATTCAACCTGAGACCCTAACCCAATGGGATTTTTTTCTGCAGATATTTTATTGTTTCTTGAGAGTTACTGCTTCAATGCATGTGTAGAGTGCGCTATCATGTCTTTCTATATACTAATTCAAAAATGTATAATTTGCAGCTGTGGCCAAGAGAATCTTGATGGATCTCATTATGGCAGTTGGCAAGCAGGTTTCATCAAAATGTGATATCAAATAAAGCTTTTCCCAACAAGTCTAGAAGGTTTCGATCATTATGCGCCATATCAGTGCATAATACCCCATACCAGACATAATAGAGCATACTAGTATCGAATCGAGACTCAATACAAGGCGTATACTTGGTCTTAATATACTAAACCGATCCACATACCAAGCATACAAACACTATAATAGTGTAATACTTGCATATTAGGCACACTAACACTATATTAGTGTGGTACCAATTAGGATACAGTACCGAGACAGTAAACCTTGCCATTCGCATCTCATTCCCTCTCAAAGACCTACTTCACTAGGTTTTCTCCTTCAAATCAATGAGAGTCCAAAGTTCAAAAAAGTTTTTTTTTTTCATGTTTCATCAAATTCATTTATGATTTTGAAAACCTCAGCCCACAATATGACCTCTATTTCCCTCATTACTTCTGAATGCATGTCCTAAGAGTAGAGCTTGACAATGAAGACCTCCAAACGAATGAAAAACTGTGGTGAACAACACATCCATTGATCACTTCTAAGTGGTGTTGCTACCAGTAGTTAAAGATTGGCAGGAACAATCTCCCTGAAAATGCTGACTTGGGTCCCCTTCTCCTCTCCTTCTCCTAATAGCTCTCTCCACGGAGGTCTAGGGTCTGAATGTTAGTGGGAGCATTCCCATCATATTTCCCAAAAAAAGAAAAGAAAAAGAAAAAGAAAGGATGACACCATTCAACCTAGGCCCCTAATTCGATGGGATTTTTTTCCTGCAGATATTTTATTGTTTCTTAAGAGCTTCTGCCTCAATGCATGTGTAGATGTGCTATTATGTCTTTCTACGTACTAATTTCGTGTAATTTGCAGCCATGGCCATGAGAATCTTGATGGATTTCATTATAAAAGTTGGGAAGCAGATTTTGTCAAAATGTGATATCAAATAAAGCCTTTTCCAGCAAGTCTAGAAGGTTTTGACCTTTCCATTTGCATCACATTCCCTCTCGAAGAACTACTTCGCAGGGTTTTTTTTCCTTCAAATCAATCAGTGAGGGTCCAAAGTCTAAACAAGTTTTCTTTCATATATCAAATTCATTTATGAATTGGAAAACCATGGCCCACTTCATCACATCTATTTCCCTCATCATGTCCAAATACATAATAAGATTAATGTCCTAGGAGCAAAGGTTGACAATGAAGACATCTTTCAAATGGATGAAAACTATGGCGAACAACACATCCATTGATCTAAGTGGTGTCAGATCAATGCATCTCCTCGTAGTTAAGGATTGGTGGGAACAATCTCCCTAGAACCAAAATTATTTCCACTTCCATCAAATATGTGCATATCACCCTCCAAGAATTTTGAATTTCCATTTACAAAGATGCCTTAATCTACAATAAAGGCAAAAACATCCATTGGTTTACTTAGGACAGTTACTGGGACAAACACAATTCACCAATTAGACTTGGTTCCCCTTCTAACAGCTTTCGCTAAATGTTAGCAGCAGAATTCCCATCATATTTTCCAAAAAAAGAAAACAAAAGGATTACACAATTCAATCTGAGACCCTAACTTGGTGATTTTTATCTGCAGATATGTAATCACCCCACACTTTCAAGTGTTGTAAAGCAGGCATACATTAATCCATAATTCGTAGTGTCAATTTAGTAGACTCGGATATATATATATATATATATCAGCACATATCCCCACAAGGGAGTGAGATCCTTGTGGCTCATCATTGATCACAGAATGTCAAACAATATGTGGTTTCTCATCTTGAAAACACCAATCTGCTAAAGACTCTGATGTGTTACCCAACAAGGAAAATTAAGATTAAAATATCTAGTGTTACCCTTGTGCCAATGACAAGCTAGCACAGTAATGGTACCAAACTTTGCCATGTCATGCCTTGCCTGTCATATGACAGAGGCTCCTAGCAAAGATGATAAATCCAAGAATGTATCAGTCCTTAATGCAATGATAATTTCATACCACGGTTAATTCCAAATAATTTTAGTATATATAATCAGTTGTAAAAAGTTGAGGAAATATATCCTCTGCAAGCGGCTCTCAATTCAGGTTCTACATTGAAAAGGAGTAAAGGACCTCTACGATGAGTAAAGGATCTCTACTATGTCAGAAAGCAATTTTATAACATCAATTGTTTATCTCTGTCTCAACCCAAAGTTTTTCCTCATATGGAATATTTTCTATACATGATTGGTGCTTTAATGCCATAAACATGAAGAGGTTCTAGTAAAAGGAAGCTAGATGCTTAGGTTAATCGGTCAGGTTTAATCACAATTGGAACTTCCAAAGGCCCAAACTTAAAAATAGACCATCCATTTAAGCTAAATTACATATTTTACAGTGCCAAACCCATATCTTTGATGTGCTAGGTGCACAAATGATTTCTCGAAACAACGTTGTTATGGATTAAAATGCTAAAATGGAATTACAGACATAAATATTATTCTTGTCTTCTTTAATCGTAAGCATGTTTTAAGGGGCATGATTAATTTAGTCATATCAATATATTAGAGTAATACTTGTACTATTGTTCTTCTAGGGTTTTGATACCAATGGCTTATAGACGTAACTAAGCTTGAGAAAAATTCTATTGAAATTCTAGTTCTTCCCTCCTCTTTTCTTTTGTTTCTAGGTATGATGAATTGTCGTCAGGCCATAGACTCAAAACTAAAATGGAACTTTGCATTATATCTAAATTATATTCTGCTTTCAGCAAACAAATTCAGCTTTGAAAATATATATATATATATATATGGAGCTTTTATTGTTGATTCAATGTTCCAAATGCAACCTGCATCCTAAAATTCTGTGGCTTGAAAACAAGGATTAATCTCCTAAAAGTAAGAGTTTTTAAAGGTTCTCAGAAGGTGCCGTGCTATGCAAGCTTTCAAGGTACCACATGGCACCTATGGAGTATTTGGGTGACTATGTAGAAGAGGAGGAGAAAGACAAAAGGAGAAGAAAGAGATGGTGGCAGGGGAGGGTAACCGGCAAAAGGGCAAAGAAGGGAACGATGGAAGAATATGGAGGCATATGAGAGAAGAATGGGATGGGCATTGGGCAATTTAAAAAATAAAAATAAAAAAAGCATCTCACATTGGCCATTGATATGAATTATACTATCCATTGATTCAAGTTTTAGCGAAACGAGGCCGAGATGGCCTATATATCTCATGCCAGAAAGATTCCGGAACCAACCTAAATCATCCCATCTTATCCTGTCCCGTTCTATCTCAGCCATAGTACATTATAATGTCAATTTTAAATAGATCTAATTTATCATTAAAATATAACTTTTAAAGTTCAAATATATTTAAAAATCAAATAAAACACTAAAGCTTCCCAAAAAAAAAAATATTTGAGAAAAAAATATCCCAAACAAGTATTGGAATGCTCAACTTGGTTGTAGATTGAGACAGAACGGGACACGGGATATCTTATTATGTGAAACAACTGAGACACCTTTATTCCATAAAATTTAAAACTTTGATACCATCCACAGTCCGTGTGCCCCTATTCACCATTAATTGTCAGCAGCCTACATCCTCTACAATGCTCGCTCCTCCTTGGTTCCTTTTTTCAGACACATTTAAGAATTAGGCAAAGGGTTAGATTATGAAGCAATTTTCAAAATTGCCAAATCCACACATTTCTATACAAGATGCAAGTGCAGGTAGCTTGCGCAACTACTCTTCGTTATGGGGCCGCATATTCCATGCACATATGTAGCTGCATAGATTAGAACAGAAATACCCCTTGACAAGAACATTAAAATCTCTTTTCTTTAACAAGGAGGGATGACCTGTCTAAGCAGAAAAGAGGAAGCCATTATTGGGAAAACGAAGGAAAAGCCCCAAGGAGAGTTTTACTGCATGCGAATCAGAATTTCCAAAACTGGAGGTAAGATACTTGTGCGTAGTTGTGAAACATGACAATTAATAGTGGCTGGCTAACATCCAAGAATCTGTTCCCATTGAACCTTGCAAATGAGGTTTATTTTAAGGCATTGAACAATGACCAAACATATCATGTGTCGTGGTTTAACAATCATGAGGACATGGAAACCAAGCACGTGTCTAATCAATTTTTTGCCTGTGAATCACATAGAAGGAGAATACTGTGATATTGCATTGACATTTGTGACAATTTCACTTACACTGATTGCAGATTTATAGTAAAGCAGCAGTAGAAGATGGTCAAACTAATACATAGTTTTTCCTTCATCAAACAAAGATAGTGACACTCATGGCAAAATCTTGGAAGAGAATGGGAAGATTTTGAGTGTAAAGTACAAGTCCTTTGCAAGTGCTATTGGAGGCTATGGGAATCATGAGCCCATATCAAAACAAGTTCAAATCACAGAACAAGCTAATGTTAAAGCCAGCAAGAAGATTGAACCCAAGCTTCATGCAGAGAAAACAAATAACATAAATGGAAACAGTAAATGTTTTCTTCTACTTTATATGGTTTCTAAGAAGAATTCGAGAGTGGTGGAATTATATCAATCGGTTGCACATAGACAAGTCTTGGGTTCCAAGATCATGCCTAATCGCAAAAGCATATAAACTTTCATGTATCAAGCTTTCTTTTGAGAGAAATTCTACTGGGATTAGGAAAAACAAATAATCTTTCTTCTTCTTCTTCTTCTTCTTCTTCTTCTTCTTCTTCTTCTTCTTCTTCTTCTTTTTCAGAGAGAGAGAGAGAGAGAGAGAGAGAGAGAGAGCAGAAAAGGAAACGAACGATCTTTCTTGAGACTGTTTTGATATCTCTTTGATTTTAGATCTATACAAGATACAAGAGTAACGAATTTGCATATGAATCACACAACGACGTCACTGAAAACATATCAGGCAGTTACAATACAGTGGATTGAGCTAGCTTTTGGGTGACACCGGCCGCTCAGGGAAACCAAAAAACCCCAGCTGAAATAAGAGCATCCTGCGGCAATTTGGCTTCATCGTGATGAAAAACACCGCAAATAAATCGCATGACCCAACCACATTGCAGTAAAAATCCAATCTTCAGGAAAATCCCGGGCTTGGAAGGGGGACAACATCAAGAAATCAAAAATAAACGGGCACCGGCCATCGAGAAGTGCAAGAAGAAAACAAAAGGGGAACATAGAGGGGGAAACCGTGGAGTGGGGGGGAAGAAATCGGCGAACCTGAAGGCCGGCAGGGGTCTTGGATTTGCCGGCAGAAGCCGAAGACGAGGCCTTGGACGCCATGGTCTCGATCTCTCGTAGAGGGAGGGACGCGGCACGGGGAGGACCTCCACTCTCTCCGAGAGAAACCCTAGCAACAATGGCACGTCTCGAGACCTGGAAGGTTCCGAGACCGCCGCCTCTGAGGCATCCGAGAGAAAGAAGGAAAGAACCAAAGCGAGCGAGGTGAGGAGAGAGGGGAGGGGGGTGGGCGCTGAAACGTTATCACGCGTAGAGGGCGGCCAGAAATAGAAGGAGTTGGGGGGAAGTACCCGGCCCTCCTTTAGATTTTGAAATCGTGTTATTTGCCATCACCCCTCCAACAACGCCAGCCTGGCCGCGGCTGTAGCAACAACGGGGGTTCGTCTCGTCGGGAGCTCGGGCTCGGGCTCGGGCTCGGGCTCGGGTTAAACCCGTGAGAGCGTCTACGAGGGCTGGCTGGGTCGCGTCGACGAATCCGGCCGGGAACGGATGCATGAGGCTGTCAGGATTAAGTCGCAGCGTCCGAACCAAATTTCTTTGACCCTGACAAAAGGGGAAGCCGTTCAAATTGGTAACGACGACGACGACGACGACGAGACTTCTTCTTCTTCTTCCTTTTTTTTATTTTTTTTTAAATTTATTTATTTATTTATTTATTTATTTATTTGGTGGGAAGACACGCATGTTACTTGATACGCCGGGCCGGGCCGGCTGGGCAGGGCAGGGTACCAGTAGGACCTGTGCAGCTTCGGATAGGCCTACTCTACGGCGGCGTTAAATATAATATGTATTTGTTTCCGTTAGGCAAATCCTGAGTCAATTTTATATATATATATTCACAAGGGATTGGACTTCCATTTGATAATGTTGGCCTCTAAATTTTGGCTAAATCTAGATGTAGCCCCATTATCCTTTAGATTAAAGATCATTCGGAGAAATGCCATTGAATCCTCAAAGTCGCGCCATAGCTTAAAGCGGTAATTATTCAAGGTGACTTGAGATTCATTGTATATAACATGGATATAAATTTAAGAATTGCATTAATATTTTTATCCATATCAATATTTATTTAAAAAATAAATATGGATATAAATAAAATATTATCCAAATCTATATCCGAATCCGAATATTCGAATATACTTGTGAACCTACCTAATTTTATGTAACAATCATGAACTTTTTAATAAAAAATAGCTATGTCGATAAATATTAATAAATATTGACTTAATTTACCTTCCACTTAGTGCTCGTTTAATATTTTCCTAAAAATCATTTTCCAATAAGAGGAGAAAAAAGATATGGAAAAATAAATACCACCTCCCCATGATATTTATTTTTCAATAGAAGAGGAGAAAAAATATGGAAGCTCCACACATAAGTTTCTCTCCCTCTTTCAACCAAATGTTAAATATATATATATATATATATATATATATATATATATACTTATTTTTTACCTAACCAAATGACTTAGTGATAATTTTAATTTGATGGTCATAAAGTTTTAATTTCTAATTTATATTTATTTTTATATTCATACTTTCAATAACTAATTTGTATTCATATTATATTCATTTTTATATTCATATTGATATTCACTTTTGCCAAATAAAAATAGAAATAAATATAGACCTATTGATATTTGATCCACCTCTTATCCGTTTTCAGCTCTACTTTCTTTTTAAAGGACAGAGAAAGGAGAGATTCTTTGCCTTTAATGCACAATGTCGATCATGATCAAGGGTTGATTCTCAAATACAGCCCATTTAACTATAACATAGGTAACTCGCGATTTGCCTATGCGATTAAGAATTGCTTGCTTTTTAATTTTCTTATGGCCTAGAAGGGATTTAAATATATCCTCTAAAAAAACAATTGGCCTTCAACAATTCTTGTGGACATTGCATGCACTAAAATCTTTTTGCTGTAGAGTTGTCCCATAAGCAAAGTAGTTTATTGGCTTATTGACTCTTTGATATTTTCATTAACCTTACTTTGATATATGTTGGTCTCTTGGTTAAAAGATATGGTAGGCCCAAGGGCAATCCAAGAGGAGAGATGAATAGGATTTCCAAAAATTAAAACTAACTTCTAACTTAATATAATGCAATATAAATATTAAATTATGAATTATACAGCAAAAGTAATGTAATATCAAATATAAGTAATAGCAAAAAAAATAAAAAATAATAAAGTAAATAAGGCACTAAATTTTTATAGTGGTTCGGTACTCATTACCTACATTCATTCCTCAAGACTCATACTTGAGAATTTCACTATATCAATCTTATTAATTGAGTGAAGACTAAACCCTTTACACAACTTTTTTTTTTTTCGAGCTAAGAAGTAACATTCATAAGCTTTAAGCCAAGTACAAGGCATAGTTCTTTTGTAAAAGATATCACAAGAAAACACTCCAAAGAATGTGAATTTGCAAATACAGCTCTAAACTTAGGAGAGGAAATATTTGCACTTAGGGCTCAAAACGCTATTTTACAAGATTTTTTTTGCAATGATTTTCAACCTAATTTTTCATGCATAAACAAGTCTCAAACTTCTGAATATATAGAGCTAAAAAAAAATTACCTATTAAAGCTCTAGGGCAACTCCAATAGTCATTTGAAATATAACTGTTGAGGTTATCAGAGCCCTTATAGTCGACTGCCCTGCCCAGGTTAGGGCCAATCGACACCTAAGTCTGTTGTAATCGATCACTAGCTAAATAGTGGGCATAAATTATGGATTGTTGTTGGCATGCTCTTCTTTAATTAATCACAGTTTAATTCAATCAACCACTGGCTCCTCATCTTTTTATTTTTATGATTTTTTTTTATAATTTTGATCTAAAGTATAATCTAATTGATTTTCATATCTATTTGAGCCTTTTGCACTTACTTACCTACAAAGTTTTACAAGTTGAACCTTTGCTTTTAGACTTTAATGTGTTGGTTACTAGTTAAATTTGACAATATCATTCTCCAACTTTCATTTCTCGTATGATTAGAGCTCTTGTCATATCAAGTACATATCAGTTGAAATATTTGCCATTCTTAGACTTTCGCACCTATCTATCATTTCAAACTTAAGCATGCTAATATTCCTTTAATCAATTTTTTATTTTCATCAAAATATACATCATTGAGCCTTAAGGCTCAACAAGCATTAATTTTGGACATGATACAATTAAGAAGTATCGTATAGTTTAATTACATCCTTGTATGGAATAATGCATGGATTTTTAATCATTTATCATGGTAAAAGCACTCTATTTTATGGTGCAATAAAATCAACCAATGAATTCCTTTATATTGATGTAGTAATTTATCATAACTTAAAACCTCACTCAAGAAAAATTAGGCAAAAATTATTATTTAGGCTCTTTGATTTCGTACAAATGCCTAAGATCTTCTTAGTACATAGAGATTAATAGATTCCTTCATATTAATGCAATAATCTATCATAACCCAAGGCTTCACTCAAAAAAGCTAACTGAAAGATATTATTTAGGCTCCTTAATCTTATACAAGTATATAAAATCTTTCTAGCGTATAGCTAATGTGAGACTAAATGCATGCTAGCATGATTTTTCATATGCTTTTCTCAATTTAAACTTCAATATCCTTGCCAGACTAAAGATCTAGATCTAAATTTAAATCTAATTAAATCTAACTGTAAATATATAGAGCCTATTTACAATGTCTCATTATCTACATGGGCCATGAGTTGGATTCATTCTACTATTTATTATAAATCAGGACCTCATCCAAAAAAATAGGCTAGAATGTATTATTTGAGCTTTTTGATCCTATATAAATATCAAAAATTTTTCTAATATACAGTCAATGTGAAACAAAATATATGCTAACATGGACTTTCACATATTTCTTTTATTTAAGTTCCATTATGCTCATCAAACGAAAGGTCTAGATTTAAATCCAATCAATCCAAATATTAATAGGCATCTCATCTTTCAGGTCAAACTTTGTGCTAATGCAAATAAATACATAGTCTTGCATTACTCATTGCATACTCAGCATTGAGTTTTGAGCAAAAGCTAAAATAGCTTACACTTGAAGATCACACTACATGCTAATTGATTGAAACTATCTATTGCCAAGTGATGCAACTGCACAATGTAGGTTCCTAGCACAGTCTAATGGCCTTGCTAAAATATCGACTACATCCCTTTAAGTTCAATTATATACTAAGTGCCAGGGATGACAATATTTTTTAAACTCACATGTATTCATTCGCTTTCACTTTATTTGAGATAGGTACAGAGGTCAAAAAAAAAAAAAAAAAAAGATACAGATATGAGTACGAGAATACATATCAAATAAACTTTTTAAAATAGATACTTCTAATTGAAATAAACATAGAAGTTCAAAAAAAAAAAAAAAAAAAAAATTCATCCTTTTCACCATGTGTTGCAGAATGGTAACTTCCATGGTTAGCTCTTAATTTCCTCTTCTAATCTTTATTTTGATTGATTAAGGATGCATTAGAAAGCCAATTAGATTTTAGACTTCATGAAAGTAAATTTAGTTGAGTTCTTTAATTATATTGGTACCGATGAAGTTTTTTTAGGTTGACATGCAGTAAATAACTTTTTTTTACATAATTAGATATAAACTTTAAAATTAAAATTTATTGGATACTTATTAAATTTTTTTTGATAACAATAAAAGTAGGATTAGGTTCTCATGAAAATCATATATATGTCTTGTGAGTTAATTTGACAAAGATAAATAGGTAATGCAAGGGAGCAATCTCAAGATACCCCTTCCTTCAAGGCACCTATTCCCTTACAGTGTAGTTCGTAAGTAATTACAAAATATGTTCCATCCTATTATTTTAGTTCAATGTAACTTTTAAAATTATATATATATATATATAGCCAGCGTCTCCAACACAATTATTATTATTATTATTATTATTATTATTATTATTATTATTATTTGATAAATCTTCTTTTTAAATATAAATGCTTCCATATGCATCGCTCACCAGGTCAATTTTTAGTTACTGACAGCTAGGTTTGATTCTCCTCACGTGCCATGCACGTGTCCGTCTACTATCCCTGCAGCGCGGAGGGTAAGGATAAGCCAGGGAGGACAGCGAGCTGAACACCCGTACCCGCCGCCGCCGCCGATGAATCCGATCGCCGCCATCGACATTCCACGCCTCAAACCACCTCCTGTCGTTCACCTCCGCGGCCCTACTCCCGTCCTCTCCCTCGTCTCTGTGCCAGCCCCCTTGCGACTACGATTGCGACCCCCTCGAGCGCCCAAGATCGTCCTCGCAGTCGCCCCCGAGCCCCCCTCCCACACCGCCTCGGCGGCGGAGGTGGACATGATCCGCGGTCGCGACGGCGTGTGGTCGGCGCGACCGGAGCAGAGAGTGGCGGTCCTGTGGGACCTGGATAACAAGCCCCCCCGGGGTCCGCCGTACGAGGCCGCCGTCGCCCTCCGCCGCGTCGGGGAGCTATTCGGCCGCGTGGTCGACATCTCGGCCTTCGCCAACCGCCACGCCTTCGCCCACCTCCCACAGTGGGTGCTTGCCCAGCGCCGCGACCGCCGCCGCCTTGACGCCCTGGAGCGCAAGGGCCTCGCCGTCCCCGACGAACCCTACGTGTGCGGCGTGTGCGGCCGCCGCTGCCGCACCCGCCCGGACCTCAAGAAGCACTTCCGCCAGCTCCACGAGCGCGAGCGCCAGAAGAAGCTCAACCGCATGCGCTCCCTCAAGGGCAAGAAGCGCCAGCGCTATCGGGAACGCTTCATCACCGGGAACCGCAACTACGAGGAGGCCGCGCGCGAGCTGCTCAGCCCCAAGACCGGGTACGGCCTCGCGTCGGAGCTCCGGCGGGCGGGGGTGTTCGTGAGGACGGTGGAGGACAAGCCCCAGGCGGCGGACTCCGCCCTCAAGCGGCGGATGCATCACTCGATGGCTCGGGGAATCGACTGGCTCCTCCTCGTCTCCGACGACTCCGACTTCTCGGATATGCTTCGGCGGGCCAGGGAGTCGGACCTCCGCACCGTGGTGGTCGGGGACGGGCGGACGGCGCTGGGCCGGCACGCCGACCTCTGGGTGTCGTGGGCCTGCGTGGAGGACGGCCAGGTGGGCGAGGAGGCCCTGCGGTGTTGGCAGCGGAACACAGGATCAGGATTGCCGACCATTGATGATGACGACGATGAAGATTACGAATGTAAATACGAGTACGTGGAGCAGGAGAGGGAGGAAGGGTTCTACTTGCCTGACAATTTGTATGAGGAGGAAGATGGTTATTCCGGAGATTTGGATGATGTGGTTGATAAGATTATAGTTGATAATTATGGGTTTAGTGGTGTCAAGATCTCGGCCTTTTCGGAGGAGGAGGAGGAGGAGGAGGAGGAGGAGGAGGCATTGAGCGGGGAGATTATGGGAGAGGATTCTGGACATGATAGTTTTGAAATCATGGAGCCATCTCTGCCGGGTGAGGACTTGGTTTGAGACACAGTGGAAGATGAGGATGGCTACATTTGATCAACACGATTAGGTAATAACTAATTGTAGTTGTATTTAAACTGATGAAGTTCTATGATCAAGTCCATATGAAAAAGTCTCTGTTTATCCCTTTTTTTTTTTTTTTTTTTATCCCCTGTTAATTTAGGTCTTTCTAACCACATAACAAAGTCATGATTGTATCACTAGATTGTATAAAGAGTTTTAACCGATAAGCAAGGAGGTTTTCCCATCCATCTTTGGTTTTTGCCATCCATCTTTATGTTTAATCATTGGTAAGTGTTAGCTAAGTTTTTATCTAACTTTTGTTATTACCTGTGTCTTCCTGCTTTTCACCTTTCTTATCATCAAGACTTGTTCCCTCACATACTCTTGCTTCTTCTTGATGCTTCTAAGCATATAACCTACCTTCATTACTTATTATATCCTTTGCACCAGTAATTGTTTATGATTCATAGTTTTAATATCTAGATAGTTGGTAGCTTTCTCCCACTGATCAAATGGTATAAGCTAGAAATTTTCCTGCAGTTTGGGTTTAAAACTTGGTTAGCAGTTGATTGTAAGGATGTTGCTTAGTTATTTCGTGGTGTCATTGCTGATGTTGTTCTCCATAGTTGCTTATATTTAGATGCGGTGAGATTGTTGTCTGTTGTTATAGGCTAGAGAGAATTCTCTATAGTCAATGGATGCAAATTGTCGAGCACATCTTAGATTTTGGGCGTGTTACTGACATTAGAAACCAAACACGGGGCAATATTTGAGGGAAGGAGGCTACTGAAGGAGAGAGGAAGCCCAAATAAGTCTGTCAGACTCAATGATGAATGGCTACAAGAAAACAAGTGCTACCATGTTTTATTATTGCTTGGTGGCACGATTGATTAAAACAACATATCCTGGTCTTGAAAGCAGCCTTCCATGGATCTTTGCTCCCATCACAAGAATGGTTAATGAGCGTTCTGGCATCAATTGTCAATCTAGCGCTAGGACTGATGGTAAGGCTAGTTTTTTATCATTAAAAGGGAGCAGATTTCAAAGTGTTATATGACAAGAAGTTGATTCGTGCCGACATATGGCAGTTGCAAGTCAAAGCACTCACAATAAGCCTCCAAAGTCATATCATCAAGCTTGCACACTCATGTTCTAGATTTGGGACAATGAAAATTGAAGAGGGTGTGTTGGATGGGTTAGATAGGTGTAATGAATTTGCTGGAGCAATTAGCCCTACGTGTACATAAAAGTGGACTATGGCCCTTATATTCGGTGCATACTTATGGGTCGCATGAAAATATTTAATAAACATGAAATGTATAAAACTGTTTAAACCTCATTTTTTTAACACCATTCAAAGGATGACGTGCCATCCTTGTAAGAATAACTACCAAGAGGTGGCTTTTGTAGGAAATAATTTTGAAAAGAAGGTTACTTCTGCAATTAACTTCTAAGAGTAGTTATTTGGACAACTACAAGGGAGTTATTCATGGAGAAAACTACTAGTAACTGATGTTTGAAGGAAGTTATTCTTAACGTTAACCACAACCTCAGTTATAGGAAGGGAGCAATTCATGATAAATGCTTAATCTCATATGCTATTTGATATTGACATTGATATGGACAAGGTTTCTAAGCTGCTCTGTTTTGCCTTTTCTTCCTTGTCCTTTTCCTTAAGAACAAAGGTCCAACTTGCTCTAGATTATCTTGGTGTTCTCTATTATTTTTTGCCGGTGTTCCAAATCATTTATCGTATCGAGGTCACGTGAACTTGGATTGAATGAAGGTTGAATTATTTCCTTTCTTTTGATTCAGTTCTTCTCCTTGATGCTTATTTTAATTTTCTTTTCAATTTAATCACTTGGTGTGTTGTGAAGTTCTTGTGACCGAGGAAAAAAATAACCTGTCTCTATCTCATCGACTTCTTCATCAATCATGGTTGACAAATAGTTTCTAAATGTGTAAACATTAGATAACACTAGCAAATATGTTATCTATTTTGTGAACCTTGTGAAAAATGGCTTTGGCTCATTATTTATTGTATAAAATGCATGAATACATATTTACACACATATGTATAAGATATAGATATATTCCTATGTCCAATGTTTCAAATCTAATGTCTTATTCTTATAGATATCTAAATAGAAGACACCCATGCCACATGTCCCGGTAACCATGCTGTTGCTGTTTTTTTTTTTTTTTTTTTTTTTTTTTGGTATCAGTCAAAACTCTAGAGTAGTAAGTAAGTAGAGCTGCAAAGCTTTCTTACAACATAAGGCATACCTTATCTTGAGCAATAATTTGTTAAAACAAGCTTTATATCTTTCTTTCACCGTATAATATTGGAGCTTAAATTATCAGATAAGTCTCCTAAGCAGAAACCATGATATCCATTTTCTTCTATTTCTTCATTCTCTTTCATATTTGCTTAGAAAGTAAATTAGGAATGTTGGTCAATCTAGTTGTGACTATTCAAATTCTTGAATTGGTTCAACGTCAAATTGTTTGATTAGGTGTTATCAAAAAATCATTTAATTAGATGGATCTAGGGGAGGCTAGTGAGGGCCACACACCCATCTCCCCTCCAAGGACTCAGAAATCCACATATACACCCGAATATGTGGCCCCTCCAACCCCCTATCTTATGGTAGATTCCCACCCCTGCACATGCTATTCCCCATTTTGTCATATGTGGACCCTTTTTGTCTCCCCATTCTGCTAAAACTTAAAAAATGCCCACTAATTTGAAACTTTGTAGATCTTAAACTCATAATAATAGAGTTTTAAATGGAAATGAATTTAAATTTAACCATTCTATCATATCTATAATTGCAGCATTATCAAATCTTTCCTAAAAGGGATTTGTTCCATTATTTCCCTTTTTTCGAAAAAATGAATATGCATGCCCCATTTTTCTTCCCCAACTAGGTCACCTAGGAAAGATTTTTTAAATAGAAGCAAAGGGTATTTAATTAAGATATCTAGGATTCCACAAGCCATTTTTGTTATTAAAGATCATTAATGCAATTTTTTGCCCATCTAGTTTTGGTAGCATGAGAGAGAGATTTCTTTCTTGACCATGAGAAGGGAAAGAAAGGAGAAGAAGGAACTTGTAGACATGTAGTATAAAAGATTAAAACAGTGAAAGGTATAATTCTAATTCTTTTCTATTTATTTTGTGTTATGCTCAACTTTTTAAGATTTTATTTCAGCAGCACTTTTTAGATTCAAAAATTTTGATATACACAACAAGGATTGTTTTAGCTTTTACATCTATGAAATAAGTGTTTTGTTGGTTTGTGTTCATAGATTGCTGAAATTTCATTGCCTGCAAACACTACACCTTATCAATGATCCATATTCTATTATTTAACTTTTTAGGTAGTGCTTATGTTTTCTGTGACCTTGAACCTTTTTGTGTGCTGCGGTTTCAATTTGTAGTTAGTAAAATCTCAGTCATTGTATTGCTTATTTTATCAAATCTGCAGATTATGATTATTCTTTGTTCTTGAGCTCTTTATTCTTTCAGTCATCTTAGATGAAATAAGGTAGGAAGTTCCACCTTGCTTAGCCGTCAATCCATCCGCATTTTTTATTCTTACGAATCACTATATAAATAATTCACTCTGCTGAAAATCAAAACTAAAAAATGCTTTCATTTGTCAGCTGTCCATCCATCTTCATTCATTTTAAATGAAATAGGGAGGAAGTTCCACCTTCTAGGTCCACAAAAACCATCTATACCCAAAAAACAGAAAAAAATCTATTATTTTCTCAGCTGTCAAACCAGCTCCATTTTTTCATTCTGGTCACTATATAAATAATTCACTTTGCTAAAAAACAAAACTAAAAAAATGACTTCGTTTTTCAGCTGTCCATCCATCTTCATTTTTCACTTTCACTATATAAAAAATCTACTTCTTTTGTTGGTGAATGAATCATGGTGAAATCTTGTCTTTCACTTTCTTTGCCTGTAAATAAATAAAAATGAACCTATCTAGTTATAAGGACTATAACTTGTAATTAATCAAACTAAGCACCATGGCTCCTTTAATTTCTATCAAGCACAACATTATTTATGTTTGTGTCTATATATGATGCAAACAGGTAGATTATGAACTCTGATAATTTCATTATCCTATGTTGGCTCCTCAGGAAAATGATCCTGTCTCTGCCCCTGCTGCTTATGACTTGAGAATCATATAACACAATTTAGTTGCTGATGCATTTTGTGTTTCTCAATGATCCATGGAATCCTTTTAATGGCTGCTGGGTGTTTGTTGATAAGGAATTATAGAGTAAGATCATATGGTCAGAGATGTGAAATTATGGAGCAGAAAAAAGAGAGCATACGAAACAATTTTACTTGGCAAATAGAGTTGATCAATCAGGAGGAAGATAATTTGGTGGGTGCTTTAATGAAGATGAGATGAATAATAGCTGAACATTGTATAAGCTATAAACACACATGATCTGAATTAATACCATGTGCTAAGAGCATGGTGAAATCCGAATATCTATGTATTGGCTTCTTTTTCAGGTTTTTTTTGGGGAGGGGGCGGGGGAAGGGGGGTGGCAGTAACAAACCGGCTAGCTGGATGAATGCGTGAGTGTGCCACTGGTTTCATGCATATCCAACTACCTTGAACCTTCAAGGACTTTTATTGTGAAGACGTTGCATACTCGAAGAAGGCAATGAGATAAAGGTAAGCTACTAAGAAATTATGATGACAAGAAACTGGATAAAAAGAAAATGTTCATTGTCTGATGTGCCACAGAAGTCCTTAATAACTATTAAAATTTCATATTTATATATAATTGCTGCAATATATGTTTTGATCCTATTTTGATGCATATCTCTATCAATTCATGCCATGTTAAGCACCACTATTCTAAATGACGACATCTTTCTATTTCTCATGATCTGAGCACTCTTCCTACTCATGTTCAGTTTTTTGGTAACCTCCCATCTACCAGCTCTAGATATAATATAACTCTTCTAGGCAGGTGACCTTTATCCTTGATTTGCAGTTTGGTTATGGATCATCCTGTATTCCGGTGCTCAGTCTGCATTCAGCCTGTGATTGTTCCTGGTTTACATTCAGCCTACACTCAGTATTGGCCTATACTAGGCCAATTGCTGGACATCAGATTTATTCTCGGCTTGCTTTTGGTGTTTGGCCTAAGTTCGATCTATTGTCCGACACTTAGGTTTTTGGTCTACACTTGGGTCACCCTACTAATTGGTCTGTCTTGATCGAGGTCTTTTGCATAAGCACCGTTCAAGGCTGCTATCATCCAGCCTACCCATGACATGCCATTATGGGATTCATATCCGACCATCCTCACAATTCCTAGTCATCGGTCTAGATGTGATGTAAACACTAAGATATCTTATTTTGAAAATAGGTCCTTCATACACTATATGGGTGATCAAAGATACTTGGAACAATTATCTTTTTTCCCCCTCCTTTTTATTTTCTTCTCATTGTATCGATTGGAAGCTTTAAATGTAATGGAGGGCATACAGATTTTAACATAAGCTTAAGTTGTATAGGGAGCATTTCTTAATGACCTTATTGTGGGAGGTGACTGTGAGAATGTCACAACATGGCACATAAGCAGTGAGAAACCTTCAAGTTTGCCTGCTTATTGAATGAATTGGCTTGCTAATCTTTGTGCTGTGAATTTTAATATTGATGAGTCCCATATAGCTGCCAGTGACTTCACCACATGCTAGAAAGTAAGAGGGAGGAGGTACACATGATTGTGTGTAGCGTTGTACCTTACTCATCTTAGCCTCTCATGCAGGATTTTGCTTTTGTATTCGTTATATTCTAAAGATCTCAAAAAGGACTACATAGTTCCTATGTGGGAAAAAGGAAACTTATTTATTTCTTTGGTTATTATTATTATTATTTTAAATCTTGCTTTGGTTTAATTGTCAGTGTCAGTAACTTCAAAGTTTTATAGACTATTTTGTTTTCCAAACTATATTTTATATTGCGATCACAGAAGTTCTTTAAATAGCTATACTTTCCTATCTTATGAACTTCTAGAACTTATATGATGAAAGGTCTATATTATTATTTAAAGATGACTCTTTTCCTGATATTACTTGAAGACAGCCTGTTATCCTTTTGCAAAAGAGAAAGTGTTAACCACCTTGAAGCAGTTTTCTTACCTCTTGTTCTAATTGCACAATTAGAGCGAGTCTCCCCTTGTTCAATATAATCACTTGGACCGGATGGCCTAAGTTAATGAGCCTGATATGTTTGAATTATTTGGACCTAGTTTTCATTATCATAAAACATGACTTTAGTTTGTAGCTGTTGCAGGTGGTATTTATGAAAACCAGATCGGTGGCAGAATATTTAGGTAATATGTCGACCGGCAGAAGTTTGAGGGGACCTTATATAATATTGGTCTGAGACAACTGTCATGGAAATGCATAGCTGGGAATCTGGCGCCCAATGGTTCTTTGATGTAGAGGACCTGAAGCATATATTTTCCAGGACTTGCATTCCTGTGAGAAGTAGAAGTCAGAAACAAAGTGACTTTGATATTGATGCATGCCAATAAAAGGAAAGAATGGTAAGGTGACAGCCTAGATATGAACATGGTGCAAGAAATTACTTGAATGCAAATGTTAAACTTGTGCAAGAAATATGAGGAAAATAAACCTATAATTGATGTGTTCATCATATATTCTTTGGGCTATGGCTGTCATCCAAGTAGAATTGTGCTATTTATTCTTTTCATGGTAGTTGCCAGTTGGTACTGTATGCCCTATAAATCGAACACCTGCTTCTTATGGTATTCTATCCTGTGTTACGTGGCAGTCAAAGAATTCATTAAAATCCTGGCATGATTTTTGGTATTCAATGTTTCTCTTTTTAATTGTTCATTTTGCTCGATACTTGTTGAGACAAGCACATTCATGCATCTTTGCTATTTTTCTCGTCTAGGTAAAGAACTTCTGGAAAGGCTCTCAGAGGTTTCGGAATGATAGGTCTTTATTAGGCTCAATGTTATCACTCCATATTTGTTTTGTCTTATATTTTCAGCACTGTCCACTGATACCTTGTATGATTCTCGTATATTAATGTTTTCTTCTGATGTTCAAACCATCTGGTTGGCCTTATCAGGTGAGAGTTTGAATTGGCTCCCACAGTATCAGGCTATCAGATATTGCACCCCACGACACAAAAAAAAAAAAAAAAAAAAAAAAAAAAACCCAGCATATTTTCTCCGATTAAGGTTTGAACTCAACTGATGCAGATGGCCTCAAATATGTTGTGGTAAGACCTTACTGCAATATTCAAAATTATTTGTCAGGAGATCCATCTTATTCCTTTCTGTTTTGAAGCCTATTTTATTTCTCTTGAAGTAAGAGTGAAAGGAGAGTTCTTGGTGATTTCCTTGCATTATTGCAGTGCTTCTTTTTTTTTTTTTTCTGATTGTTGACAAATTAATCATAAATATCTGGAGTAAAAAGATTTTATGTTCGTTAGGAGTCAAATTATGACTGGCATCTAATAGATATGCAGGTAAGAACATTCATGGACACCGCATGGATCTATCAATGTATGTACCAAAATGTTTTAAAGATCATGGTGATAAGAAGTGGAAGTTCATTTAAGCGACTGTTCAGAGCCGAGTCACTATTACATGCAATGTTGATGTTATAATTTTATTTTCCAGCTCAAGATAGAAGCGAGCAAGCAGTTGTGAATGCGCTTCTTTTCTGTTTCTCTTTTGTCTCATTTTCATGCTTTTATGAAGTTGTTGGTAAGTGAGAATTTGAACGTCTGCCAGTAATTTGGTAAGGGGGTGGTTCTATATGTCTGCTGTGGTTATTTTTCATCTTTTAACGTGGCCGATCTTGTTTCCTATGTCGGCTGTGTTTATTTGTTATCTTTAACATGGTTGATCTTGTTCCTTCTGAGTGGTTCAAAGAACTTGCGGTACTGTGATTTCCGGTTTCATCCTTCGATGCATTGGAGGAGAGAGAGAGAGAGAGAGAGAGTTTCTTCGTATTTATTACTTCCAGGGAACCATTAAGCATGATTTGATCGACACCCTCTTCTCTCTAACTTGTGAAAGGTCTAGAACTACGGTTTTGGTCTCTCCGTCATATTTCTTTCTTTTTTTTTTAAAAAAAAAAAAAAAAAACTCCGAACAGTGATTAGGTTTGGGGATTTCTGCTTTGGGTGGTTTATTAATTATGGACTTTTTGATTATTAATTTTTTTTTTCCTCCTCCGAAGTATATTGTTTAATAGGCAGTTCAAATAATTGCATTGCCATATGGTTTGGCTTTAATTTGTGTAAAACATTGATGTTATATATTTTGTTGTCGATAAAATGCTTAGCTCACGTAACAATCAGATTTGAGGCAGCTGGGCGTCCCTTTCAAACTCTCTCTGTGTTAATCCGCATCCCTTGCGAGTTGTAAAACATTCGTTGTTGGGGATAAGGATGAAGGAGAGGGTCCAACGTGAGGTGGGCCAGTTCTGTCATGGATTGGATCCTGGGCAAGGTGGGGTCAAATAAATTCTATAATATTTCCCTGAAAATATGCGAATGTGAGAGTTACTCATGGACTATTTGCACACGATGACCGATAAGGTGATTTTATTGAATAGAAAAATATATTTTGTTTTTGAGAAATAAAATATCTATTATTTGGATTTAGCAGAGGATCAAAATTCTAATAGCCATTAGATTAATTAAAGTTTGTGGATTTTTAATATTCTAATTAATAATTTTTTTAAAAAAAAAAAAAAAATATTGTTATCAATGGATCGATGAATTTTGAATTACGAGCTGGCATTTGAATCGGTCAAAGTTTGAATCTGACCAAGTTATTTAGTGGCTGGTTCTATATTCATGATGGGTCTATTTAGTCCACCTACGGCCATAGGTATAAGTAGATAATTTAGGTCTTGTTTGAGATAGTCATCAGAAAAGAATGATTTACTACATAAATAATGGATCATTTTAGTCTAGCTACAATCCTAGATATAAGTAGATAATTTAGGTCTTATCCGGTGCAGTTGTTAGGAAAGAGTTATCTAATGTAGCCGATGAAAAAACAGCTGTAGTTAGCTTGTTTCTTGGTGGTAGGTGCTTCTAACGAGACCACTTGTTTTTTCAGTCTGCTTGCAACCCCAAAACAATTTAAGTATATTAACAGTGGATGCAAAAGAATGGAAAGGATTACTTGTCAAGTCCTATATGGGCATTTGTAACAAACAACGGTAATGCACTGACAACAGGAGATTGCATCATTAGTCTATTATTATTTATTTGTGTTCCTTAAAAAAAAAAAAAAAAAAAAAAGGGTTTCAACTAAATCAAAAGGTGTATATTATCACACTATTTTTTCATTAAAAATTACGTAGACTTCAGGGTTGAGGGGAAGGATTCAGTTTCAATTGTCTCTGGTTTTAATATTTTATTAATACCGCCGCCGCCGCCGCCGCCACCACAACCACCACCACCACCACCACCACCAAACGTGGCATTGTGCAGATGGATACGATCCAACTTTTCCGGTTGCTACTGGAAGGCTGCATCCATGCGCCCTCTCCGGCGCTGCCGCCATTAATTTACTACGGGCCGAATCTAGTAAAGAATCCCCAGTCCCCACCGACCACACGACACGACACGACACCACACCATCTCCCAGTGGAAGTAAAACCACCCACCGCCCATGTCCTCCCCGGCCTCGCCAGCCTCTTCCCAGCTGCCCCCGTATTTATTATCATCATTACTTTATATTCATCTCCCATAATACTAATCGATCGATTCGATGTCAAAGGAAACGTTGTTGTTAATTAAATATTGATTTAATAATAATAATAATATTCAAAGCGGCCCACCTCCATCGTCATCGTAGCAGCTGTCCGGTTCCGTTCACCTGCACCGCCGGAACAGCGCTGTCTCCCGGCAGCTACGTCCCCGACGCGGCGGTCCTAAGGAGAAGGCAAGTCCCGTGCCGTCACTGGCCCCAGGAGAGGCGGAGCTAAATGGGTGCCTGTGGAACATCCGAACTCAACCGGTTCGTAGAATCGTCTAGATGCCGGCAGACTTTGCAATCGAATTCAAGAAGCCAACCATTATCCCTTTCCGCTCTCCTTGCTTTTATATATATATATATATATGTGTGTGTGTGTGTGTGTGTGTGATATGGTAAGGATGTGGTGGCTTTTATATTCCTCGTTTCACTTCCATTATTGAATTCCATCGAGATAAGGCGACAATCATCGGTATCCCCTCCTTTTTAGAAACCAAGTTCCCATCAACTAAAAGCTTAAAAAAAGACCGAAACCCACTTCCCGGCTCCTTTCGGATCCAAAAGCACGTACCATCCGTCCCATCTCACAACCCATCCCAGCCGTCCGATCATTACATTTCTCTTATATATATATATATCTGAAGAAATTTTAGCGTAGGCGAAGCGGAAACGTCCACGTCGAGAGCCGTCACGTGCCGGCATGGAGCCACGTGGAGGGCCGGCGTCCGAGGGGACGGTGAGGATGCAGCCGCCCTTTTTTTTTTTTTTTTTTTTGTTCTCTCTTCCTGTTTATTTCTCTCTATGTCGGTGAGACTGAGAGAGAAAGAGAGAGAGAGAGAGAGAGAGAGCGGTTCCATCTCTCTCTCCACTTGCGCTACGTGGCAAGTGCTGGAGCCGACATCGGCGGGTCAGGTCGGGAAGGCCTCCTTTTGTTCTTTTGTTTTTGCGTGCTTTCCGACCGATGCTTCTCCCGCAAACAGCCTGACAAACGGCTACAACTGCCATGCTCGCCTCCGCCAACACGCTACACGTCACCTCCGTCCCTCCCAAACAGACTCTCTGTGAGGGCTCCATGTGATAAGGTCAGTCGGCATCGTTTTATTTCAGGTTTAGAACGACCTCCCCCTCGCCCACTCCTCTTCCCTTTTTCTCCTCAATCACAGAGAAAGAGATACTATTTATCCATCTTTATTTTTTATTCTTTATTTTTTATTTTTTTCTTTTTTAAAAAAAATCATGCCTTGTCTATCTATTAAATGAGTCTGGACGTTGGGCTGGATATATAATTATCAATCATCTGGTGCCAGTACCAAATTACTAATAACCGCTTTCTCTAATCCTTTCTTATATATTCGTTAGGGTTGCTGCTGTTGTTGTTTTGCAAATTATATAAATAGGAACAGAGGAAAAGAGAAAGAGAGAAAGAGAGAAAGAGAGAGAGAGAGAGAGAGAGCGAGCGAGCGAGAGCGGGGGAATCGAGATGGAGGGCGGGTGCTGTTCCACGAGCGAGGAGACTGGGAAGCCGGCACCGGCGGTAGCGAGAAAGACGGCGACGGCAGGGACCGTGAAGGAGCGGCCGTACAGAGGGGTCCGGATGAGAAAGTGGGGGAAGTGGGTAGCGGAGATACGGGAGCCCAACAAGCGGTCCCGGATATGGCTGGGGTCCTACTCCACCGCCGTGGCGGCGGCCCGGGCCTACGACACCGCCGTTTTCTACCTCCGGGGCCGCTCTGCCCGCCTCAACTTCCCTGAGGAGCTTGCCGCCGAGGAGGACAGCGAGGCCGCCGAGGGCATGTCCGCCGCGTCCATCCGGAAGAAGGCCACCGAGGTAGGGGCGAGGGTGGACGCCCTCCAGACAAGCCTCCTCTCCCAGCAGCAGCAGCAGCAGAGTCGCTCACCGCGGGCGCCCAAGAATCCGGATCTTAATCAGGAGCCAAGCCCTGAGAGCTCAGACGTGGATTGATTTAATCGACAAAGAGAAAAGAGTTAGCTTAGCTTAATCAGGCTATATATCAATCATCTTTCTGTTAGCAAACCAACCGTCGCCGGCGCTAGAGGAGGAGGAGGAGGAGGAGGAGGAGGAGGAGAAGAAGCAGCAGGATCAGCAAGAGCAGCAAGAAAGAATTCACCATCAAGAGAGTGATGATTTCGGTTCTTCTTCTTGTTTGTTGTTTAGTTATCTTCACTTCTTTTATTATTATAAAAAAAAAAAAAAAAAAATCAAATCAAATCGAGATGAGATGTTTGCTTTTCATGTCTTCCTTCCTTTTATTTCTTTCTCCGTTTTTAAGTTTTCGAAGAGGAGAAGAGTGGGGAAGGAAGTATAGGACGCAGGCGTTGGAGAGAGAAGAGAGAGAGAGAGAGAGAGAGAGAGAGAGAGGGTGGGGGGATGCGAATTAGGCGGCTGGGAGTGGATGGAGATGCTATGTCGTTGTGGATGACGTGCTCGTGGAAGGGCAGGGAAGAAGGAAAAATTTAGTGAAAAACTTAGGGGAAGGCTCGAGGATTTGGGATTGGGATTCGATGCATCGCCGTGAGAGGTGATCATCGATCATTTGGTGATGGTGGTAACTCTGAATTTTATTTTTTATTTTTTATTTTTTATTTTTCGGTTGAGGCAAACAGTGGTAGCTCTGATAAAACGAAAGAGGGGTTTCGTCTTCCTTGAGTTATAATGTTCGAGTTGAGAGTTTTAGGGTCTGTCTGAGGGGCGGTGCCTTCTAACTCGAACCGCCTCTTGACGGCATGCGCGCGTGAGAGAGGGAGAGGAAGCGGTGGTGGGGCAGGGCAGGGCAGGGCAGGGCAGAGCAGCAATAGCGGTTTGGCCGGCAGAGGAAAAAGGAAGCGAGCGAGGACGCGCTGGGCCGCCTAAAGTGGCGGACCGTTCTGTCATACCTTGTGCCCCCCCTCCTGTACAGTGGACTTATTTTATATAAAATAAATTTATTTATTATTATTATTATTATTTTTATTTTTATTTAAAAAAAAAATCTTCTTTTCTTCTTATGCTTGAATTTCCTTTTTATTTTTATTTTTTTTTTATTTTTACCCATCGTGCTTGTCTGTTTCTTTCTTTGCGTTGTTTCGTTTTGGTTGCCGGCCTCTGAAACTACTACTGGCTTCGCGGGCGATCCTCTTTAACGCCCGATAAACAGAAATGGTTGCATTCTCCATATCTCCTTGTTAATAAATTACACAGAGTATTTACAATATTTTTTGCGGGTCAGGATGGAAGTAAAATCTCTCGGTTTTTTTTTTTAAATTTAATTTAATTTAATTTAATTTTTATTCTTATTTATTATTATTGATGGTGCGTTCTACATGAGGAAGGAAGGAAGGAAGGAAGAAAGAAAGGAAGGAAGGAAGGATGCCTGCCTATTTAGTATTGCTCCACGGGTATGGGTATGGTTATGGGTATTCTCTTAGCCAGCTCTTTGGAACCCAGTTGTCCGAAGGTCCCAGGTTGGCCCGTTCGAAGGATATCACCATCCTATGACTCTTGACCGGGAATCACGGCATGCGCATTGCCATGAGCGCTTGTTTTCGGCTGTTGTATTTTTTTTGTACTGGATTCAACGTCCTAGCACCATGATTTCTTTGTTTTTTTGGCGGTTTGACTTCGTAATTTTGTAATAAAGACATCATCTCACATCCACCTTGGGGGTTCTCAAGAATCAATCATTCGTATGTTCCATTCCATGGTCATTCTTGGCCATGAATTTAGTTCCGGCATAGTTTTCGGTGCAAGGAAGAATCCCACATGCATCGAGAAAGCTACTCCCAACCTAATAGCAATGCAAATCGTCAAACTTACCTTCTGTTCTGTTTCTTCTGTACAATGCGATGATCGGTTTGGGCAAATTACGAAATGCTCGACAACAGCAGTTGCTACTATCATATCATACGGTTGGTGGTTGGCATGAAAGAAGACTTCGAAGACTTCGAAGACTTCTCATTAGGTGGTGATTGACCTTTTCTACTTTTTGGAAAGGCCTACCCAAGAGCCTTGTTGGCTCAGGAGAGTCATGGTTCCAAACCCGATTCCCCAGGTGACGAGCTGAAATCGGTTGGCTACTCTGACCCCAGAAGTACTTACTACCTCGGACCTTTCCATATGCGAACATATACTATTTTCTCTTTCCTGCATAAATAAATGGTCAAACTTAAAAAAAATAATAAAAAAAAGGTACCCTTAGTTTGGCAACCAAGGCGTCTTATTATATTACATATGATGTTAAAAAGCTTTATGATCAAACTCTGTTTGGGACAGGTGCCAGCTATTTATCTCCACCCGAAATTGAAATTCTAATCCAACAACCTCTTTTTTTTCTTTTTTTTTTAAGTGGAAGCACCTGTTTTAATAAATCAACTTGCAGAAACATTTCATGAATTATTTTTCATTGGAAGGTGGAATTTTAAACATCATTCTGATTTATTTTTATTTTTTAAAAAATCAGAATCTATCTGAGTATGGTATTCCTTTCCTCCTTCAACAATTAACCGTTAATAGATCCAATTCATATGATCTTAAAAACTCGAACGCAAATTAATTAACAGCAGGTAAACTTAACTTATAAGCACTTTAAACTTTTCTTTTTCATTAAATATGAGACTATTTTGAGGTATTATATAATATTTTTAAAAATATTTTATAAAAAATCTTACTTTTTATCAAAACATTTTATATTCATAAAAAAAAGAGAGGATCGCATAAAAGATAATATATATATATATAATAAAATTTAAATAAAATTTAAAAAATATGATAAACTGATTATCATATTTTGTTATTATAAATCAAACGCAGTAATTTTTTATTTGTGAGAATTTGATTATCAAGTGTAAAATTATTAGGAATATAAGGTTCTTGGTTATATAATATTATTAAGAATCAAATGCTACCTTAATTAGATTGCTGGTTTAATGCTTTGAACTACGCTTTTCATTTTTTGATTCTTGGTAACTTAGTACTGTACATTATCATCGAACAATTTCCATGCTTCGTATGGCCAACATAACATGTGATTTTTTTGCTTATGCATCAGCTAACCATCCTGAGTCCCTTCAAAATTCTCAGATCATATATTCAGGTGTTTCCGACCACACGACTGGTAAGCAAGAGGGCTTCTCTTCTCCTGTTCTTCTTGTTTTCAGTGGAGTACAGTTAGCTAAGGGATCATTATCTTATGCATCAGGAAAGGTTATTTTTCATCTGTCCTCCTCCATCTCTCTGTAATTTAAATCACTTCATTTCCTTCTAACTTGTTGTCAGTAAGTTTGCTCACTAAGCAGATGAATTGTTGTAGAATGACGTTTTTTCCCCTTGCCATCGGATCTAGAAATGAAGATGATTGGTGGTCGCAATTAAGATAATGGTTTTTACTTTCTTGATGTTGATGGATCGGTAAAGATGTTTAGGTGATGTTAACAATGTTTCAAGACAGGTTTTATCTTTGGCATCATAGCATAGTCTTGGACACATCTTCCGTAAGCCTCTGTGTTTATTTTTCGTGGTTAGTTTAAGTTGAATAAAGGAGTTCGGTTGCCTTGTTAATTGCGTTAATTATCAAAACAATGTAGGACAAGTTATATATCCTTCAAGTATTAATGAAACTTCTTCTTTCGTTTTTTCTTTTTTTTTCCCTTTTCTTTTTACCTTGTTCATTTTGACGTTTCAGGACGGGCTTCCATTGCTGCTTTGGTTTTCATCATTTCATTTTATTAGTTCATGATTTTTCTCCAACTTCTTGGATATATCTGATGAAAAATAGTGGAGACCTTTCTAGGGTTATTAACACTTTCTACAAATGGTTGAAACCCAATTTGGACTTAAAAATCATGTCTTTACATTGAAATTGAGCTAGAGAATATCCAAAAGAGTTAAATTAATTTCTTTGCTACTCAAGGGGTGAAGTGCAAGCTTCTTGTATATGAGGCAAAAAGGCATTTATGTGAGGCATTTGCTGCAGGTCGCTTATCATTTTGAAAGATTCTTCGATATCCATGATTAAATTATTTGATATGTCAATAAAATTTAAAATTATTGACCATGTAATATAAAAAAAAAAAATTTCTGATGTATTTTGCAATTACCATAATAATTTATCTTTATTTCATATTATTTATTATTGCAGTATTTATATTTCAATTGTAATATTATTTTTATAATATCGTATTATATAATACTAGTATAATAATATAATAATATAATGTAATAACATTACATTATATTAGTATAATACCATCTTATAATATTAAATTATATTATATTAATATAAAAATAATATCAAACATTATATCTCAGTTTCAAATTTCAAGTTAAAATTATTGCATATGTGATCTTGAATACCTAACCTTAAAGATGTGCATGGAATCATTGGATTGGATGGTACTTTTAAAAGTGAGGGATGATATACGATTACTACCACTTTAGATCACTAACATGGACCAAATGCGATGACTTCATGACTTCCACATGAATGATTGATGATTCTAAATGGATTATTTCATATCTAACACTTCTTAAAGGTTTTAAATGTGTTGTCTTAGTTAATACTTTAATAACTCAGATTCAGGACAAATTAGGGTCTCAAGCCATCAAGTTCGTTTCTTTTGGCTACTCTTTTCTCTTTTTCTTCTCCCAAAAATGGGGCCCTCAATGAAGAAATTTTGCTCTTGTGATGTTACTTCCTTGATAATATTCCATATTCTCTCTCTCTCTCTCTCTCTCTCTCTCTCTCTCTCTCAAATGAGAGTAAAAATGTTTCACTTCTTATTGGTTACTACAAATCCTTCTTCAAGTGATCTTCCAAGTGTTCTTTGTAGGGGGATGAGGACTGGACATCCAATCGATCATTTTATTCCTGTCATGCATTGTCTTCTTCTCTTAATCTTTTCCTTGCTTCCATATTTTCTATCCCAATACCCTCTAATGTTATCGATGCAATGGCTGATCCCTTGTGGAATAAAGCTATGGATATAGAGATGGATGATGCTCTTGAAAAATAGAAAACATAAAAAGCTTCTTCCTTTACCTTCTAATTGTAATACGGTTGGCTACCGGTGGGTGTACATAATTAAACTATAAGCTGATGATTCAGTTAAGCAATACATGGCTCACTTAGTGGTGAAAAAGGCTTACTCACATTAAAGGAGTAGATTATCAGGAGACTTGTACCTATTGTCAAGATGAATTTTGTTCGTGTCCTACTGGCTTTAGTTGTTAATGACCTGGCCATTATAACAATTAGATGTGAAGAATAACTTTCTCCATGGGCATGGGCATCTAGAAGAGGAGATACTTGCGAAGCTACCGCCAAGATATCATTCAGATGTTCTAGATGATCATGCATGTTGATCAAAGAAGACAACAGTATGGACTAAAACAATTATCTCCCCAGGCTTGGTTTGAAAGGGTTGAGTGGTGCTGTGTCTTAGATAAGATTTCAAAGGAGAGCCATTTTGCTGATATGTCTACTACATTCTTGATTTTTCTATGTTGATGACATTGTTCTCAAAGGCGACAAGTTCTAGACAAGATGAAACTGAAGAAATTCTTGGCTGACGTCCTTGATATCAAGAATCAAGGTGAGCTGAAAAAATATTTCAACGGGACTTGAGCTGCTCGTTCTTTGAAAGAGATTTTAAGTCTTAGCACATGTATGTATGTATGTGCGTATGTTCTTGATTTGTTGGAAGAAACTAGTTTATTAGGTGCTAGACAAGGAAACCCTCCAATTGAGGTTAATCATCATCATCATCTTGATGAGCAGATCTCTTCTGAACACTTGTAAATTAAGAGGAAGAAGACTTGTTGGTGAATTGCTGCTCTATTTGACCATAACATGAATGTTATGCAAGCTCCTTTGAGTAGAAGATAATTGCTATGATGGTGTTTTATGAGTCTTGCTTCTCTATTCGAAGAAGGGATCACCTGGAAAAGTTGCTTAAAATCATGGTGGTGTTCATGGTTACCGTGATTCTGAGCAGGTAGGCTCACATGACGATCCACGTTCAATCTCTGGGATGTGATTTGTTTGCTTGTCATAGGAAGGAGGAAAAGATGGAACTATTTTAGCTTTGACCGTCTGCTGAGGCATACCATTCCATGGCTTTATGTTGTTTGTTGCAATCTATATGCTCTTTCACCTGGGTGTGGTGGTGGTGGTGCCAACACCCCTTGCCTCTTCATTGACAATTAGGCTATTGTTTGGATTGCAGCTAGTCTAGTTTTTAACGAAAGGAGCAAAATATATGGAGATAGCGTTGCCATTTTATTTAAGAGGTAAGTGGATTATCAAGAGATCTCTATAACTTGCTGTGTAGGCCGCCAACTTTGGTTGATATTTTGGCCAGCCTCGGGAGGGCATCCTCATATTTGTAATTTCATTAGCAAGCTGGCTGGGCATCGTCATAGATAATCCTTTTCCTTTCCTATTGGTCAAAAAGAGGCATAATAGAATATGACCCATGATTGGGACTAAAAGGATATGCCTGAAGGCCAGTGATCATGTCTCTTGAGGTTGCTATCGGCCTCTTAAAGATAACTTGGATTCTTTTCGACCGGCTGAGGCTATACTTTCTCCTCCTATCTTTATTTTCGTTTGACCCACGTGAGAACCTAAACTATTTTGAAAATGTGCTAATCATGTTGGCCTAACTGAATTCACTCTTTAAGGTCACTCAAATCAAGCAGGATCTCATCTATATGCCCCAAATTAAGGGGTGGTGTAGAGAGAGAATGTGTTCCTGCATTAACATGCTTCTTATTTGCCATGCTGTATCTTTTCTTTACTTTATATGCTACTTGATCGCAGCTATTTATAATTAGTATGATAGTATGTTTTCACCCAAATATTGGCCAAATGTCAATTTAGTATGATACCCATACTCTATCATATCAACGCATGGTATGTATGCTAGTTATCATTCAGGGCACAGCGCAGATAGAAGTGAACGAGCAAAAAAGAGAGGAGAAGAAAATAAAGAGATAGGGCGGGGGAGAAAGGATCTACCATAGAAGGAGAGAGATCAAAGGTTAGAGCTAATCAGTTGAAGGTCGGAGGTTGTTGAATAGGAGTAGAGATCAACAATTGGAGTTGAAGGTCATCAATTAGGATCAATTAGAACTAGAGCTTATTGATTGAGGCTCAAGGTCACAAGAAACAAAGCTTGTTGATTTGGGGATAAAGTTCACAAATTAGAGCAAAGTCTTTCATGGTGTTGTTGCAAAAAGAGAAGGGAGTTAAAAAGGTGTGGTCGAGGGATTAAGGGAGAGAGAGATAGAGAGGGCAACAACTAAGGTTATTATTAAGAGAAGAGAGGAGAGAGAAAAAAAAAAAGATTGATCGAATGCAGCAAGGGGACAAGGTTTTATAAAAAAAAAGCTCAGCTTGGTTTATGTAAATTGAGTCAAAATAATTGGAAGTCTATTTGGATCAATCCTAATTAGTTTTAACTTTGTCTTATGTTTTATGGCCGAATCATCTCGATTACTTGGTTTAGCACGTTCCAAATTACTTGGTTTACTATGCCTTTTGCTGCAGAGTTCAAGGTGATCTGATAGAATAGAAATTATTGATGCCTGCAACTAAGAGCGTATCCATCTATGCCTTTTAATCAAATTATACTAGAAAAGGAGTAGTACGCAGAAGAGAACACCATTTTCTATTTATTTTTCTAATTTATTTATTTATTTATTATTATTATTTTGTTTATTTTTTAATAACGTGCCGAATCTATTTTAGCTCTTCATTTCCTTCTAATAGCATTTATTATTACCTTGTGCAGGTTCACTCCCACATCATTCGTCAACATTTGGGCTCTCATCCTTTGGATTTTGGTTATCCAGCATCTCACCTGTGAAATGGCATTGTGCTACGTACTAATCCAATGGTCATGGTCATTTGTTACGATGATGATATTATAGGCGGGTCCTCGCGGTCGGTCCACCCTCAGGCTCGGCCTCAGGCTCAGGCTCAGGCTCGTTTTTGATTGCGTACCGAGCTTCACAGAGAAAGTAGTTTGCCGCGTTTTCGTGCTCGCGTCCTTTTACCTGCAGCATCCATCCATCAAATTCCAGACGCCACCGTGCAAAACTGATGGCAAAGGAATTGATGCTGCCAGTGCAACAACCAATTAACTTGGAGCATGCTCTTGAATAAAAAAATCATTTTTTTTTAAAATAATTATAATTTAAAAAATCTTTTATCCACATAATAATGGAAGATATATTTTTGATTCAGGTCACGCCCATAAATTTTCATAATCATAGGAAAAAAAAAAAAAAAAAAAAAAGGTGATTAAAGCTGCCACACAACTTTAAGATGAAAAAGGAATCATAAGGCGCGTGATTCATTATCTTTTCCAAGTGTGATATGGCTCTTAGTACAAACTTATAATAATAATAAAAAAAAAACCTTTAAATTTCAAATCTAAATGAAAATATATATTTTTTTAATTATTTTTTTAAAAAAAAATTATTATTTTTATTATTTTAATTTTTAAAATATCTCAATAAAATTCAATCAAATTAAATTATTATACCTTAGGAATAATTCGCTTATAATTTACATAAAAAGATAGAAATTAATTCTTTTGATCAAGCCCGTAATGAGTGTATGTGACTCTAGCAAGTGACTAACTCTAAAAAAGAGAACTATTATTTATAACGTTGATAGATATAACTTCTTTTGATATTGCTATAAATATTTGTTATGGACCAAGTCAAATTAAGCACCTCTTGGCTGGCTGACAAAATCTTAAGCTTAAATCTTTCTAGCATTAACAACCAGCTGAGGAATTAACACGATTTTGCCCATCAGAGCCCTCCCTGAGCATCCTTCGCTTCGTCACCATATCTTCTCGATCGAAGCAGCATATTACGTCAGTGTGTTGCTATGAAGTAGATGTGGCCCTTTGTTACTTACTGGTCAATGGAAGTCATCTCGCTGCTGCCTGGTTCACACAGTAGCGGCGTGTGGTTCCAGGCTTGCACGCAACACTTTAAAAGCAGCATTCATATTTCTTAAGTACAGAAAGCGCAAAAGGCCTTCCCTATAGATTTCATTACTTTTCGAGATGAACATAGGGCGCAAACTCGATTGATTCAGCATCATAAACGGGGAACGAGAGACGGTAGGCGATTAGAGTTTGAACAGCCAATTAACGTGGCAGACTAGAACAATATGGAGATCACGAGCAGATCATTTCATAACCAATATAATGTGAAGGTCGTAATCTTGAATGGGGGATATCAAGAAAATCACTTCTTCTTTTATGCATGAATAATTTGCTCACAGCGAACCGTCAAAGGATATTGACCCGTTAATTTGGGTAACATGTTTGAGGGTGAGACCGTTAGGTTAATCATTGATGCGGTATTATTTTGAAGGACCGAATTTAGGTATGGTTCTTTATGTGTATACAGCATGGTTTTGTTTCTCTCTCTCTCTCTCATCCTATCTCTCTTCTTACTGTGTGGATCCTTAGTGGATCTGATCTGATCTGATCTTATCTGATATGATAAGATATAAATATAAATACTGCATGAGTGATGAAACAAATCTGTCATTGATTGAATATCTGCCAACTGCCCATATAAATGTTCTCAGGGATATCACGTAACAATAATAATAATAATAATAATAATAATAATTCATGTTTTTACCTTAAAAAAAAATGAGGCATGATCTGCACACTATATTTAAGTCCATGTCGGGGACCCTTTTGATTGCACACTGCGACCTGCTTCACATTCATCAATCGACACCGCCAGCCAAGTTAAATGAAATGGAATGGTCCCTGCCCAGTCCCTCTTTCTCGCCATCAATCATGATTGAGCGGCCAGCAGGAGCCAACACCATGCATGCAAGGCAGAGTATGTACGGTCCAGCCCCAACTGGCTGGTCACGTTTATGTACGCGTGCCTTGGAGTTCCGGCCACCTCATTTGCAGCATTGAATTGAATTAAATTGAATTAAATTGACCGTCCTATATAACAATTCACGAATGAGATCCTTCGTTCACTGCGTTGACCCCCTTTATATATATATATATATATATATATATATATATATATAAATTAAGACTACATTTGATTTTTAAAAATATTTTTTATCTTTATTTTACAAAAATAGATTTCATTTCCTATTTTTTGATCTCTAAAAATTACATTTGGTAAGTAAAAATAAAAATTATTTCTTATTTCTTATTTTTATTATAAATAATATTTTTCAAAAGGATAACTAAAAAATTTATTATTATTATATTACATAATAACATTGATTATAATATATAATATATTCTATATTATTATAATAACTCTATAACACATTATATATGCATTGCATATTACAATATAAGATTAATAATTTTATTAACAATATGATAATATATATAATATATTATAGTACTGCAATCTTATAATAGATAATTATTTTGTTTTATATAATATATATATATATTATTTTAATGTATTACATATAAATTACATATTTATTACATATAATAAATATAAATAATAATATAGCATTAATGATATTATAGTAATATATTATTAAGAATATAATAATATTTAACATGTTAATAGTATATTATTTTATAATAAATAACAATATAATTATAAATATAATATAAGAAATATATAGTTATATTAATAATTATAATTATTAATAATATCATATACAATATATAATTAATATCGATATAGTAAATATAAATAATAATGTAATATTAATTTTAGTATATTATTGTAATATTACAATATTATAATATTATGATCTTATAATAAACTATCGTTATATTATTTAAAATATATCATTATAATGTATTACAAATAAATTACATATTTCTTATATACAATAAATATAAATAAAATTATAATATTAATGATATTATAGTAATATATAGTCAATATTATATTATTATTAATATTGTGATATATAATATGTTAACAATATATTATTTTAATAAATAATGTAATTATAAATATAATATAAATAATATATGATTATTATTAATATAATAAATATAATATTAATGATTTATTAATGCAATATCATTAATATTATGTTATTAGTATGATAATATATAATATGCTAATATTATATTATTATAATAAATAATAATATATTTACTAATACAATATTAATAATATATTATGTATTATAATAATTAGTATTATATAATTATAATATAATAATATTTATAAATATATATTAAAAATAAATATCATTGCTTTTCTAAAAAGTTATCTTTGGTTTCTATAAAAAAATGTTATTTTTAACAATAAAAAGTAAAAATAGTTTAACCAAACATATTTTTTTACAATAAATTTTATGTTTCTATTTTAAAAAATAAAAAATTAGAAATAAAAGTGACATAAATGAGGTATTTTATTCTTTACTTTCTTCTTTCTTTCGATAAAAAACAATGAAAATACCTTTAGACTATTTTCACTTTTTTTTTTTATTTTGAAGTTCTATTTTTTAGAAATCTGTTTTTATTTTTATTCATCAAATGTGTTTTTACAAATATTTTTTTTTCTATGAAAATGAAAGTAAAAAATAAGGTTATTCTCATAAAATGTACCCTAAAATTTGAAATCCATTTGAGTGACCTGAATGAGGTGTAGAGTGCAAGCGCACAAATGGTCACTCTCATGGCATTCATCGTGAGATAATTTCCTTTCTCAAAAGCATTTAATAAATAAATAAATAATAAAAAAGACTAATGAGAGCTTAAGGCTATAAAGGCTGAGCCATTAAGGGTTATTAGATCGAGCCTATAAATAAGTTTAAGACCTAAGATTATAGACAATCTAAATTTTTATCTTAGAGTGCTCGTAGCAAGAGTTTGAAGCCTTATTTCCTAAAGGCCTTATTGAAAAGAATTTTTTTTTTCTTTTTTATTATTATTATTTTTTTTATATTGTTCTTTTGTTTTAAACTCTTAATTTTTTTAAGGTATTTAAAAAGGTCATTGAGTTGCATTTTTATTCTATTGTTCTCGTAGTAAGATGTTTGAATCGAGCCGAACTTTTGTATTTTGGATCATGCTCATAGGATGTTTCGACCGTGGCTTTTAAGGAAAGAAAATGGCGAGCGTAGAAACACTCAGACGCTCGTTGGGAGCGCGTGCAAGAAAATGCTTGGCAATGTTCAGACGTTTCCTTTCTCTAGCACATTTAAGAAATAAATAAATAAAATAAAATAAAGAAAGGTTAGCGGCTTTTTAAGGCTATAACGGTTGAGAGCCCATATTGCAGTGCCCATATTCTAATCTCCTGTCAAAAAATTGAGGTCTTGTTAAGAAAGAGTTTGAAGCTCCGAGTTTGTTGGTGCTATTGAGAAGAGCTCTTTATTATTATTATTATTTAACTTTAATTTTTTATGCATATAATTATGTTTATGATAAGAGATTCGAATCAAATCATTATGCCTTAAGATAAATTTTTACAATACACATGAGGAATAAAAACTAGTTTTTATAGTAGTATTTAATACGCCCTAATTCATATACAATTTTTAACTTATTTTATATATTTTTTATTTTATTTTTAAAATTTAATTTATTTTAATTTAAAATTTTTAATAAATTTTAAACATTTCTTCCAAACTTTGAAGGGCAAGCGCATGAGGGCGGACTCGAACAAGGACGTAGCCGTTCATCCGGACACATCTTTTCTGGGCTGCATGATGCCTTGTCGGAGTAACAGCAGGACACCCAGACCACTTTTGGCTATTCCCTTCCCCTTTCCAGCATCCATCCAGCAGCCCTCTCTGCTCGGTCCCGTACTGGGCTACTCCCTTCTCTTTCTTTCTTTCTCTCTCTCTCTCTCTCTCTCTCTCCCTCCCATGTACGATAACCTTTCGCTGTCTCGCCCTCGAAGCTGTGGCTGACGGAGAAATGGAGTGACGCCAGGTTGGTGCCAGACGTTGTAAGCAAGCAATGTGGACTGAAAAGGTTACGTGGCAAGCAGAGGTCATCCTCGTCGGAGTATAACACAAGGGATGATTCGAACGTATAGTGCATACATTAATAATAATAATAATAATAATAATAATAATAATAATAGTAAATAAAAAGAAGCAGCTCTCAAAGAATGGCGCTGCGGAGTCCACGTCTCCCAAACGGGACCCGATTAGGGGATAATCCAGGACGATATCTGGAATGAAGCGAGGCGCGGCACACGACGGAGACTAAATTAAAGGAATTGCTAGCGGAGACGGGCGGGCACCCATACAAATAATACACAACAGAAAGGTTGCCTTAGCTTTCAGGGGCCGAGGTGTCCAAGAAAATACCCTTCGGCGCTCGCACGCGCCTCACGTTGAAGATTTGTGTTTTTTTCCTTTCCCTTTCCCTTTTCGCCCACCGAAGGGAAAGGCGGGATCCCCGAGCTCCAGACCTTGATTGATAAATAGTCAGGCAATATAATAATAATAATGAACAGTAGGATCGGGAGGAAGGTATCCATCAACCATTTATTCTTATTACCATACATTCATAGAACACACACACGCACACACACACACACACAACGAGAGGACCCAGAGAGAGAGAGAGAGGCAGCGTGCGTGGCAGCCCTCCTGCTCCGGGGAAGGACCATCATGATGTCCCGTCCTGTGTGTATTAAGTCAGGTATATTATGTACTATATTTAAAAAAGCTTCTGCCGTAAATTGACAGGAACACCCGTTTGGATCTGAGAAAGATGCTCCTCCTTCACATTCCCTTACTCGCGTATTCAAGAGAACCATAGCCGGCTTGAAGCGAACGACTTTCCAAGGTAGCTGTATTTTCTTCGATGGGTTCCAGGGTGCGGTCGGGGCTAGGCTGGCCCGAGCGCGAAGTGACGTGGACCACTCTCTAATTTCTTATTGTAAGAGAGAGAGAGAGAGAGAGAGTATTGTATTGTATGTAGGGTGGTGGCTTTCAATACGAGGCGGTTGAGCGATTGGGGGCGTTCAGGAGGGTAAAAAAAAAAAAAAAGAGGAGGTTGGGGGGGGGGGGGGGGAATCCTCTCGGGGTCGGACATCCGTGGAAAAACCTTCCCTATCCTACTGTTGTTGCTCCGTCCGTTTTCTGATGGGATTAAAGTCGCATGTTGATGATGATGATGATGATGATGACGACGACGACGACGACGACGACGACACCACCCCGTTAATTCCCCAACTGTCATCCTCTCCCATCTGATTGACATTCAACCAGCCACCCACAGCATTTCTCTAGGTAGAGCCACGCATCGATCTAAACGGAGCTGATTCTTCTTCCATCCTATCCATTACTCAATAATAATAATAATAAACTATTGGGCAAGAGGGCAGGACAGATTCCAAGTACGTGCAAGGGGGGACAGATTCAATAATAATAATAAAAAACTACGGGGACGGGCTGAGGGAATGCGCCGTGCAGGTTAGGTGCTAGGGCCGGTGTTATGGAGTTTCTAAATCCCCAACGAAAAAAGCAATGGGCCACATGGCAACTTGGCCTGCCCATATCATTCCGAGTACTTCGAATCCATTCTTTCTTTCTCCTCCCCGCCCGCCCCACCTTTTCCTTTTCCTCTCTCTCTCTCTCTCTCTCTCTCTCTCTTTTAAAAAATAATTTTTATAATTTTATTATTATTATTATAATTATTATTATTTCCTCCTTCCTTTCAACTATTCTGATCGAAAAAATCTTTATGCTGGCATCCAATACCATCATAAGGGATATTGCCATAATGTAGAAGTTACTAACGTGACAACGTAAATTTACCCAGGTAATTAATTCACAGATGCTTTCCTTGCTAAAAATCTCATTGCCAGCATTCTGCATCTTCTATATTAACAATTGGTCTGATATTCCTACATTGAACTACACCAAATTGTCCCTAACTGAAGCCTATGATTTGCGTTGTCAACCCAAGAGCTCGGATGTTCGTTGTTGAGTTACTGGTCGGTGGTATCTAGGTGCTAGGTATTGTTGACTACGGTGTTCATATAATTGATGTGCTGTCATTATGAACATTCTTATCATTGTTACTATTGATGGTACTGCAATTGCTGTTGCTAATGATGTTGGGATTCCAAGGACCCCTCGTGTCAATAAAGATAATGTTAAGAATGATGAGCTGAGAGTAAAGGCAATGGTTATGTCAGTAAAAAATAAATTAAAAAAAAGAAAAAAGACCCTTCATTTAGGTTGGAACTTCCGTAAGAATAAAGACAGAAGATGAACGTAAGGAGTGCTAAAGACTGTTTAAGGCCCTCTGATGCTTAAATTAGTTAAAAAAAAAAAAAAAAAAAAGATGAGGAAGCCAATGGATATACCTTAAGGTTTATTTTATTTATTTATTTATTTTACTTTTAATGGTAGAAAGAAAAATGAAGAAGAATAGAGAGCTCTGAAGCTTACTTTCAATGGAGCGGAGCCAGTGAAGAGAGGCGAGGCTTGAGAGAGATAATACTCATCTTGGATGTATATTTTGATTATTTATCGCCTCGCGTTCGTACCTAATGATAGGACCAAGTGATTGGTCTAAATCATACGCAACATGGCTAGGGATGATGAAAGATCTTCTAGCGATCATATTTGGTGCCGCATTTTTTGCGGAATATAGGTAACCTCACCAAGGAGCAAGAGATGGTCGATCTCATCGACCTGGTAGAGAAGCAGGGGCAATTTTAACCTTGTCAGTTTTTTAGAGAATGAGGGTATTTTTTTTCTTTTTTGGGCTGGTTGCATGCCATCTTCCAATTCTTCGAGCATAGTTTTCCTGGGGCGATCATATTTAGAGTGTTGTAGGCGATGCTGATGGTATATATGCCACACTGGCCAGAGAACTGTAGGACTGACCCTCATTACTTGCTATAGCTGTTGCTGTCGCTGTTGCTGTTGTGATGGTGATGCTGTCTATTGTTGAAGAAGTGAAGTTGTTGGAAAGGAATGTTGATGCTGCTAGAGATGGGTGGCCTTTGCAGCAAAATGCATGGGTTCACTGGAGGCCTGTATGATGCAGAGGGCATGAAATAAACAACGCTCAATTTCTCTTCGCGTGCTAATGCCAGTGGTTGCTGTAGGAGCTGAGGACTTTGTGGTACAGGTGATGGAGAACTAGCGGAAGCCATGGAAGGGGTCCTCCGTGAGCCATAGGTTGTATATTTGTGCAGTCAAAGTATAATCATAACCACTTAAGTTGAAATCCTCGATCCAAAAAGGACTTGGACTTGCATAAGTTTCTATCTCTTGCGAATAGGAAGATAAATAAGAAGAAAAATGGCTACCCAAAATATTAGAGAGAGAGAGAGAGAGAGAGAAAAGAAAGAGAACTTATTGATCAAGGCATATCCTAAAATATTTTCTTTAGAGAAAGATTCACCTACAGAAGAAGATGCATAGATTGCTTAATGGCTTTTTCTCAAGATACAACAATTCTTTCACTGTTAAAACCCGAGCAAATTGTAGTAGTCACCTAGAACTTAGACCGGAAAGAGTTTTAAAGTGAAAAGAATGTTTAAAATTATTGTTACATCCTACGGAGATGTACTTATGTTTGTAAAGCAAAGCTTCCATTCCATTTATATTCTTTGATATAGGTCCTTTAAAAAGAAAACAACGAGCCCTTAGTAGTATAAATGGATAGTTGATTGAGCTAATCAAATTATCATACAAATAGGAGTAAAATTGGTAAAATTATATAATAAAATCTGGCTAAATTTTATTATTAAAATGAGTTTAAAAATCCTAATAAGTAAAAATAAGACATGTGATGAATAGGGCATAAGAAAAGTGCGCATCTTCACGCATCATGACATGGCATTCTTATGGCCCCATTTGGTTAACATCACACAAAGTGCCACCTTATGTGCCATTCATACACATACATATGATGGCGCACAACAAAATTTTAAAATGTTTAAAATATAAAAAGAAAACCCAACGTGTTACTAAAAATTAACAAAGGGTTCTGGCACTATCTAAAGATTAAATCTTATATATCATCAATATTCCCACAAAACAATGTAGAACTTGGATTTGTAACTCCTATCATTTATCAAAGTTTTCCTCTTATATTGGTTATAATTAATTCAAGCAAAGGCTAGGCGTTTAGGACTTGAATTAATGGTGGATCCTGAGAGGGATTTCTAGATTTGTTTGTTGTAAATCACAAAAAAGATAGTTTGCATGGCAGAAAGGAAAGGCTGTAAGAAAGTTTTCCGTGCAATGGTTTTGCTGGATGATAATTCATTCCATAAGGCTGCAAGCAAATGCCGAGTTGCTAATATTATTATATATGTTGTGATTATTTATATCATTCGCCACCGTGCTTGCGGGATCAAGTTGCTCTCATTGGGTGGTTCACCATTTTGCTTGCGAGAACAACTTGCCTTTTCTTCTTCCTTCAACCATCCTGGCACAAGGCCACATCTTTCGGTGGAAGATTCTCATTCAAAAATGTTTAGGTTGCCCCTGTATTATGTCATTAAATAGTAAGAAGAAAGTGCAAATTGCCATGAATTTGCTATTAAGCATTGTGCTACATGTTAGGTACTTTGGACAATATCACTCTCAAAATACGAATTAAGCATTGTGCTACATGTCAGGTACTTTGAAAAATATCAGCCTAAAAGAAATTGTTAAAGATATTTATATGGAGTAATAGATAAAATATTTAGGCACATTATTATTGTGATACCATAAAAAATGAAGTACCCCATAAATGCAACGCTCTCAAGCTAGAACTCATACTTTGAGAGCTTAGCATATAATTGGTACTCTCTAAGGGTTTGCAAGGCAATCCTCAGATGCTTTGTGTATTCCTGCAGACTCTTAGAGTAGATGAGGATATCATCAATGAATACCACAATGACAAAATCCAGATAAGACTTAAAAGACTTTATTCATCATGTCCATGAAAACTGTTCGGGCATTAGTCAGACCAAAGGGCACCACTAAGAATTCATAGTGCTCATATCTAGTTCGAAGTGCAGTCTTAGGAATGTCCTCTGCCTTGATCTTTAACTGATGGTATATAGATCGTAGATCTATCTTTAAAAACATATGTGCTCTATTCATTTGATCAAACAGATTACCGATACTGGACAGTGAATATTTGTCCTAAGTTATGACTCTGTTCAACTCTCTATAGTCTATGCACAACCAAAACCTCCCATCTTTCTTCTTGACAAATAGTATAGTAGCTTCCCAAGGTGATCCACTTGGTCAAATGAAACTCTTATCCAGAAGCTCCTGTAGTTGCTTCTTTAGCTCCTTTAATTTTGTAGGTGCTATTCTGTATGGAGTTTTTTCAAAAATAGGTCCAGATCTAGGAATCAGATCAATAATGAAGTCCACCTTCCGATTTGGTGGCACCGATCCTTTAGGAATACATTTGAGAAATATCGGACCACTGGAATGCTGCCAATGTCTCTGTCTTGCCGTTGGCTACCCATCACCATTGCTAGATATCGTTCACATTCCTTCCTCGTCAGTCTCCAAGCAAGCACCCCCATAGCAAAGACTAGACCTAGGGTATCTCTATGCCTACCCCCTTAGGATCAATTTTTGATCAAATAATAACTGTTCTATGATTTCAAAGTATTAAAACTGGTCTGGCTTGATCAAATAATGAACCAAGATTTAAGAATGGGTTTTAATCTGTTGTAACAACTCTAATTGGGTCATTTCATTTAAAATGGCTTAAGCCAATTCTAATAAACCCACTAGACCGATTTAAACCAGTTCATAATCCATTGAAATCCCATTTAAGAAGGCTGAATCATCTTCTTTTTCACCTCCCACCTGAAACCCATACCAGAGAAATTGCCATGGTGGATGCTTGTTCCTTGCTCGTCAGCTTTTTAGCTCCAGCTCCAACTTCGGTGAAGCGGTCGTCGATGTTTGACCTGGTGGCCAACCCGAAAGCTACGGATGAATCGGAACCAACGTTTCCTATTTCTTGCCGACACCATTTGCCGACAATCTTTGGATCGATAACTCCATTTAAAATCAACGATCTTTGGTGATCCACCACCCAGTTAATGATCCAGAAATTTGCCTATCCCATTGACTATCTAAGCCTCTTCTAAACCAAAACTTAGAAAGGAAACAAGAGTATAGACTTTTGACTTATCTAATGGCCAATTGGTGGAAAATAGTGGCGATCGGTGATAGCAAGTTGATCTCCAAACTTCAACCAAGCTCCACCGTTCTCGAATTGATCCGATTGCAATCCTATTCAGTTAGATTTCTAAGCTTTAGAATGAATAGAGGGTTTAAAAATAGAAATAGATGAAGTTTTATATCTTGATCCAACCTCGTTGTCGGGGCCGATCTCAACTCCGACGAGGTCTGGTGAGGCTCCAACTAACCTAGCAAGGTTCCAAGAACCAAAGAAGGAGAAAAGAAGAAATGGAAATAGAGAAGAAGAAGAAGAAGAAAGGAATAAGAAGAAGAGAGAAGAGAGGGTTGGACTGCAGTTCAAATCTAGATGGTTTAAATGATCAATATGATAAGCTTGCAGGTATTTATATGTGGTGGAGAAAAAGGTTTCAGATTTGTTAATTAGTTAGAGATTGTTAGATAGTTTGTTAATTAGTTAGATATAGATTCTAAAATTTAGTAGAAATAATAGAGAAAAGTTGGTGAAATTAAATTTGTATGATGATGAGATCAAACCAATTTTTATCACTAATTGTGTTTGTTTTGATTAAAACAATAGTTTGATTGAGCTTAATCTGGTTGGTTTAAATTAAAGCTAATGAGATTAAAATTAAATTAAGCTAGTTTAATTAAATTGGATTAATTCATTACAAATATAATCATCAGTTTTTTAAAATATATTAATCATCTTCAAAGAAGTCATCCACCACTTACTATTAATGAATATGGATGGTTGTGGAGATTATCAATAGTGATGGGCAAAGGCAGATATTATCAATATGAATGGTAATGAAGATATTTGGTGACGGTAGATAGTGATAGAGTTTGTTGACAGTGATGACAGTGGAGATGATTTATAGCGATAGATGATATTGGAAATAAACAATAGCGAGTAATTGTAGCAAATGCCAATGTTGGTCGTTATAATACATATCAAAGTATAACCATATTTGGATATTTTATCTATTTCTTCAAAAAATGTGTCTCTAGAAAATACTTTTAGTTTAATATGTATGCATCAATTGTTTATAATGTATTCATCAAGTGTTTGAAATATGTGCATAATATAGGCATGAACTTCTAATGGTAAATAGTAGTAGATATCATCTATATAGTAGGCAGTGTTAAAGATTACCAGCAATAGTGGACTGTGGTGGAGATTATTGATAATAATTAGAAGTGGTGGAAAACAATAATGATAGTGGGTGGTGAAGGAAATTGTTGACAACAGTGAATAATGATGGATATCATTAGTGAGTAATAGCAGGGATGATTGGATAATAGATAGTGATAGAAATCACTAATTAATAATGGAGAATAGTGTTAGAGACCATCATAGATGATGGATGATAGTGAAAATTATTTTTAATAGTAGATGTTGTTAGAAATTATTAATGTTAGTAGTTGTGATGGAGGTAAAAATATTACTATGCCTCGCAATTTATTAATTTCTTCAATATAATGAATATTTTTATAAAATTCTCTTAGTTTTTAAGTTTAAATTATGTGCACCAGTGATTTATAGTACAAGATTCATGTTTAAAATATGTGTATCACCTTTGATGAGGATCATCTAATAGTCACCATCAATGGTTATGAACCATGATAGATATCACTTGCAGTGGTGGATAATAATAGAAATCTTTAGTGGTGGGCAATGTTAAAGGTCAATGATGATGATGAAGAGTATGGTAGATGGTTGGTTATAATGAACAGTAGTGAAGATTGAAGGCATTATACATGATGATGATAGATCATGCTAGTGGATAGTGGTAGAGATCATTATCGGTAGGCGATAGTGGAGATTGGTGGCACTGACTAATGATGGCTCATTAGTGAAGCATGATAATTAGTAATAGAAATTATCGATAATAGTAAGTGATGATAAAGATTGATGGAATTTATTGATTTTAGTATATAATAATAAAGAACATCAATGAGTGTAAGTGGTGGTGGATAGTGAGATCATTGGTAGTGGTGGATGGTCGTGGAGATCATCAATGATGATAGGCGATAATAGAGATTCAAGATAACAGTGAGTGATGATGGATATCTTCAATAGCGCTTGACGGAGGTGAGGAACATTGATCATATTGGTGAGTTGTAGTGGATATCTTTAATAGTAGAGAATGGAGGTGAGGAGTATTGACAATAATGATGGATATCTTCAATGATGGTAGATGAAGGTATGAAGCATCAATAATAATAGATGATGGTAATGATCATTGACATTAAAGGATAATGGTGGTGATGGTTTGCAAGAGTGAAAAAGGGTATTCTTATGCTCTTCTTTTCTTCTCTTAATCTATCACTTAATTTATTCATATTTTATTTCATTATATATATATACTTTTTCTTTCTTTTTTTTTTTTTCTTCTTATATGATGGCATGGTACATGATATTTTAGTTTAGAGAAATTGAAAATATCTATTTTTATGAATTAAAAATTTATATTAATCTTATAAAAGGTAAAAAACACAGTGCTCATTTTTTGCAAAATGTTCCACTTTTACATATTTAGAAGTGTACGGATGGAAGACAAGTTAGCAAGTAATCAAGCTCTGGTTTATCAAGGGGAGCAGCGGAATACTCCTAGGCCCAACTGCACCAATACAACGACATTGGAGAAACTATAGCACATAGATCCAAATTAACGGGAGTAGTCAAGCACGAGCGAAGAGGGCGAGGCATCTCTTTCCCACTGGTGGCCAAGCCCACTTGTAGGGAGGCGACCCATGGATAATGCTTTTTGATCTGATTATTGTGGAATCGAGGAGGGAGGAAGGGGTCGCTTCCTTCTGTTCTTCATGTGCTTATCTGCCACTTCTTCTAGCATATGAATGAGGGCCAGAAGAGGGAGCCAAATTAGTATAAAAAAAAAACCACACATGCCTTTTAAATGAACTCCACATTTGAGTCCATGTCAGCTAAAAAGGGATATAGAATTTGTTTTTCCCTTTTTTTTTTTTTTTAGTTGTATAAATAGAAAGAAGGAGAGAATGATGCGGTGAGAATAGCTAGCAAATAGATTGGCATCCCAAACTTAACAGAAAGGGTTAATGTTAGCTTCCTTTTCTACTCTATTATTTAGTTTCATATACATGATATGACGGCTTTTCTACCATCATACTTCTTATTGTATGAGGGTGACATTATAAGTAATGAAAAGTTTAAGAGTACAAAAAAAATTTAAGGGTATAAAGACATTTTTCTAAAAAAGAATGAAGCTGTCACGTTTGGTTGAACAGTTTCTTTCGTAGAAAAGTAGTGCAAAATACCAATTATATCCTTAAGTTTTTAAATTTTTTTTTGTCATCTAATTTTTTTAATTTTATAAAAAATGATCAAAAAATCAAGATACCAAAATTCTAAATCAAGATAAAAAGTTTTAAATCAAGTTGATACCCGTATATTTGAAGCAAAACGTTTTTTTTCTCTCCTTCTCTTGCTCACTGATTTGGAAAAAAAAGTATACGACGAGAAAGAAGGATATATTGGAAAGAAAAATGAAACACGCTGCAGTGGGAAAGTAAATCCCACGATACTGATGGGATTTTATTTTCTATAAAATGCAGGAATTTAAATCATATATGAATAAAATATTTCCATGGACGAGCTCTAAAAGAGTGAACTAAATATTTTGGAAAACAAAATTTTACGATCTCTTTTACCATAAACCAAATGAGCCGTGTTTGGTTCATAATAACGTAATATTATTGAGAATCTTACATTCTTAATAATTTTATATTTAGTAATCAGATTCTTAAAAATAAAAATTTATTATATTTGGCTCATAATAATAAAATAAATCAGTTGATCATGCTTTTAAATTTTATTTAAATTTTATTATAATTTTTTTTAAATGATCCTTTCTTTTTTTTACTAAAATATGAAATGCTCTAATAAAAATAAAAATTATTTTATAAAATAATTTTAAAAATATTATATATTTAAATATTATAAATATGAAATATAATATGAAATATATTATATATAATATTATATATTATTATTGAAATTATGATGTTTAATATATATATATTATGTATATATTTGCCCTCCTCCCATTGCGGCACGCAAAAGTGGTTTCCTCCTGTCATAATCTCTCCCGCCTGCTACATTTTGGCCTCAAGGCTCCGTCCTAGGTTTTGGATTTCGGAAGGAGGAAAGCTAGGTTAAGATACAGAGAGAGAGAGAGAGAGAGAGAGAGAGAGAAAAGGGGCGGGGCGTGAGGAAGTGGTGTAAAATATTCGAAAAAAAAAAAAAAAAGAGAATGAGAGAGGTGAAAAAAAAAAAAAAAAAAAGTGGGAGCAGGAGAAAAACAGCTAGAGAGAGAGAGAGAGAGAGAGAGAGAGAGAGAGTGGGTGCTTGTCCTTTTTGAGGGAGAGTGAGCGATTGATAAAAGGGAAGAAGAGGTCTTTTGAGAGCGAGAGAGAGGGAGAGAGCCAGGGCTCTGGCCGTTGATCTCCCTCAGCTGAAGAAGCCCCTCGGCAGCGCGGGAGACCGTTTGTCTCTGTTTGGGCTTCTAGGTAGAACAGAGGGTATTAAAGGAGCGATTTTTAGACACAGAGGCGAGGGCGCAGGAGAAAGAGGATGTGGGACCTCAACGACTTGCCCGATCCGATAAGGGACGCAGCCTCTCCCTCGGACGAGGAGGAGGCGGAGGCGGAGGCGGAGAGCTCCTTCCCGAAAATCGCCGCCACCAATGACAAGGGGAAGGGGCCGGAGTCCGTCTCCACCGCCGACAACGATGACTCCAGCTCCTCTGCCGTCGTCGCCGACGAGACCGACGGGGACGGAGGCCGGATGTTATTCGGGTTCTCGGTCGGGGGCGACGGCCGCTGCTCCGGCGAGAGCGAGCCCACCATCGTGACTCACCAGTTCTTCCCAGTGGAGGAAGTGGGAGGGAGGGGGAGTGGCGACGGCTGCTGCGGTGGCGCGGAGGGTCCGCTGCCGCGGGCTCACTGGGTGGGGGTCAAGTTCTGCCCGTCGTCGGAGACGGTCGCCGCTGGCAAGGCGATGGAGGCGTCGCAACCGATGAAGAAGAGCCGGCGAGGGCCCAGGTCCAGGAGCTCGCAGTACCGGGGGGTCACATTCTACCGGAGGACCGGCCGCTGGGAATCCCATATCTGGTGTTCCTTCTACCCCTTCCCTTGCCGTTCTTAAAAGTGGGAAAGGAACAAGAAACCAAAAAAAAAAAAAAAAAGGAGAGGGGAAATTGATTCGCATTTGGGTTTTCTCGCCCCCGTCCCTTCCCCCGCCCCCTACCTTTTTTCCCCTCTCCTTTCCTTTCCTTTCCCTTTTTCTGCTTAGCAGACCATCATGTCGATTTATTCTTCCCCATTTATGTGCAGGGATTGTGGAAAGCAGGTCTATTTAGGTAAGCATCATGTCTGTGGATTTATACAAAGTTTAGGAAAAGGAACCAGGTTTCTGTCCCTATGGATTGGAGATGGTGATTGATTGTTTTCTTTGTTGACTCGATGCCATTAAATAAGGTCTTTTGATTGTAGGTGGATTCGACACTGCCCATGCCGCAGCTCGGTAACTTCCTCCCCTCACCCTCCTCTATGCAATGCAATACTGGTTCATCAGTTGTTTTCCTTGATCAGAGTTTTTCTTTTCTACATTGCCTTCCATTCTGGACTCTGAGCTCTGATTTCTGAGTATCTCTTCGCAGAGCATACGACCGTGCAGCCATCAAGTTCCGTGGAGTAGATGCTGATATAAATTTTAATCTGGAGGACTATGAGGAAGACATGAAACAGGTGAGAGTGCGAGTGGATGGTGATTGAACGAAATCCAGTCCTCTCTCTCTCTCTCTCTCTCTCTCTATATATATATATATATATATAAGAAAACAAAATCCAATCTCTGTGCTGCCTTTGTTTTCTGTTTCGCAATCAATATTGTTAAGTGGGAATGGATTCCGGTTGGTGGCAGATGAGCAATCTCAGCAAGGAAGAATTTGTTCATGTACTTCGTCGCCAGAGTACCGGATTCCCCAGAGGGAGCTCCAAATACAGAGGGGTCACCTTGCACAAGTGTGGAAGATGGGAGGCCAGGATGGGCCAATTCTTGGGGAAGAAGTATGTGTTGCATTTCATATCTACTTTGTTGGCAGCAGCCGCCGCCTTGTTGGTATCTGATTTACGGTTGGGTTGCTATGTTATCTGACAAACAGGTACGTGTATTTGGGCCTCTTCGACACCGAAATGGAAGCTGCAAGGTATGGCCACCGCACCAGGCTCGATCTCGATGCTTAGAATCATCGTACGTGCCCTTTGGAGATGCATGCTAGAGAATATCAGGGTGCTCAACTTTGTCCCCTTTTTTTTTTCTTTTCTTTTCTTTTCTTTTTTCCGTCTTTCAGGGCTTATGATAAAGCAGCAATCAAGTGTAATGGGAAGGACGCCGTGACCAACTTCGATCCGAGCATCTATGCTGATGAGCTCCTCGATACTGCAGGTAGGTTCTTGCTATGCGCAAGCGTTTTTGGGGCTGTAATCAGTCATGTCATCAGCTTAGGTTGTCTCCATCCTAGAACCATGTTCATGAATTCGTGAATGATGCAGCCGGCCGTAGTGACCATGATCTAGATTTGAGTTTGGGGAATTCCAGCTCAAAAAGGAGCGATCTTGAGCAAATGGTTGATGATGACAGCCCTGGTGCGATGGATCAGCGTGTTCCAGTGGCCTTCGAGCCAGACTGGAGGACTAGAAGCATTCGAAGCACCGGGCCTAAGGTATGCCCAATGTTTCGAGGCTTCCCTTTTCTAGATTAATCATCAAAATTTATATTCAAGTGTGATTTTAAATGTGCCCCTGGGATGTAGCTTATGAACTCTTTGCCTCGTAGTTTGATGACAAATTTAAGCGACCAGAAGAACCAAGCAGGATTGATTTCCTTCTCAACGGTGCCCATATCCAATCTCCAGTTCCTCCAGCCAGTGAGATGTACAAATACTCTCAATTGAGGAGGAATGGTGATGTGCCCGCCGCTTTCCAGATCATTCCTCAGCAGCTCAATCCTGCTAGTTATCATCAAGTGAGTTACCTCCCCCAGCTGCATCTCATCTGACTCAAGTGGCATAGTTGGGTTTTGGTGAATGGTTTTTCTTGGCTCTTTTTTAATCTGTTGCTTGATTGATGAGATCACAGTTTCCGAGCAGCAGCAGCGGCGGCGGCGGCGGCAGCAGCAGAAGCAGCGATGGGGTGAGGACCGGAAGAGAAGGCTTTTCTTTGGCGATTGGTGGCGGGCATGAGCAGCAGCAACAATACGGACGGCCGAGTTGGAGCAATGTCAGCGATGATAGGCCATCCGCCGGTGCCGGTGCCGGTGCCGGTGCAGGCGCCTCGCCGCATTTGTTCGCCATCGCAGCTGCAGCATCATCAGGATTCTCACCACAGACAGTAAAACCAACTCCAGCTTGGCTGCAGAAGAATGGGTTCCACTCTTAAATCAGACCCAGTTAAGGTAAACAATATTTATTCTCCACCACCAACACCAGGTGATCCATTCCTGCGCCTCCCCCCGCCCCCCCCTCCTCCGAATGAAATCTTCGTGTGTGGAATTTGTAAATGAGACATTTCCCGTAATTGTTCCATGAGAGAGAGTATGAGGGGGAAAGAAGAGGGATTTTTTTTTTTTTTTTTTTTTTGGCTGTGTTGGCAACCCTCCTTTTGGATCACCATCGGTACTTGTTTTTGTTACACGGGCTTAATTTGCTTGCTCTAATGTTGGTTGTATCATGTCATGTCCGACCTAGCGTTTAGGGACGAGAAAGCGGGAGCCCTCCGTTTTCTTAAGGAAAATAATAATAATAATAATAATAATCGAAGGGAGCTGATATATATATATATATATATATATATAAAAGCTCGCGTGGAAGCGGGAGATTTGTCAAGATCGTTGATCATGAAAAGGTAGAGGAGCCTCAGATCGGAAAGCCGAAAAAGGGAGAATGATATTGATTTGAGAGCGTGCCGTGTCGCCATCCTGTGTCCTTTCGAATTAGTTCACGGCAAATGCAGGTCAGGAGGACGACCATGATTACGAGCGGGGACTTGACGCAAATGCAGCCGAGCAGTAGCCGACACGGACACGGGCGGATTCTACTTTTCTTGTAAAGCTCGTCGTCTCTGATCTAGTTCATGAAAAAGAGATTGATCTAGTTGCGCCTTGCTAGTGGTCCTAAAAATCTGTTATTAACTACTAAGGACTTTCTAATCGAGAAGAAAGAGATAAGACTTAAGAAACTAAAAAAAAAAAAAAAAAGAAGCAAAGTGAGAACAGCATTTCACGTTTCGTGGGGGGCTAAGAAACAATGTTTTTTTTTTTGGTACCATATCATGTCATATGGTTTAAGCTAGCGAATCAATTTATAGTTTATTAATCAAAAGTTTTTTAAAACTTTTATATACTATATTTTTATCTGTGCTTATACAAACAAACAAAGGGAGAAAAAGAAGAGAAAAAAATTGTTTGAGAAAGGAGGAGCAAATTTTCTTTCATCGTCCAGTCCACTCCACTCCACTCATCCTACTCTAGTGAAATTTTGGCTTGGTTATTTAAAGATGTATTGATGGAAGGAGTATATATGTATATATATAATAATTAAGTGCGGGCAATAGCCAAACAAACTAATCATGTGGTTGGGCAGCACTTAAAAAGGTTAACAAAATTTAATACAAGAGCATCTCTTCCGTGAGTCCGCCCTTTTTCCCTTTTTCTGGCTTCCTCTCGAGCAAGGCAACTGGATGGTTCATGGCACGAAAGAAGGAAGGTTTCCTGTGAGTGCCGTCCCTTCCCTTCTTCAACGGCTGAAAAACGGGACCTCTCTCCTCTTTCCCACCGTACCATTTGCGCGTCATATGTGAAAAAGGTGGTCGGTCAGGGCTTTGTTTGCGTCTCTGAATATAAACTATATTATATTATCGAAAGGCCACGGAAAGAAGCACCTACCGTTCGCGTTATGCCATAACGTAATCCGTTGCGTTTTAGGCCACCTCCGCGGTCCAACGCTCGCATGCGGGCCTTTACCAAAAATAGTAACCCCTCCTCGCCTCGCTCACTCCCCCGTGCCACTCGTCGAACGAGCAGCCTCAATGAGTTGGGTTAGAGAGGGTCCACCTCTCCATTAGCATCTTCAGTGCGATCCTCGTGTTGTTAGCCTTGCTTTCGTGGTTATTTGGAATCTTTTGGCTTTGGCTTTGGCTTTGGCTTTAGCTTTCTTGCATAATCACTTATATATATATATATATATAATTAATAATTTAGATAAAATATAAATTATTATATAAGTATTTTTAAAGTGCATCGTATAGTTTTAAATATTATACTTAACTATCATATTTTTTAAGTTTTATCAAATTATGTTTATATTATATAGTTTGGTATTTATATTTAATTACCATATATTTTAAACACTATCAAATTACATCTATATGAAAGTTTGTGTATATTAAGTAAAGCTTTAATAGATTTAAAACATATGGATAGCTAAATATAATGTTTCAAACTATATAGATATAATTTGATAATACTTAAACCATATGATAGTAATTTGTATTTTATCCTAATAATTTTGATCAAGGCATCAAAGAACAGATAGATCTATGAATAGACATGTAAATAGAGTTCTTTTTTTTAATCCACATATATGAATAAATGTTTTTAATATAAATTATTTTATTTAAATAATTTAATTTTATTGATGCCAAAATTTGATCTTGTCCATCAACTGATGATGAATGCTTAGCTTGACCTAATAAGGTGAGATGTGAGGCTACTTTTATAGGCGTTTAGAGGAGTAATGTTAGAGTTGCACTCCCTTTAGATGCTTGAGCATGGTAAATAAAACAAGGAAAAAATTCTTTTTAAATTAGTTGGCCAAATCTTGAGAAGATTGATTTGTTGCTTAAAATAAGGATGGCATTTCGTAGGGTCAGTACCTTATTGGGACGAAAATAATGGATTGACTAATTAAGAAAGGTTGATCATGCTATGCTTCATTGCCATTGCACGTTACCTGTGATGATTCAGCTGGACTGCCATATCGTCTTCATCCACATCAACGACCTAGGTCGAATCGACCCACATTAGTTACTCACTACTTTTGAAAGTTAAGCTTAATTCCATTCTTAAGCCATGAAAGTAGCTTCATATGTTATTTGGGCTAATCTCACTTAGGCTTATCAACTCTTTCCTAGATGACCTCACGTTAACATTGAATTCCTTCTTCTGAACCATTCGGTAGCTCTTTGGAGTTGAGCTATTTGATTGCTCATCTTCCATAAGGTCGATGAAAGGGTTCTCAAGTAGCCCAGAAATATAGACCTAATCATTGTGTAGCTCAACATTGGCAAGCCTGGGATGTCATTGCCCTTAGGTTAGAAATCCTCATCAGACTTGATCGAGCTGTCGCTTGCTAGATGATATTTAGCATTTGTTTGATGTGGCTGCTATATGATCGTGACACGAAATTTCAAGTAGAAGACTGAGATGATTAGGCTGTCTATTAAATGCAATTAACAGCTTTTCATGCCACCTTGTCAACGTCGGTGTGCATGAAGAGTTACCATTATGTCTCTTTGGGATGCATGCCACATGGAGAAGTTTAATATGGTGAGTGGAGTGCAAAAACCAAGATAGTTTAGTTCTAGCGCCTTGCTTTCTCACCTCCAAAAAATATATATATAAAGAGGGGAGGGGGTCTTCAGTCACCTCACTTTCATTGTTGGACAAGCGAAACTCTACTAACATTTCTGGAGCTCAGGTCGGCTAACAGCTTTTAAAGTCCTTAGCTCGGTTTTCATGCCCCTTGGCTTTTACTTAGGTACATCTCTTTTCCCTTTAGATCGATCAAAATATCCATTTCATCGCCTTTTAGTTTGGAAAAAGGTGGAGACTTTGTTAGCTGAGGAAGCTAGTATAATTACCAAGGACAACCTAACGAAGCTTTGTCAGAGTATTTTTCATTCTTGAGCCATACCAATTGGCCGTCCCTACTCCAGAAGACAAGGCCTCCAACCATGAAGAAGGTTGACTTTGCCTCTATGAGGACTCTCCCAAGGTAGGGCTTCTATTCCTGATCTACTACTTCATGGTCGACCTTTCGATCCTCTATAATATCACTTTGATCTAGTTGGTGCCAAACTCTTTGCCGAGTATAACTAGCCAAACTCTTGGCAAGTTATCCTGGGCTTTTTAGTTTTAGTTTCTTAGCTCGAATTGATCTCGACCTCTGTTTATTCCAAGCTATCTTTACCATTAAGCTCCATCCCTGGAAAGAGGGATGGCTTTATTTCTTTCCATCGGGAAATCCTCTTCTAGGGAATTCTTATCGTGAGACTCTAACTTAGTCATTTTTTCATCAGGATATTCACCATACATCACATAGCCTTTAAAGTGATTTGAATATCCTATAAAGATATACTTACATGCTTTAGGACCGAACTTCTTATATCTATGAGAAGGATTATGAACACATCGTGTCGATCCCCATAAGCGTAAGTCTTCAATATTAAGCTTTTTAACATTCTACAATTCATAGGAAGTACTAAGAACCGACTTAGAGGGTACATAATTAAGAATATAGAAAGTAGTCAAAAATGCATCCTTAAAAGCTTATTGGAAGATTAGTATACACCATTATTGACCTAGCCATATCCAAAAGTGTACGATTTCTTCTCTCAGCAAAACCATTTTCTTGCGGAGTAATAAGAATCAATAATTGCCTGCTTATCTCCTTTTCCTTACATAATTTCTTGAATTAATCAAACAAATACTCTTGACCTCTATCAATGCGAAAAACCTTTATGCTCTTCTCTTTTTGATTCTTAACTTTAGTCAAGAAACATTTGAAATAATCTGAGACTTTTGACCGATGAGCAACAAGTACGTCGAACTATACTACAAGTAATCATATATAAAAGTAAGGAGATAAGAGGTGCTGTAGCATGTCCTCACACTTATAGGTCTGCATATGTCCGAATGGATTAATTCTAATGGCTAAGATGCCTTGGTAGCCTTTTCAAAAGGTTTTTTTGTGTGCTTTTCTTACTAAGCATGGTTCACACATAGGCAAGCTAACTTTAGCGAGAGACCCCAACATACCTTTTCTAACTAATCTAACTATTCTCTCTTGTCCTATGTGGCTCAAACTTATATGCCATTTAAGAGAATCAAACATAGTATCCAAAGAAGATGTAACTAAAGAAGCAGAATAATCATTTGAATCTGAAACAAAAATCATTACAAAGAAATTATTGTTCAAATGATCATAACTATAAAAGTTCCTACCAAAATAGATAGCTAATTGAGTTCCTTCAAAATGGAAAGAAAAACCTAATACCAAAAGTGTCAGGACTAAAAGTAGATTACATCAAATAGTAGGTGCATACAGCACATCATGCAACTATAGCTCACGTCTTATACGTATCGTCAATCGATAAGTACCAATGCCAAGAACTTTTTCTTGTGCACCATTGCCCATAGTGGCATAGTGGCTACCTGTTAATACTCAACCATAATCTACATATCCTATTTGATCTCAAGCTATATATTTTGTTGCTTCTGTGTCTACAATCCAATAAGAGAAAAGATGAGCAACAAATACATGTGAACAAACATAAGTAGGGAGAGAGCTAGGATATGGGTCTACCCTCTTTGGTTTAGTGCAATCACAAGCGAAGTGACCTAGGTTCTGACAATTATAGCATTTGACTTTGTTCAAGTTTTTCTTACTGCGCTTGCCTGTACGTGCTTGGCTACTCCACCATCCTTGGGTGCTAGATTCCCTTCTTTTTCATAATCTGTTCTCTTTTGTTGTCCCTTACATTTAGGCTTAATTTTTGAGCGTTGTGTAGCTAGAGTAGTGTTGCACTACGATTTGCATCTCTTCACTTCATTTTAAGCTCAAGATGGTGTGCAATATCCTTAAAGGTCTTAATACCCTCATTATGTGTTAACACTAATTTTATTTGACCACAGGAGGATTTAGGAAGTGACCTAATAATAGCTTAAACTTATTGTTCATCAATAAGATTATTACGAGTAACCTTCAATTCTCTAATCATTGAAAACATCACCTTAAGGTGCTGCATCATGACTTGTTCTGGTCTAGCATATTGATTGAACCTTAAGTTTAGAGTTCACGATCTAATTGCTGTTATAATATGCTTAAGCTACTCCCATATTTCCTTAGTAGTCTGAAAGTTTTCAAACTCCTTAATTAGGTCATCTTGAATGCAACTCAACATAGTAAAGCAAGCATTCCAATCCTTCTTACACCAATTTTGATAAGCTTATTGGTCGTGACAGTGTTAGGCCATTTGCCTTTCCATAAATGGGTTCATGTTGTTGGTTAGGGTTTAGGGTTTCAAGTACTTCATTCTTATTAAGGAGGCATTGCATTTTCCTATACCATATGTTGTAATCCTTTGCATTAAGTCTTCAATTTTATCAGATAGGCGATTGAGTTCTCGGAGGCTATTTCATTGCAATAATTGTGTGCAGATATTAAATTAGGCACTTATATCTTATGTTTTATTCTAATCCAATTAAACCATAAAATTCTTTCTTACATATTAAGATCAAAAAAATTTGTATTTAGCTAATTATCATCTCCTAATATGTAAGGTAGAATAATAAGTCTAACCGATCAAGATAAAACAATTATAATCCACAACATCATCATCAAATAAAATAATAAAAATAATTGAGATACTACTCATTATTTTTCTCACAAAATAATATTAGAATAATTTATAAAATAACCATACGTATGTACCAATATCTAGTCTTTGTTCCTAACACATATTGGTCAATTGAATGAAAATCTCCACACTCACCTTATAAGAAAGTAAGATGTAGGTCCAAAATTATAAATTAATAATTTATGTGCCTAAAAATGCATAAATTTATAATTATAATCAAATAAATATTCATACCATAAGAAAACAACCACATTATCAAGATTACTAATACATGTGATTATGTAATAAGAATATTTATGCTTTAATTTTAAGCGCAAATTCACTTTCATGGAACTCTAGTATTATTACTCATTAAGCAAAATAGCCCCATACTTGAGTGATGCTAGACGCATTGCAATCGTCCAATACTTGCAGCCAGAACGAGCTAATTGTGTTGTGTGGGTGCATAGCCCAACCTCTTCGTAAGACCTAGCGGTCTTGATGGCCTAGCTCGTAGTGCGCTACCTAGTCCACACTGGCCCATAGTGGCGCTGCTCAACGATGGGTTTCAATTTTCTTGATTTTTTTTCATAAGTTTCATCACTTGTATCTTTCTCTTTTTGAACCCAAATATGACAAATAATATATCGTTAAAAAGCTCTCAAAAATTTACTTTCTAATGGTATCAATTTTATTAGTTAATAGTCTGATTAATCAAGTCAAAATCAGCTTAAAGTTTTTTTAAAAATTGTTAGGTTTGAATTAAAATATGATCTAACAATCAAATCATACATCCATTTTCTTCAAATTTTATAGGTGAGATTATACTTTTATAAGAAGCATATTTATATAAATTTTATGCTTTAAAACTCGGTATGGAATGATCTATCATTAATGATCGCATCATAGCATGCATAAATTTATTATTAATGATCATAATACAATATGCATGATTTATCAATATTAATCACAAAATTGCATATATCAATTTATCATTGATAATCATAATATAGCATGCATAAGTATTTTATGTAAGATACAACACAACATAGAAGCGAATAAGAAGCATCAGCAGGATCTGATACTATTGTATGTAAAATGTAAAAGAATAAAGCGCAAACGAAATATCACTTTTTATTTTAAATAAAATAGATTGAAATCTTTAGCTTATATTACAAACCTCGTTATGTGTTTCTCAGCTGGTGAGATGCTACTAAGTCACCCACAAGCTTTCATACTCCAAATTACAGCCGCAAGCTTTTCACTTTCCAAATCACATGCTAGTGTTTTCTGTGAAAATTAATAAAGAATGATTTATTCCTCACGTGGAGAAAATGTATGTATTTTTCGATGATCAGAAATAGTTAGCTTTTATTTATAAGTATTATTAGATAGAAATCCTATTCTCACAACACTAAATTTCTTTGACCACTTCATAATTATTCCTTCACAATCAAATAAGAACGGTTATCTTTTTATGATTATTTAGATAGAAACTTTTATTGCTTCATAATTATTTCATATGGATAATCACTAAATACGTGTGCCGATGTCTTTTACAACATAAATGATTGGTCCTAAATTTGCACCTCCAATATAATTTTAAAGGAATAAAATCTAGAAATAATTATCTCTCGCTATCATTTCAATTCCCATCTTTGCATAGGATGGGGCCTTCAAAGTTGCACTATATTCTATTTGGTAATGTCAATTCTAGAAGGCATTATTTAAACAAATTTGACTAAATAGAGACTACATAGAAGTAAAATAATAATAGCTACAATAATGGCCATTAATTGTCATTGTTGGAAAATATAGTGGCTAATAATAAAAATAAAATTGTATTTTTAACTCACTCATAGTTCTTGAGGAGGTAACGGATTATTTTGAAACTATTTGATGAGTAAGAAAGAAAAGAAAAGAAAATAAAAAAACTACTACATATTGGTAATGTTGTAATGTTGAAATATTGGTCCTTTATTTAGTATATATAGTGTGACGGTCGCCTTCTAAAGATCTAAAAGCTAACATTGCAACATCATAACGACCAATATTTCAACCACAGGTTGAAATTAGAAGCTTGAGAATTGTTTGTAGTCAATTCCATTGAAAAAATATACTGTATATATAATTCTTGCTGCTTGTTCGTTCACGTCCTGCATCTATGAAAAAATTCCGAATGTGCTGTACTAAATCCGTCCCCATGTTCATCTAATGGAATTGCAAAACCTGCCGCCCGACGTTTGAGAAATAACAGCAACGGTAACCATGCCACCTCGCCCTGATCGGCAGCGCTCACGGTTGGGCGCGCCCGCAGGCCAAATTCAGCACCACGCTACCACGATGTTTGTTGGGCTGGACTTTGGAGACCTTCGAATGGTAAAAGCCGGAGGAGAAAGGAACAGGCCCGAGGCTACAAGATGGTTTCAGGATTATTTTTCGTGGCTGGGCCGGCCCGACGGGAGTAAACGATAACCTAAGCGCCACCCCCCCCCCCCACCGCCCTACACTTGAGCGGGCCGGGCGGCCCATATAGACCATGAACAGGATAGGATGTCATTGTGTGGACTGGACCGTGGTCCCATGACAATGGCAACGAATCATCATCCCTTGCCAACCGCGGACAGGATGTCGGCGGGGGTCCTGAAATCGGACGGTCGATCCCAACCAGGCTCCCCACCCGAGATCCAACGGCGGTCGTCACACCCGAGGGTGAGCTAGGGTTTGCATTACGAGGAATGATAGGGCGATGCGCTGAGCGACGGAGGGGTGCGGTGCAGTTGAGGCTGCCCTCCCAAACCCCCTCTATCTCTCTCTCTCTCTCTCTATCTTTCTTGTATTCCTTCTCGTCTTCCCCATATCCCCCGCCTCCTCCCTTCTTCCTCCTATCCACTCTTCTCGTCCGATCTCTATATCTCCTTATCAGAAGAGAAGAGGGGGCAAAAAAAAAAAAAAAAAAAATCTTCGAGAAAGACCCCAGAATCAGAAAAAAAAGAAATAGAAAAGAAAATCCCTGCAAAAGAAGAAAAATTTCCATACATCCATCAAACCGGGGAAGAAGAAGAAGAAGAAGAAAAAAAAAAAAAAAAAAAAAAGGAAAAAAAAAAGAAAGAAAGAAAGAGGAAGGTTTGCTTTTATCATCCCGACGACCCTTGGAGTTTCTCCTAGAGGAGAAGTATTAACAGTGAGCCCTCCCAAACAAAAACAAAAGACAGGAAAGAAATTAAAAAAAAGAAAGAAAAAAAAAAAGAAAAGAAAAAGCGACAGAGAGAAATATGGCGCAGGCCCAGATGCAGCCTCAGCCGCCCTCCTCCGGCCCGAATGCAGCGGCGAACGGTGGCGGCGCGGGGAACCAGTTCCCGTCAACGTCGTTGTACGTGGGGGACCTGGAGACCAACGTGACGGACTCGCAGCTGTACGATCTGTTCTGCCAGATAGGGTTGGTGGAGTCCGTCCGGGTCTGCCGCGACATCAACACCCGCCGCTCCCTCGGCTACGCTTACGTCAACTATAGGAGCCCCGATGAAGGCGAGTGTCCGACATCCTCCTCTACTTCTCCTGCCGGAAGGTTCCGCTATTTCTTTAATTTGAAATTGATTGATTGATTGCTTGCTTACTTCAGTTGGCATGACTTCATCTAAATTAAATGTTTTTAATTTTCAATGAGAACTCCATGCACCATTCAATGGATCTACTTGTATTTTACATGTGCGTTTATTTATTTCTCTACATCACATGAAAGTGTGTACCCCCCTGTTGTTGTTCTCAGAGGTTATACACTTCAGCGGTCTAGGCTAGGCTAGGCTAGGCTACGGTGACCCCAGGCACCCATGCCATGCTTCCTCCAGACGTTGATATGTACAAGTCAATTTCCTTTTCTTTTTTTTTTTTTTTTGTGTAAATCAAAGACCTCTACATTCTCAAACTTATATTCATGATTTCCTGCACAGGGATACACATACCATCAGCTGTATTTCTGCTCATCAAGGGCCAGAATGATGCATCATGGTATGCCATTATTGTGCCAAGTTTTTTTTTTTTTTTTTTTTTTTAAAAAAAGAAAAAAGAAAAAGAGAGCACTAATTTGAACATGCAAACCACGATGCTGGCCCTTGGAAGCAAATCTAATGTTTTACTAAAGATGTAATGCTGCTAGCTAAAGATGGGTCATGCTCAGAGATGTCCTACATTTAAATTCAGGCTCAACGAAGCAAAGACAATGACCAGATTCTCGAAAGAGATGGGATGGTTCGAGAGAGGAAAAATAGACATCCAGTCCAGATAGAATTGGAATTGGAATGCCCAAGCAAAACTTGTAAATGAGTTGCTAAGCTTTTTCCAACTGAGGACCAACAATTAGTTGCAAACTGGGCAGTAGCCCGGTGGTTGTATCCCTTGTCCATTTGGGTGGAGGTTATTTTATTGATTCTTGGAGGTAATTCTGTTTGGTGGTGATACCACTGTTATTTCTTTTTAGAAAAGGGCCAACATATGTCTCAACCTGTTATGTTAGACTTGATGATGATAACTTCTCATCCGAATAAAAAAATAGCTGACGCTCCACTCGCTTGAACAACATGGAAAAAGTTGCATCCAACAATGGGCTTCCGTTGGGTAAACTTGGCAGACATATGATCCTGTGTAATTTAGATTCCAGCAAATCTAGAATTGGAGACTTGTGGTTAAGTGCAGATTAAGTAATGCTGTATTTGGAATAACACTGTGGGTAAGAGATCCTGTATTGGGTTTATGTAGGGGATGTTTGATTTGAAGTGGTACAAGAAGGTTAGCTGTGGAAGATGGTTCTATAGTAGAGAATATCTGATGTCACATGGTCAGCTTCCTCAAGTTCCATATTCTTTCCGTCTCATTCATGTACTCTTTTGTTTTCTTTGATGATGGATGCATGGAACACTTTGGTTGGGCTGAGAGTGGATGTCTGAGACTCTGCATAACACATGAATAGTTGAGGTAGTGGTTTCTTTTTTTATTTATTCTTTATGAAATTTTGCAAACAATTAAAACAATCCGTGATTGACTGAGCTCTCTCAGATTCTGTATCTGAATGTTAGGAATTGATTTTAAGTGAACATGTGAAGATTATGAATTGGTATAATTATTTTCCAGGCTAGGCTTGTGTGTTCTTCTACATTTTATAAAATAGCTATGGTGAAATGAAATATATATCTAAATTGCAATATATATCTGATTCATATAAATCTATTGACTGTTTTATAGGTAACATGATCTTGTTTCTATTATCAGTTATCCATGGTAGAACTCTTGCAATTCATTCTTTCTAGGTTTCAATGTGACGTGTCACAATTAGTATGAAATCTGAAACTTATTATTATTATTATTATTATTACTATTTTTTGGGTGCGTGGGGTAGAGTTTGAAGCTTCATTTAATGGAAAGAATCTACCTTGACTTGTGCTCTAGAAATATTGATAAATTCAAGCAAAAAATTGAGATGCTCCATATTGGAATGTAACTAACTTAAGTTTCAAGATCTTACATGGGGCATATTATTTAGGGGACTAAGCCTTTTGCTATGTCTTTATATGTTATGATTTGACAGCTGCAAGGGCATTGGAAGTGCTGAACTATACTCCGCTCAATAATAAACCTATTCGAATAATGTATTCAAACCGTGACCCTAGCGTTCGCAAAAGCGGGACTGCAAATATATTTATCAAGGTATTTGCATCTTTGTTTCTGTTATCCTATGCTACATTCCATAAACTTCTGCAAAATTTTTAGCTAACTCATTTAATTGGTGCTTAATCTCGATTTTTTTTGACCCAATTGTAACCTTTTGTTTGTTTTCTCAGAATTTGGACAAGGCAATAGACAACAAAGCACTATATGATACATTTTCTGCATTTGGTTACATTCTTTCTTGCAAGGTTGCCACAGATCCATCTGGCCAGTCAAAAGGCTATGGTTTTGTTCAGTTTGATCAAGAGGAGGCAGCTCAAAATGCGATAGACCAGTTAAATGGAATGCTTATCAATGATAAGCCAGTTTTTGTTGGACCTTTTCTTCGCAAGCAGGATAGGGAAAACGCTGTTGACAAGACAAAATTTAATAATGCCTTTGTCAAAAACCTGTCTGGGTCCACTACAAAAGAAGATTTAGAAAACATTTTTGGGAAATATGGACATATTACTAGTGCTGTTGTAATGACAGATGCTGATGGTAAATCAAAATGCTTTGGGTTTGTCAATTTTGCGAATCCAGAGGATGCTGCTCAAGCAGTTAAGGAACTTAATGGGATGAAGTTTGATGATAGAGAGTGGTATGTTGGGAGAGCACAGAAGAAATCTGAAAGGGAGCTTGAACTGAAAGGACGATTTGATCAGAGCATGAAGGAGGCAGTGGACAAATATCAAGGCCTTAACTTATACTTGAAGAATTTGGATGATAGCATTGGAGATGATAAGCTGAGAGAGTTGTTTTCTGAGTTTGGTATAATTACATCTTGCAAGGTGTTTTTCTTTTTCTTTTTTTCTCCTTTTTTTTTCCTTTTTGATTGTAATCATATGACATTTATTTTTGTTAATATTTTTGGCATGATACTCCTCTATGTGGATTAGCTGATAGCTATAGGACTTTACAGGTTATGCGAGATCCTAATGGTATAAGCAGAGGTTCTGGATTTGTTGCTTTCTTGTCTCCTGAAGAAGCATCCCGAGCTGTAAGCTGATGTTCATTCTTCTTGTTTCCTTTTCCAAAAATAATTATGAACTGATTGTTTCATTTTCTTTTTTTTTTTTTTTTTCCCTTTTTTGTGCAGCTACTGGCTATGAATGGGAAAATGGTTTGTGGTAAACCACTATATGTAGCACTTGCGCAACGTAAAGAAGATAGAAGAGCCAGGTTGCAGGTAGTTTCTGCAGTTCAGTTTTTCAGAATTAACTAAAGGTTTAAAAAATGGCTGCAGTTCCTAAATCTTCTCTTCATATTGCTTTTTATTTCTTTTTTCATGTTACTCTTGTAAAACACAAATTTATGATGCCCCGTTACTGATTTCAAATTGCTTCAGTTTAGATATAAATGTTTATGACCTTTATTTCTACTTATGAAAAGCAGCTCATTATCTGAATCATGTGATTGTTGTAACTTTGTAACCTTTAATAAGGTTGCTTAAGCACATGGAACCTTTTAAATGTTTAAAGTTTGGAAAGTGTTTAGCAACCATATACACATTTTGAGGATTCTGTTGCTAGATGTCTTATTAGGAATTTGGTAGAAGACAATACTGATGTTATCATGTTTCTTATTTAAGAGTTGAGGTTTTTTTTCCCCTTTTCTCTGTGCTTTTTCACTTGATATTGTTTCATGAGTTTCATCCCTTTGTTCCATCTAAAGATGTATTGACACGTTGGTTGCTTTCAATTTCCCTTAAGGTCTTTTAGGTCTTTTTTTTTTAAAAAAAATATTATTTTATGTCTTCTCTTTTAAAATTCATTGAATTCCAATCAAGTGTTGCTGTTGTAAGTACTTCCTGTGCAGCTCTTATTCTATCTTAATTCTATGCCAATGATATATTACATGCTCTCTGTTTCCTGTCCTTTATGATTATCTGCATGTATATGTTTTTGCCCCTACTCTTGGTTGCTTCATGGTTTTGTTGTCTTGGAGGTAGGATACTGTGTGAGGTGTCAAATTCTTTGGATAACACAGCAATGTTTGTTGACATGTGCTGATTGTAACTGTATATGCAAATTGAGGGAATGGAAGAATCAAAGAGAGGATGAATCAAAAATAGTAGAGAAATGCATGTATAGGAGAAGAATGAGTTAAAGAGAGGTAAAAGGGTTGGTCCTGCTGCAGGAAGAAAGAAGAGCCTTGTTCCCAACTCTTGTGGAAAGAAGGCAAACCTGATTTCCTTTCTTTTTTGGTTCATTGAGGAGTGCTGAGTTGGCCTTTTATTGTGGTCAACTTTTGCTTCAAGGGCTGAAGTCTATAGTCCCAAAAATTAGTAGATCCTCTGGCTATGATGAAAAATATCATCATTAAATTTATTGTCAAGGATTGAAATATTTTAATTTGTCATTAGCATTCGAGGTCATTTCTCCTGTAGACCAAGACGAAAACACTAAATGGTTTAAAAGGTCTTGATCTCCCACAAGATCCATTCTAAATCATTTGGAATGTTGTCAGCCCCCAGGAAATTAGTTGCTTCGATAAAGAAAACAGCAGGAATGATGCATTATTGTCTGTACCCATAAATAATGATGATGCATTCTTTGTGCAAATGCTAAGAATCCCTGGGCACAATACCCCATCAGATTTTTTTTCTTTATTGTCCTTGAGCAAATGATTTTATTCTTGATTGAAGGTGGTTGTTGTCCTAGCTTATTAGAGTTTCTTGATGTACACATAAGCATGCGGACAATGCTGTCAAGTGGGAATTGTATCAGAAATTATTGATGGTCCAGATTGGATTGGTTCGTTGATACTTCTTTAGTTTCCTTAGAAGTTGCAAATAATAAGCACAATTGAATTGTGTTTTAAATGAATAATGAGTAAGAAACCATTATCGAAGGTTATAAGTACTTTCCAATAATCATTAGCTCATAAATATCACATCCATGAAACAGGCATAATGCAAAGCTACATTTCACCTCAGGAGTCTGTTGGATATCTTGACTAGAAAAATGTATGTAGACAATATGCCATTTATATGCTGCCTACAGAACAAACAAAATGAGCCATAATATGTTAGGTACAACACCATCATTGTTATCAGATCTGATATATAATATTGCCTCCTTGTGACTATTGACAAACAACAGAGCTTTTTTCCTCTCTGGTTGATTGTTATGCAACATCTTGAGAGTGAGTTTTCTCACATTTGTAAACAAGCCAGATTCTAATTTTGAATTTAACCAGGAGAGAATGTTTTGCTGTTACGAATGTGTTAACTCAATTCTCTTTTGAGGCAAAAGCTTGTTGAAGAAAAGGAAACAAATATGAAGGCTAGTATAATAGAAATTAAAACTCAACTTGCAATCTTACCTTTCGAACAACTAAATCTTTTCTTTACTCTGGAAACCAAGAACTTGAAGGAGATTACTGTTATGTTTTAAAAACTTATTATTGATAATTTGATCACAATGAAATCTGACAAATCGATGGATCTTAAAAAGATGAGTACTCTAATTGCTTTAGTATGTAAAAATATTTTTTGTATCTTGATCTGGATCATATGATCCAAAGGATCATATGATCTACCATCCTGATCTTATGATCAAACTAATTTCAATCTCGGGATCTCATCTTAATTTCCGAAAGCCATTTTGATCTGGATCATAGATTCTTGATGACTATACCTGTGAATGTATAAATTTTTTTGATGATTGTAATTGTATCATCATTGTAACATTAAAACCCACAGTACCTTTTGGTAGAAAAAAATATGCAGTGGATAAGAATATTGGGGGAGTTTTGGAAATGTCAATTAACAACTGAGTTCAATCAGAAAGTCAAGCCTAACATACCATTGAGCTGAAATAATACTGTAGTACAGGATGACATAGCTGAGTCATGAGAGATATTATGGAAGCTAGAGGAACTGAGAGGTGGAAAGCATTGATGAATGCAAGGAAACAACCTAGGCCTTGTGAAGACCAGGTTGGTTTTAATAGGTATGCTTCCTTTTTTATTTTGGCTGAGGAAGGTTTCTTCAGTGCTAATCCTAGGAAAGCTTAGATGTAGAGCCAAATATGGATTGCCCTATTTCTTGGGCTGTTGTGGCAAATGCATAAGGATTGCACAACTAACTGATGAAACTATTTCCAAATTGAAGGAACTTTAACCTTAGAAGATGATCGCTAGTGAGGAGGAGCTTTTGAGAATTAGAGAACCGTGGAAGTTCTCTCCATTAGGTAAATTTTTGGCAGAAAATTTTTATGAGTGCAGTTAAAACTTAAAAGCGAGGATAGCTGAATCATACTAAACTGGCCTGAAATTGGTATTGTCGGTAGCTGGGCTTAGCATGAGGCGGCTCATGGGTTGGGGTTTCCTTTAGTCCATCTGATTGGTACGTCGTCGGTTCCATTTGATATGTTGCATGCCAAATTGTACTGGCTTGGTATCGAAATGGTATTGGTTCCTAAACCTTAAAAGTATTTGGTAACCATTTGGAGCCCTATGCCTTTAAATTCAATATAGTCTGGGACTTTGCTAAAGATCTGGTTGGTTGGAGGGTCTTTGTTCGGGATTAGATTCTCATTTTACAAAAATAGCATCCCAACATTGGAGGGGGCAGAGGAAAGTTTGATTTAGCTTTGATTTGGTTTTGACTTTAGATCTCCCATTGGAATATTGGGACAAAAAGTTTGTGGATTATGGCATTAGGAGCAAGTAAACCATTTGAGATAAATGCAATTATTCAGGGTTATTCTTGAGCTTATATTGAAGTTGATTTTGGTAGGCCTCCCGTTCTAGGAGTATGGATTGGTTTTGATGAAGATGAATGGTGGCAAGAATTTAGGTATGAAAGTTGCCTTCAATGTGCTATAGATGTTGTATTATTGGTGACCATGGTATGTTGTACTAGTGCATATCATCCCGTATTATATTGATATTGAATTGAGACTCGGTACTGGGTCTTATTATGCTGATACAATCAATGAACCGGTATCGAGGCTTAGTACGCCGAAGCAACCCACATACCAAGTGTACAACATTGTACTAGTGTGGTATCAATATGGGGTTTGGTACTGGGACAATGAACTTTGTTGGTGACAATCATTAGTATTGCCCCAAAGGGAGTCCAAGATGGTAAGGAGATTACCATGTGTGATATAGGATCAACTAAAGTTAGAGATCCTCATTTTGTGTTAGAGGTCTCAAGAGCGAGGAAGAAGGTGACAAAAGTTGATAGCATCAACCTTATCGTGAAAGAGAACTTTGACCATGGGCCATGGCTTGTGGTTTGACATGGAAGATGTGGTAGACAACCGGTTTGCAAAGGGGGTCTATGTGCCCAAAGTCCTTATGTGGAAGGCCATTGCTTGGAGAATGATATATCAGCAAGGGCATTTTTGGGGACTTGCCATGATTTTTGCCTCTATGTATAGCATTCTAGGATTGGAACCCATTAATGCCAAGGTGATAGAGAAGTCATGTCATTCGAAAGGCACCCCAATCAATACTCCTTTGAGCTCTCCAAAAAATGGTGTCAAACCAAAAAAAGCCAACCTACGAGAAAAGAAGGTATTAATGACTAAGTTAGTTTGGACAATTCTTCCTTGCAAGTTAACCCATCTAATGCAAATAGGCAGCCTTGCAAAACCTTTCAAGTCCTTGCTAAGAGCCCTATCTCTAGGTATCGTATTCTAGAATCGGAAGTCATTAGTGTGTTGAGGAATTAGATGTGAAGTCTCATCATCTAGAAAATACTCTTCTTTATACTCCCTTGTGCTCTCAAGAAAATGGTGTCAAGTTGAAAAGCCAACTTTCTCAAAGAACAAGATTGTAATTAATCACTCAAGTAAAGTAACTCAGGAGAATTCTTCCTTGCAAGTTAAGAAATATGAAAGCATTGTGATTTAAGTAATGTTAAAAGGGTTTTTAGTCAATGTTTGTGAACCTTACATGAAAGCATTGTGCTACTTTAGTTTTTGTGATCATATGTCGAAAAAAAAAAACTAAGTTCAAATAGAAAGTATTTCCAATTTGAATGATTGAATCATGATTTTAAAATGATATTCAGTTATATAACTATGCAAGTAGGAAAAACTCTTAATGGGAAATAGAGGAGTAACAAAATCAGTAACTCTTGGGGAATATTCTGACACTTCTATTTGGCTATTCTTAGTAAGAACCTTGTTGGCTTTTGTTTGACTAAAGTTTTCCTATTGTACGCATAATATCTTTGGATGAGGTAAACTGCTTCTTGTCATTTAAGTCAGGAAGGAGTGACAAGTGATTTGGAAAGAAAAAGTATTTTTAATTTGTGTAAGATTTTGGGAGTTCTGAAAAATGTTTGAATTTATGTATAAATAGAAATGGTCTTTCAACCATCAGCATATGTTGTGGTAGAGAAACAGAAAGGGGAATTTCTGTCAAGGTGCATTAACAAGATATTTGGCTTCTGCTGGTTAATTACGTACTGTTTAACAGATATCTGAGAATTAAGGACATGAGTAGAATCATAGTGATGAATGTCTGTGAACCCTATGTCAAGGAAGACTACTAAAAAATAGATCAACTCTCATAAAAGCATGGTTTTAAATCTTGGTTTCGATTTCATTTTCATCTAGCTTTGCGGAGTTTCAGTGCTCTCAATTTTGGCAGTTTTGGAAGTTTTGCTCTAAGTTCTGGACTTCTGGTCAATAGATTCAAGAAAAAAATAAAAAATGAAATGATAGGAATAAAAACAAAGAAACCATGAAAAATTACTACTCAACATTATAAAGTATTTTATGTGATATAGGTTTCTTCATTTTTGTATTTTGGGAATTTTGGACTCAAGTTAATATTATGTATTAATGAAATTCATTTAATATCTGGGTATTTTATGCTATGAATATATAATTCAACTTCAGTTATTCAAAGAAAATACTTTGGAAGCTTTTTCTTACCTTGTGCATTCAAATATTTTTCTTCGCTTTTTTTTTTTTGAGCTTAAGTGGTTATTTAATCAATTGCATATAATCAAGAGTGCTATATTTGTTTATATAAATGTTATTTCTGTGAAATTCCTCATATTTAGTTGTTCCTTAGTCTTTATAAAGTGTTATAATAACCAAGAAGGGCCTTTTCAAACATATTGACATGTCAAGGATTATGCCAATATTCCTTTTCAACTGAAAAAATTATCATTGAAATTTGATAATTAACAGTCTGATTTTACATAAGCAAAAAATGATCTCACTATTATATTAAAGAAGATATTGTAAAGCCATCTATGGCAAATTTTAATTAGTTTCAGCTAAAACAAGCTGATACCACCAAAACTGGATTGGAACTAGTTAATTTTGGCTGGAACTAACTGAAACTGATATAAACTTGAAACTGATATCAGTTTTGTTTTGGTCTCAGCCAAAACCAATCGTCTCCCAAGATGAGTTAGTTTCCTTGGTTGTAACTTCTGTAGAGTTTTGAACAAGTAGATAATCACTTGTTGTCATAGTGCTGGTTTCATCAATCCTGCTTGTGTTTTCATCTTACCCTGAAAATATTTAGTACTTCATAGTTATTACACAGTTGGTTTGTATTTTGTGTTTTCCTTTTGGTCAATAGTTGCTATAATAATATATTGACTCTTTATTCTATATATTTTTATATCCATTGCTAGCTAATCTTAATTTTGCTGTAGTGTTTCTTGCTCATAGTCTGCCATATTAAATTCAGGCACAATTTGCACAAATGCGATCTGTAGCTATGGTACCTACTGTTGGTCCTCGTGTTCCCTTGTATCCACCTGGTGCCCCTGCTCTTGGACAACAACTATTTTATGGTCAAGCTCCTCCTGCCCTTATTCCTCCACAGGTAACTACTGTTATTCAAATTGATTCTGATTAATTGTAAATTCCCTTTTGCATTATTGTTGATCTTACAATCTGTCTAATAATTTGTCAATAGATTGCAATTTAGCAAATAATGGAAGCTTTTCAATTTTTATAGCATGTCATAGAGGTTCTGCATTTCCCATTGTCATTTGCCATCACCAATGAGATCCTTGTAATGTATTAAGCTCAAGATTGACATTTGAAAAGAATCTTGGGTTAAGTATTCTTCTAAGCCTGTGGCCTGTCTCATGATCAGCAATGTGGCATTTGTATGAACTTGCATATTGAATAAACAAAATAAGGTGAGAAGTTTTGTTGTAGCAAGTTAGGCTTTGTATATAGCATCACCATTTCTGATTCTGCATTAGATTTCAAGGTTTAGCTAAAGTCATCACAATGTATCAGGATTAGCAATTTAGGTTACTGTGTCATGTGAAAGTAGAGTGGTATTATTCTTCCTGTTGAATAGAAGATGACACTTATTGGATCTTCACTAATACAAGGGGGTATCTTATTGAAGAAATTACAAGAGGGTAAGATTTGGTAGCCGGACTACTTCAGTTGGATATGATAATCATTGAGGTGAACTATGTTTTGTAGTAAAGAAGTTTCTAAATCATTATTTCTTTTGCCTCTTGGCCAGGTTGAATTTCATGTGGTTCATATTTGGTTGCCTGCGCTTGGGGATGCTATGTAGTCATGTAGATGAAGCTACATTTAATTATAATTTTAGTATTTTGATACCATATCTGCTGTCTGGTTTATTGTGGGTCCTCTTGCAGCCAAGAGAAAGTGACTGTTTGGATGGATGAATATGATAGCTGAATGTTCTATGATAGTTTATGGTTATGTATTATTATCAGGTATGATAAAAATGTCATCGCTTTATATCCATAGTATATTAGCAGCATTAAATAATACCATCAAATCACTGTAGAAATATAGCAATCAAGATAAACAATTTATCTAAGTATGGAACTCTTATTATTAATGGAATAGTATAATTACTATATTAGTATAATAAAAAAATTATTATCATAATACGCCTTATTATGTTATTCTCTGATACTATGCTAGGTAAAATAATATATAATTTTACAACTTGTATAATAATATCCTATAATAGTGTAGTACATTGTTGCATCATTCATCACATCATTTTTTTCATTTGTCAAAACATTGTTATATTATATTATTGACATAATATGTAGTTGCATTGTCATAATCAAGATTTTAAGTGTTGTTGACATTAGTTATGCCAGCAAGTGGTCACCAAGGCATGTACCTTATTGAAACGAGAAGAATTACTTCTGGCTTGGTATTAAGCTGTATTACCTCATCTTGTGCTGGCATGGTTGATTGGGGCTGACTTGGGTCCATACTGACCAGTGTTGGATGCTCGTGGTGCTTCAACATGGGACATGTTGGTTGACACCAATAGGCAGTCTGTCTTGAAGCTGTGATTTTAAAACACTATATTTCACAAATATGGTTCATACTATATTTTAAAGTACTTTTATGGTGTGTTGTATTTGTAACAATACCTAAGATATTATGCAATTGCAATATTATGTATTTTGCTGTAAAAATGTGATAACATGCTGATGTTGTGTAATGATAACAATTCTATGGTTGTATTACGTGATACTAATAAAGTGTAAAGTTTTTCAGTTGGACCAATTTTTGACTTGGTCATATTGGAAAATGACAGAATTGCCCCCTTGTATTGCATTAATACATTTACTTGGAAATACATGATGCATACATATATGTACACACATATGTATGTCTGTATGTGTGTGTGTGTGTGTGTGTGTGTGTGTGTGTGTATGTTTGTCTTCTAATCTCATGCCTTTAGCATGCCAAAAAGCAAAGTAATCATTCCATCACAGAAGGTGCGCCAATGCAATACATGAAATGACAAAAAGGAAGCCAGGAAAGTAAAGCTACCTAATGCAAATACTTGGGTGTCATTTCTTGTTAAGACCAAGTTATAAAGTTGTTTTGGCCACAGCAAGATAACTCTACTATTTAATAATTTCTCATATATTTTATTGTTTAATGCCTATATAATGAAAATAATAATATCATTGAAATGGTACTAAAATGTTGGGTTAACAATGTTATATTATTATTAATGATGCTATTTTATTTGCTGATGCATCTGCAATACTATAATGAATTTATTCTCATTGCTTGTGCAGTTAATATTGATTGTAGAATGCTTTTGGCCCTGGATTTGTATTTTTAATTTGTAAGTACATGCTGGATGTCAAACTACATTGAAATGGACATTGGATTTGAGCTGGTTGCACTAATGAGGATTGTTGCATGTTCAACCATGTGCAATTCATAGAAGTGTAGCATACATTAGATTATTTGTAAGTGATGGATTTTAGCTTACCCAAGATTCAGGTTTAAATTCATCTTTTTTCTCTGTCCTCTGTTGCTATTTGTGATTAGGTGCTTATTTCAACCTGGGGTTTGCGATGTACATTAATGAACTCTTGAGGTATATCATCTTATATATGATTGTATCATTATAACAATACTTTAGGGCAGGGATCAAAATCTCTCTGTTTTATCTAGGCTGAACAATTGTTGGTTTTCTTAGAGTTGGCAGTTTTGGCAGAATTGTGATGGTTCTGAAAGAATTAGTGAGAGCAATAACTTAGAAATAAAAAAAACATATAAAATCAAGAAATTAAGTTATACTTAGATGTTGCGATGGCTGAGAACTTTTTGCCTTATCTTTTAGGTTTCGTATTGGAACAGTTGGAAAAATAACATTTGTCAGCAAAATGTTAAAAATTATGTTTGACATTATTTCAGGGAGTAACATGTTATTTTAATTATATTGGTTGTTGATTATCTATTGGCAATCATAACACTATGAGATCGAAGCTTGATAGGCAAACCATGTCAATAGATTTCTATGATTTCTTTGTTTCTCTCAGTGCTCTCAGATTTTGAAGCATGCAGAGTTTATGTTTAGGTTTGGGAAGATGCTTCTCCGAAGGGTGGACAAATAGTAAAGTGGTGCAAAAAGTGCATATAAGTTTTAGCTGAAATTTCAAACTAGTCTAAAGGTTTTGTGCTTTATTTAAAATTGGTCACGTAAATGCTGTTATTGCACTGCAACTGAGGTTTTAAATCAGTCTACTCTGGATGATTACATAGAAACTAAAGTGAGATTGGGAGGGGAGTGTTCTGCCATTAGCTTGATAAATTGATTGACAAATTTGGTGGCAGTGGCTCTGCTGGTTTATTTTGTTGCTGACTCAACTGCATGGTTTAGAAGAGCTTGCTCATGGAACACAAATAGATGGTAGTGAAAAGGAAACATACCTTGAAGGATCCAACTTATGTAGGAAGCCCTATTCAACTTCTAAACTATGGTTCTTTTAGTGGATGGAAACAAGATTTCATTTGGCTAAATATAAAATTTACAGGAGAAGGATCTCCTATCTCGGTCTGTATGTGTTAACAATCAAACAAATATGTTACAGCATATATGAAATTGAATATTATTTTTTCAAAAGTGAGGATGCATGTTTGATTTTATATTCCTCATAGAAGAACACCTAAACAGAATGCACTTATTTTAGTTTTCTTTCCATTATAATTCTAAATTTTGTATTATTGATATCATGTTATTAAATTTGAGATTTTTATGATGGCATGCATTTTTAACTTTTCTTATTTTTATATTTGGCTCTATAAAAGAATTTGTTGGCATGAATACGCTTCAAAAATACTCTATATTTGCTTGCTAAAGAAATTGGGAGGAAATGGAGCACTAGTGTTACCATGAGAGATTTTTATCATCATAGACTTGCATTTAATTTTGACATAGATTTGCGTAAGTTTGGAAATACTATTGTTTATATCTGCTATGCAATTCATGATTTGAAGGAAAGCTGGGGTAGTTTACGTGTGTTTGTGGAGGGCTAACTGTGTTGTCGTGTCCCAAGTTACCTATGAACCTCATCTAATCTGGAAAAAAGGGAAAAATAATCTCAGTCTAATCAAGTCATTTTGTTTTAAGTCAAGAATAGAAGCATGGCCTGTGCTAGAATTGTTTCATTTAGTACTAACTATTGAGACCTGACCTCATTTATTTTGATTATTTTACTGAAAGTTTAATCAAATTCATAACTTTTTGATTGATGAATGCCATTCCCTTCACAGCCTGGATTTGGCTTCCAGCAACAGCTTGTACATGGGATGAGGCCTGGGGGTGCTCCTGTGCCAAATTTCTTTGTGCCACTAGTGCAACAAGGTCAACAGGCCCAACGCCCAGGGAGTAGACGTGCTGGAGCAGGACCCGTGCAACAAGCACAGCAGCCGATGCCAGTAATCCAGCAACAGGTGTGTTGTCTATTTTTTTCCCTCAATGTTTTGGCATGTTTTGCCTTTACAATTACTCTCACCACTGGCACCACCATTTGATAGGTAAAAGTAGAACTCTAATTAAATGCCCATTAGACTTGCATGATACACGTTGAACTGATCCAAGGATCAAAGATCTTTCATGGATTGAAAGGATTGGTGGATAATGCTTTTCAAAGTGGCTGGTTGTGATCATTTTTAAATAACAGTTAGGTAATTAGGTATCTTTAGCAGACAATTTTGATTGTATCAAGTTGGCAAGAATCCACTCATGAAAATATGTGGTACTCTAGGAAGAACATGAAAATATGGTGGGCTGTTACTGTAATGTTAATGGAGGAGTGCTCTTGGCAAAATTAGGTATATTCCTAAATTTTTTATTATGAAGTTAGAAGCCTGCGTCTTTTCTCTGATGGATGGTTAGAAGCCTGCGTCTTTTCTCTGATGGATGGTTAGAAGCCTGCTTTGCAGTGCTTTTACAGCAGTGTTATTGGGAGAGTTTGGTTGGCATGATAAAGTGTTCTTCTTTGGCATTAGCTCTTTTCAAAGGCTTGTGTGTTACATGAAAAAGAAATATTACAATATTTTTTAAGAGTATAGGATGATTTCATTTTTTTTCATTTTTTGTGACTTATAAACGAAACTGCTTTTCATTTTAGAAGCATGCCACAATTTCAAAGCCATGTGTTATACTTGATAGGGATAATTAATAAATTTTTGTTGTGATGGGGTTTGGGGGGGGGGGGGGGCGCGGTTTGTTGTCTTTATTGCAGATGCAGATGCTTCCTAGGGGACGTGTCTACCGCTACCCTCCTGGGCGCAACATGCCTGATGCTCCAATGCCTGGTATTGCTGGTGGAATGCTTTCTCCTTATGACATGGGAGGATTGCCAGTGCGAGATGCTGGCATGTCACAACCCATTCCTATTGGGGCATTAGCTTCAGCCCTTGCAAATGCAACTCCAGACCAACGAAGGATGGTACGTCTCTTTCAATATTATGACCTATTATGTGATGTGCTACTTTGGTGCACCATGCTCTTTTTCACACATGCATGTGGTCTCCTTCAATGACTGTGAGCCCTGTCGACAAACTAGAATTCTTAGTCCTAGCATTTTTTTTTCAAACAAATGTAAATATATCACTATGTGCTAGTTGATTTCTATCAGTCCTATATTGTCACGTAAATGTTTGAGATTTTGTAACCACCACTATGGTGCAGTGTGGTATTTTTGATTAATAATTAGTAAGATGACAACTTCATCTATGTACAAAATATAGTCGGTCCCAAGCTTGAAAAAAAGAGGGTTGCAATAGGTTGATAGCTAATGTAAAACTATAGTTACATCCTATAAATATGAATCTAATAGAGAAAACCATTTGGGCGTTCTTTACTTGCGATGTGGTACATTGGACCCCGGGTGTAGTGGAAAGATTGCAAGGGCTAGCTAGGGTGTTTCTTAGAAGCAATGCATCACATTGGCGCTCAAGTGTTGTAGAAAGTAAGCAAGGGTACTTGCACTTTTATGGATGGGTGTGGATAAAGAAGTTAGTTTAAAAAAATAAAATACATTTAACAACTTGGAATGTAGGATTATTAACTAGAAAACTAATGGAATTAATGTACAATGAGTGGAAGGAGAATTGATACAGCTTGTTCACAAGGCACCAATTGGATAGGAAAAAGAGCAAAAAAGGTTAATGACTATAAACTTTGGTATACATATAAAGATAAAATAAAAATAAAGAATTATTGTAGATAAGAGTTTAAAAGATGAGGTTGTGGATATTAAGAGAATAAGAGAGATAATAATTTTAATTAAATTGATGTTAGAAGAGGAGTTCATTAGTATTATTAGTGCTTATGTTCCTCAAGTAGGTTTAGATAATGTTAAAAAACAACACTTTTGGAAGGACATGGATGGAGTAATTTAAGAGATTCCTAGTGGAGAAAAAAATATTTATTAGAGAAGATTTGAATGGAATGTGAAAAAATATAATATAGGCTTTGAAAGAGTATATAGAGATCATAGTTTCGGAGTCAAAAATGAAAGAGATTTTATTTTAGAGTTTATAATGACATATGATTTAGTTTTAGTTGATATATATTTTAAAAAGAACTTAATTTAATAATTTTTAAAAAGGATATAATGCTAGGTAAATAGATTTTTTTTCCTTACTAGAAAGATTGATTGAGTTTTTTATTTTTTGGAGTAAAGATGGTAAGGTTATAATGGGTGAAGTTTAACCACCTAATATACATTGATGGTTATGGATGTGTGTTTGAAAATGAAGAACTAAAGAATATGAGAACTCGAGGATTAAGTAATGAAATTTGAAAGGAAAGAAACTAATAGCTTTTGAGAATAGAATGATAAAGAGAGGAAAATAAAGTTTAGGTAGATAAATCAATACTATATGAAAAAAGATAACTAATAGTATTAGAAAAGTAGCTGTTAGAGTGCTAAGAGAGTAAAAAAAAAAAAAATCATATAATAAGGGAACTTAGCGGTGAAATGAGAAAGTTCAATTGACCGTTAAGGCTAAAAGAAAGGATCATAAAAAACTACCTAAATGAAGAAGTAAAGAAGCATACAAAAGTTATAGGGTGACTAAGAAAAAAAGTTAGAAAGGCTATATAAGAGGCTAGATTCAAGGCTACGAAGAGTTATATCGCAAGTTAGAAACTAAAAATATAAATAAAGATATATATAGAATTGCAAGACTAAGAGAGAAATTAGAGATATGATTTAGGTTAAATGTATCAAAAATAATGGCCAAAAGAGTTTGATTAAAGAAGTTTAAAGAAAGATGAAAAAGCTATTTAAATAAACTATTAAATAAAAATTATGCAGATAATTTAGGATGTTTTACTAGTCTCATGAGTATAGAAGTATCATTTATACTTATATAATTAGGATATTTGAGGTAAAAGAGATTATGGAAAAGTTGAAAATAAGAAGAGCAGTAGCACTTATAAAATTGGTTTGAAAATGTTTAGGTAGTGTAGGAGTAACTTGGGTGTTATATTTATTTAATAAAATCTTAAAGACTAAAATGTCTGATGAATGAAGGCAAGGCATTATAGTATCAATTTATAAGAATATAGATAATATTCAAAATTGCTCTAGCTATTATAGTATTAAACTCATGAATGATATGAAATTTTGAGAGAATTATTGAACATACGTTGAGATGCAATACCAAAATATAAAAGAATTAATTTGATTTTATGCCAAGAAAGTCAACTATAAAAGCTATTTTTCTCCTTAGAAGATTAATGAAGTATAGAAAAATAAAATAGATCTTCATATAGTTTTTATTGATTTAGAGAAAGTGTAATGCTCAAGACCACCTACTAGCTCAATTAACCTATTAGTGAGCCGAGTCCACATGGCTTTAAAAACTCATGTCCAAGTAATTGGTAGCAGATGAGCTTGAGTTATAAGCTCCTCAATTATCTTTTTTCTATCCGATGTGGGACTATTTGGGGTATCACAATTTCTTCTTTTATTAGGCAATGTCCTCGTATGCTACAAGCTAGCACAAGGCCAAAATCTACCTTGAGCAACATTGTCGGTGCTGCAAAAGCAGCTCCATACCATGGCAGGATTCTATCATTGCCTTCTGGATAGCCCTTTCCTCCTATAGGGATTGGCTGGCTGCAGCTTGGGCCTACCAACTTTCGTACATCCGGATCGACTTTGATATTATCTATCACAACATAAGGCTTTACTCAAAAAAAATTAGTTGAAAGGTATTATTTGAACTTCTTGATCTTGTATAGGTACTTAGTATCTTCTTAATATATAATCGATGTAGGACCAAACATCACCAATATAAGCTCGATACTTTCCCTGTTGAAGCCTTGGTGTCCTTACCAAGCTAAGGCTCTATATCCAAATCTATATCTAAATCCAATCAAAACCAATCATAAACACATAGAGCCTATCAGTAGCATCCCTTGGTCCACATGGGCCATGAACTAGATTCGCTGACACCGAAACTATAATGTCCCAAGCCCACTTACTAGCCCAATTAACTTGTTAGTGGCTCGGGTCCACATGGCCTTAAACACTCAATCCAAGTTAATTGATAGCAGGTGAGCTTGAGCTATAAACTCCTTAATCATCTTTTTTCCATCCGATGTGGGACTATTCGAGGTGTTATAGAAAGCATATGGTAAGAGTCTGTAGAACAGCCTTATAGTGGGCATTAGAGAAGAAAGGAATATCCGTTAGATATATTAACATAATAAAGGACATGTATGATGGAACGATTACTGGTGTAAGAACTACTGATGATAATATTAGTGTATTTTCAATTACAGGAAGCTTACATAAGGGATTTGCTTTTATTCCTTAACTTTTTACGTTAGTTGTAGATGAGTTTACTAGATATATTCAGGATGTTATTCTATGGTGTACATTGTTTCTAAATGATATAATGATGGCAGATGAAACTAAGGGTGAGATTAATCGTAAGTTAAAATTACGAAGAAATGTATTAGAATATAAAGGTTTTGAGGTAAGTAGAATAAAGATAAAATACATGAAATACAATTTTAATACAATTAAAATAGAGATGAATGAAGAGTAAAAATCGAGGATCATGAAATTTCTAAAACCAAACATTTTCAATATTTAAGATTGATTATTTATAAGGAAGGAAAGATTGAGGATGATATTGTCTTTAGGATTGAAGCAAGTTGAATAAAATAAAAAAGTGCAACTAGAATATTATGTAAATATAGGATATCTACCAAGTTGAATGAAAAATTTTATAAGATAGCCTTAAAACTAGCTATGCTTTATAATATAAAATGTTGGATAGTTAGAAAATTATAGGTACATAAGATGAACGTGACTAAAATCAGAATATTGAGATCAATATGTGGTAATATAAGAAAAGATATAACAAGAAACCAAATCATTTATAAAATAGTGGAGGTGGCACCAATTGAAACAAATTGAGAGAAGGATAACTTAAATGCTTTCAACATTTGCAACATATACCAAGCGATGTACCGGTGTGAAGAAGTGATTTGATATAAGTAGAAGGAAAAAAGAGGTAGAGGTAAATTAAAAATTACATGGGAGGAAGTAATAAAGAAGATTTGTATTTTACAAAAAAATAACTCTCAACTTGAATAGAATGGAGAAAAGGAATTCAGATAGCTGACCTCAACTAATTTGAAATTAAAGCTTTGTTATTATGGTAATTAGTAAGATGACAAATTGGCTATCCTACTATGGAAGTTGCACTCCTATTTAATGTTGACCATATTTTGGACAAGATTTTCATTGTATTGGTATCAGGTTGTCATTGATACAATAAAACCAATATCTTGGCTCTAATAATCTCCTTTGCTATATATTCATATATGACAATATCTTGGCTAATATGATATCAATATTACCAGCAAAGATTTCATAGTTAGTCAATTTAAAATTTAAGTAAATTTTTAGTTGTGAAATGTTTCAGTTAATCTCCTATTATGATCCTTAATTTTGATTACCTTAATTTGCTGATTTTTTAATATTTTGGTTTTAAAAATAGAGATTTTGACCGAGATTTTAAATACCATGAGACAAAATTATCATGGTTTTTCCGTGTAACAGGATGTCTTGTGGCTTTACAGTTGTGACAATGAATATTTTGCTTCGTCTCAGTTCATCTCTTGACTCCTACTATCTTGACACTTAATTTAGTGGCCTGCCTTGATACTATAGACAGGGGGACACCCTGCCATTCCACCAATATTTAAAACCTTGATTTTGATGTTACAATCCTTTTTTATTCATCTAAGCTCAGATTAGTACATCTTTTTTCTAAGAAAAACAGGTTTCAAAACCTATTAGTGAACAAGGGAGTCCTGGATGCCCACTTAACAGAGCAATCTGTTAACCTTCCTTGCCCAATGAAATATTGCCCTAACTTCTTGTTTTGCCTACTACAAAATCCATCCTTCCTGTCCACCTCCACAACTCTATTCCACAACCTCTCCCGTTTGTTGCCTACACTCTAGCAAGTGGATTAGGAGGCTTCCTTTACTCTTTAGGGCCTATTTGGATACTCAGGATTGGGCTGGACTAATTGCCGGATTCATGGATTGGGCAGCCCATGTAGGCCTGGCCCTTAACTATCCAACACCCTTGTAGCTTGAATCTTTTGATAGGACAAAAAAGAGACCTCCATGGGTCTTTTTTACTTCCTACCATCGGGCCAGTAGGTCTTAAAACACTAGCTGGCCCAAATGCTTGTAAATAGTGCTTAGAAACTTAGCCGGCTAAGCTTGACGTAAGACAGCTAAGAAAACTTGCTTTAGGAGGCTGAACTATTAGGATTAATAAGAAGCAAAACGATGAAAAGGCGTGCGAAAAACTAATCTTTGTAATGGGTAGTGGTATGGGATCAATTGTAGACTTGAAGAACTTGAATTGAACAAGAAAAAGAAAGAATAAGGGTTCTTTGGCATCGCACCTAAAGGTTGATTGCATCACACAATCTCAAAGCAAAATTGTTGAAGAATTTTTTCAAAAGTTATTCCCTTTTTTTTTTTAAGAAAAGAGTTTACATTTCTCTATATATAGAGAGAACGTTCCTAAACCAAATAGAAATAACACTTCTAAAGGAACTACTAATTTGACTAGGATTTGATGACTTTGATTAGGAAACTAGTAAACCTTAGACTATAATAAAGTAACATAAGAAGATTAATAAAACAACTAATTCAAAAATAAAGCTCTTGGATGGTTAATTTTCCAGCAAATCTTGAAATTACCAAAATGCCCCTACTTAAAGAAAACTTAAATAAAATTGATCTGGAACTTTTAAGTTAAATAAACATAAAATAAGGACTTAATAATAATTGATGATGACTATTCTAACTCTCAATTAAGATCTCCATCATTGGTTGAGTACCAAATTAGTGCATGGGTATGAGAATTAGCCTTAAAACACCTTTTAAAAATCTTGAGAGGCTGCTGGCACTGTGCTCCATCATCTCTCCCTGGCTTGGAAAAACTCGATCCCAATGAGTTGAATGCATATATAGATCATGGTCGAGTTGTTGAAACTCTTGCTTCATGATCCATGTACAATGAGACTGGATGCCCATTTCATTTAACAAGAAACTTTTGGTAACCACTACCTCTAGAGAAATCACTTGATGATTAACAATGTCTTTAATCTCTTTTTTCACATGTGGAGCTGGTGGAAGATGAGTAACAATAGTATCATTGGATGCATCATCATCGTGCCCATGATATGAAGTAAGATCTTCAATATTATTCAATATTGAAGACATTACTTATGCTTATGTCATTGGTCAAGGATGTAGGCATTAGAACTTATTTTCTTGAGGACTTTATATGGACCAACACTCCTTGAATGAAGCTTCTTATATGTATTCTTAGGATGCCTTTTAGGTCTGATTTGTACCATTACCATGTCTACTCCTTGAAATTCTGCAAACTTTCTCCTCAAATTAGCATGTGTTTGTAACCTTCATTCCTGGTTGCAATTTTCCTTCGAACATCATGTATCTCTCAAATATGCTTCGCAATTCATTCGCTTCAATACTAGGACAGTGTAGTCATGATGTGGAACCTGTTCTAATACCAACTGGTGTAGGACAGCTAAGGGAACTTGCTTTAGGAGGCTGAAATGTTAGGATTAATAAGGAGCAAAAAGATGGAAAAGTATGTAGAAAACTAAGCTTTGTAATAGGTAGTGGTATGAGACTAATTGTAGGCTTTAAGAATTTGAATTGAACAAGAAAAAGAAGAAGAAAGAAAGGGGATGGTCATCACACCTAAGGTTCCTTGGCATCACACCGAAGGGTTGATTGCATCGCACAATCTCAAAGCAAAATTATTGAAGAATTCTCTCAAAAGTTATTTCTTTCTTTCTTTTTTTTTTTTATGGAGATACTTTACATTCATATATATATATATATATATATATATATATATAGAGAGAGAGAGAGAGAGAGAGAGAGAGCATTGCTAAACTAAATAACAATAGGTTTCCTAAAGAAACTACTAATTTGACTATAACTTTGACTAGAAAATTAATAAACCCGAGACTCTAATAAAGTAATATAAGAAGATTAATAAAACAACTAATTCAAAAATAAAACTCTGGGCTAATTTTTCAATAAATCTAAAATTACCAAAATACCCTTAAAGAAAATTTAAATAAAATTGACTCGTCACTTTTAACATAAAATAAGGACTTAATAACAATTGATGATAACTATTTTAGCTTTCAATTAAGATCATCATCGGTTGTGTAATATCCCAAAATAATCCAACATTGGATGGGAAAGAAAAGTTACTCAAGTTTACCTGCTACCAATTAATTTGCATTTATATTTTTAAGGTTACGTGGATTTGGCCCACTGATAGGTTAATTGGGCCAGTAGGTGGGCTTAAGGCATTACAGATGGCATTAGAGCTGATCCGAGTGTGCGGAAGTTGGTGGACAAGAGAAAAAAGCTACCCATGAAACGATGGTAGAGTTTCACTATGGCATGAAGCCACCCTTGTAGTACTAACGATTCGATTTTAGCTTGTGGCATGTGACGAGAACGTCCCTTGATAAAGAAGGAAGATTGTAATATTCTAAAATGGTCTCACATCGGATAGAAAAAAAAAGTTATTCAAGTTCATTTACTACCAATTAACTTACACTTGAATTTTTAAGGCGATGTGGATTCAGCCTACTAATAGGTTAATTGGGTTAGCAAGTGGGCTTGAGACGTTATAGGTTGAGTGCCAAATTAATGTTTGGGCATGAGAATTAGCCCTAGAGCGCCTTGTAAATTTCTTGAGAGGCTGTTGCCACTGTGCTCTATTGGGTCGGTTCCTCCCGGGGTACTTGAACAGGCCCTTAGTGTTGCCTTCACCTCCCAACTTCAAATAATCAATGTTACTTGACTCCTTTATTTTCTGCATGCATGAAGATTGCTGCCTCCTCTGTCATTGGCGCAGAGCTCTTTGAGATAAGACTTGGCACTTGCATGGAACTTGTGATAAACGCAACCATGTCTCTCCTGATATATTATACTTTCTTCGCATGGAGCATGACTCCATCAGTTGTAGATTGGTACCAAGCATAGAAACGAGTTTGTCTTGGAGAGAATATTGGAAACAACTAATCCTCAATTCAATTGGAGTGGTTTTATGGAACTCTTCTTTTAGTCATTATTATCATTTATTTTCAGAACTCGTATATCCAGACATGCAAGTTCACCTTTGCAAACAGAAGATGAGACATGCAAGTTCACTTTTGAAAGTCAGAAGATTTGAAACTGGTTGATAGTCCAAATGAGTTTTGTGGGATACAGTCTGGAAGAAATAAGATTAGTTAAAGATAAATATGAGAGAGGTAGTTAAATAGATTGGATTTTTTTAAAAAAAATTATGAACACATGCTTTTAGAATATTTTTTCGTTGAAATTCACCAGAAAAGGAATATATATTCTTTGAAAGAATTTCTTCTTAAAAAACTAAAGATAATTTTGTCGGGGAAATTGATAGCCATGGGCTCAACTCGCTCTTGTTTGTTCACTATGGAACCATATGTTACACGTGAATTTCCTTTATAATGGTATAGATGCTTATGCATTGCATGTGGCCTCACTAGTTGGTTTATGCCTACCATCCTTGTGGATTGATTGATGGATTAATTGTTGTGCCTCTGTAGATGCTTGGTGAAAGTCTATACCCACTTGTGGAGAAACTGGAGCATGACTATGCAGCCAAAGTGACGGGGATGCTTCTTGAGATGGACCAAACTGAGGTCCTGCATTTGTTGGAGTCTCCTGAGGCTCTGAAAGCAAAAGTTGCTGAGGCAATGGATGTACTGAGGAATGTCACTCAGCAGCAGCCCAATGGACCACCCAATGATCAGTTGGCTGCACTGTCTCTAAATGATGGCCTTGTTTCTTGAGGCCATTTACTTATTGCTTAGTGTTTGCTATGGCTTAATTTGAACAAGTGATAGTTTTGAGTGGATTTGGTTTCACTTTGGATGGCAGAACCTGTCTCTGCTAATATAGGTTCAGAACTTAGTTATACTTTCGCTAACCTTGTTTGTTCCTAGAATCTATGATTTGCTGTCTGAGATTTGATGACTTGTTCTCTGGTATTTGGACCTCTTCTTAAGGCTTTATTTGCTGGTTTTCTCCCTTGTTTATTCTTCTGCATTGGTTGATGTCTGCCCTCATGAACTGCCTGAGCTTCAGTATGATATGTTGAAAGCTGACATATTTCTTTGTTCATGTGTTCAAGGACATTACAAAACCTGAAACGTCATTTGGAGCAGTAAGCGCCAACTAATATCTGCAATGGAGCTACCTGGCTACCTTTTGTACTAAATGGAACTGTTTATGTCTGTTACCTGTATGTTATATATATATATATATATATATCTTGACCAGATGAGAGGCGGGTGCTGTATGGTCCAATCAATTGGCTTAGCAACGAGTGTCGGTGGTAGAAAAATGTTGATAGTTTGTTGCCTTTAGAAAGATCAAGGGGCACACAAAAAGGAAAGGGACCATGCATGAAGGTGTTTGCTTCATGATCTCTCTCTAATTTTGATCAACACGTTTTAGTAGAGAAAAGACTGAAAAAAAAAAAAGCTGATAGTTTGGTTTCATTGCAACTGCTAGTACATGTCATCTGGTATATCTCATGTAGGCTGTATTTGGTTTATGATGTTATTTATTTATTTATTTTTTCATTTATCTCGTGTCCTTAGGAGAGGATCTGTAACTTTACATGGTGGAAGGACTGCTATCACAAATGGTGGCCGGGCAGCAAGGGCCTAAAAATGTTCTGTTTCTTGTTGTGGGAAAAGAAAAAGTAGTGAAAATACGGAGCAGCTGGATTGTGAAATCTATGTTGAGTATGTCCGAGTATGAGTTGATTAATTTCGGTTCGGTTCCTGTTAGACCGGCAATCAGCGCTTTATGTGTCCTTTATCGATCTATACCTAGGAATTTGAATGATGCCTTTATGTTATAGATAGTAAGGTCATTTATTGATGCTTGAAGTTCGTCAACTGTTTGTAGAATTGTTGCACCATTGTTAGCGAAAATCTTGGGTTTGCCCCTGCTTGGATTTTTGGTGAATTGGGCAAGGTTTTTGTGTAGTGCCCCAGTTGAAAAAAAAAAAAAAAGGGTATACCTTTGACCGATGTTGTATTTGAGTTGACACTTGTGTCCATCTGATTTCTATTTTTGAGTGGTGGTGGTCTTGCCGATCGAGATTGGTTAAATTTGTCATCAAGTTTGAAATTTGAAATCGGGTCTCTTGTTAAGCCTAATACGAACATGATTTTGAATTAAGCTCCAATCCAAACAATAACCTGATCGCAAAATCAAGCTGAAATGGATTTTAGCATGAACAAAGTGTGGTTCAAGCTTTTGTTAACAGGTAACTGATTCAAACAATAAATCTTTTAAAAATAATATTTAATGATAGAGTACAAATTATGGAAATTATTAAATAGATTATGTAACATATAATCCCTTCCAAAAGATAATAATCATAGTTTTTATATGGTGTTGAACATCTGTATAATTGTCCAGACAAAGTGGGCCCAAATCAGATGTCCAAAAGTTCAACGCTGAGCTGTTTGTTGCCATCGACTATTTTCAGATTCCGTATGATATTAACTTTACCCACACACACACTCTCTCTCTCCATATATATATATATATATATTCTATATAATATATGTATATGTACGCACGCATGCATTTGGGAAAAAAACCAAAAAAAAAACAACCACCGGGCTAAACTTAGTTTTGCTAAGTTACATATGCTTCAAATTAATATTATCTTGGCGTTTGGACGGAAACTAATTATTATGCTTATGAGCATGAAAAACAACCGAGAAATGACGAAATGCTGCTGCTGTTGCTGGGAAAGGCTATTGACAATAGCAATGGCAATAGCAAAGCCGATGCTCGCGCAGAGACATATTTCGGAAAATTTCCTGATCCCTCTGACATTCACATGAGATCCTGCTACGCAGTACTAAATATTTCCTGATCCCTCTGACATTCACAAGATATTTCAGTACTAAATGTTTGATGTTTGTTGGCTTTTCTAAATAAAATAATCATAAAACATGATTCTCTATAAAATGTGTTTATGAAAGTAAGCAAGTACTTGCCCTTCTTTTCTTTTCTTTTCTTACTATTTTTTTTTTTTTTGGGCCAAACAAATGTCTTTCATAAAACTCATCTTTCAGAACCCATAACTTGTCATGATGATTCGACAGTTTTATGAACGAATTGAATAATTATTTTTACAGAATTCATATTTTGATTTTTTTTTTTGTCATTTTATTTTATTAAAATTTGTCAGCTAAATAGTTCTTTAAAGATAGAAAAAAATATATCATCATGCAAGCTGGGCAGCTTCCGTCATTTATCCTAGAGACGTCAATTTCCATCATTTGGCAATGCATTTTAAGGCAGCCTCTTCATTATAGTTCACAGCCTTCACCTGCATGATTTTAGGGTTTGTTGCTTGCATGTACGGCATAAAAGGTTTTACACGCAATGATATACAGACTAATAGGAGAAGAGCTTCAAAAGGCTCATCTTCAAGTTCACATATATTTCTTTTTTTTTATTTTTTTATTTTTTGGATCATCATCACCACCTTCTGCGGCCATTAATGTTATTATTACTATTAGAATTGTTAGTATCATCATCACCATATCTACTACTATTATAATTACAAATACACGACCATAGAATGTGAGTTAGTCCATTCTTGTTACGCTCAAAACCTCTTCAAATTCCATCAAGTCGGAATCGTCCCTGGTCTCTAATGCGACTTCATTTTTACTTGAAGTTGGAAAGGAGGATTTTGATATATCGTGCAGAAAGTTAAGTTGCATGGTGATATATCAATCGGATAGTACATATGGTGGATATTTATTTTGTTTTGTGAACGGAGACTTGTTCCAATAATCTTTTCTGTAACAGAATAGATTGATTGCATTCAAGTATGTGGGATCCAAACAATTATAGCATAAATAGGCTTTCCTTCCTTCTTATTAAAAAGATAAATATCTTCTTCCTTCTTCTCTTAAATTCTCATGTGCAAACAGTGGGATCCAGATAATTATAATATGAGCAGACCTCCCTCACTTTCTTTCAGAAAAAAAAAAAAAACTCATACTGAGGGTTTGTTAGCAATAGAAAACTCTTGTGTAAATATATTCAGTTAAATCATAAGACAGAAGATTTTCCAAGCTGAGAGGACCAAACAAGCTCTTAATGTTATATTTTTACCATAAAAGAATTTTCTTTTCTTTTTTTCTTTTTTTTTTTTTGGTTTGATGGAAAACTATTACCATAAAAGATCAAAGTTACAGATCATGTAAAAATCTTGTCTCTAAACAATGCTTCATTCACAATACAGGGGGGCTTCTTGATCCCAACGCTCTCTGTGGCTTGACTGCGTTCGAAGGAGAAAAGATGGTGGTAAAGTAGAGAAGAAGGAATCCGAGGGACCGCGTAATGATCAACTTGATTCCAGATCGTGCTCGCTTGCTTTGGACGGGAAAAGAAATGAGGTTCTGAACGCAAACATAGCCGCTCTCTCTGGGCTTTGCATCTTATTCTGCCCAAGACAAAAGTTGGACCACCAAAAATTTAGTATCAGAAAGATGCCACCCCCCTTTGATTATGGAGCAGACAAAATAAAGTACCTACTGGCCCACCACCACCACCACTTTCTTTTATCTCGTAGCACGAGGGAGGGAGAGAGAGAGAGAGAGAGAGAGAGATGCGATGATGGTAGCTGGATCTCTAAACAAGTAGTAGTAGTAGTAGTTTTAGTAGTATTCTTTTGTGTGCCTTGATGCCCATGGTTTCGATCCTTCTAAATTTTCTATTTCAAGGTTAGGTTTTCTGATACAAAACTTGCAATGGTCGTATCGGATTAAATAATTTTAATATTCTTCTCCACTTGACTCCGTTGCTACAGCTGGAAGCTACAGTCCTCGGGAAGTCAACCAAAGATGTGGTCTGGATCAAAGGACTCATTGCTTTAATCGCACGCCGATCTGCTTACGTCAATTGATTGATGCTCTGAGGAGTCCCCTTGTGATGTTAGGCCTCGTGAACAATCGAAAACCTTTTCTTTTCCCTTCCTTCCTTGCTCCAACATTGAATGAGTGGAGTTCACCAACCCAAGTGGTTCTCTCAAACGGAGCCAAAGAAATGAATAATATGAACTAATAACCCGAAAATATCGATCATCATCTTGATGTGGGTTAGCGATGAGTTACAAAAGCAGCTTCTGCTTGACTTTCCAAAGAACCATCAGATCCAATCTTCACATCGCAGTTTACAACTTATATTTCAATAAAATAAGCTTTAATTCAACGCAGTCATATATATATATATATATATTGATTCAATATAAACAACTGTAAAGAGATTAATTCATCAAAATAAAGGTTACGTAGAATTTAGAATTTGATTCAAATTTTTTATTAGATTGACCTTTTTTTTTCTTTTTCTTTTCATGGAGCTAAGATTTTCATGAGGGATTCTATTTGAAGCAGGAATTTTAAAATTTTAAAATTATAATCCTCTATTTTGTTACGCTCAAAGAAAAATTTTTAAAATTGTATGAAATTTTAAATAAAGATTTGAAGAACCCAAAATCCTTATTTTAAAACTCACCTCTAAAAGTATTATTTAGAAATTCCTTAAAATGATCATTTAAAAAAATACAAAATAAACAAAAATTATTATTTTTTTCATATTTATTTATTATTAAATATATATTGACCTCAAGTGGTGTTATTTATTTATTAAGAAATAATATATGTAAATAAAATTTATAATTAATATTATTTTAAAAAAAATCATATATTTATAAATAACTTATATTAACTATATAAATAAAACTAATATTTATATAAATTTATGATTTAAAAATTACATATATATGCTTGTATAGTTATATAAATGTGTCTGTATATAAATTCTATATGTAAAAATATAATATAAATTATATATATAATTTATAATGTAAACTCTATGTAAATTATATTATTACTTAAATAAATTTATTTATATAAATTATATAAAATATTTATAAATAAATTTATATAAATTAATAGATATATTATAAATTTAATATATATGTTAATAAATAAAATTTATATGCAAGTTTATATAAATATTTATAAATTATTTTCATAAATATATCTATTTGGATTTATTAATATAAATAAGAATATTTTATATTTTAAGTAAATAAATATTTTATTAATAAATATATTTAGATTTTATATTAATAAATATATATCAATAAATTTAAAAATATTGTGCCTATATATGTAAATAACTTTTATTTTATTAATCTGAGTTATGGATTTTCTTTATTTATTTCTTCTATTCATTTATGACAAAATTTTATTCTAAATTTCAATATTAACAAAGACTAATATAAGAAAATGACAAGAATGGTTGGCTTCATTTTTAGAATTTCAAAATTTTCTTTTGCAATTCCATAGACAATGCGATGTATCTAAAGAATAAATTTTAGAATCCTTAGATAAAATTCTATTTTTAAGAAAAAATATCCAAATAGAAAATTTATGAAATTTTAAAATTCTGAAATATTGTATTTTAAAATGCAACATTTCAAAATTTTACGAATTTTCAAAAGGCCTCATTCAAATGCAACCTTAAAGTTTTCTCTTTAGAATTTAGTTTGAATTTCCTATTAGGCTTTGTCTTTAATTCCATGTTGGATTAGAGTTTTTTAAATTTTTTATTAGAATTTGGCTTAAATCTTGCATTGGCTTAGCATATGTTTCTTTTGTAAAGTTTTTTTTATTGGAATTTGTTTGGAAAATAGAGTTTGCTATTTTTTTTTAGCAGAGCATTTTTGAATTTGATAATAGATTATTGTGAAATAGGCATAAGAAAACTATATTAAAATCAAGTGTTTCCTTATTTTATTTTTGCATAATTTTTATAACATATAGCTTGGCATCCACACATACAACAAAAATTTAATATTTTAAATATTTTGATGAGCACTTTAGTAAGTAGACTTGCAAAGAAGTGTGTGCAACACTATTAGAAAATGCTAGTATAGGATTTAAGAGCTTTATCTTTTGTGATGCTTGGCCATTTAGGTATTTTGATTTTTAATGTGGTAAGAGTAATGAGAAATTTCTTAATTTTCTTTGAATTTTAAAATGTTAACTAAGGCTTAGCCTTAATAGTTCTGGTAACGTCTTTTGTAGAAGTTACAACATGGGTTCTCAAATCTTTGCATGTGCTATAAGGGTTTTTAAGCTATTCATCCTGTGGACTATTAGATGTTTTATGATGTAATATTTGTAATATGGAGGCTTGTAGGATTAATTTATATTTATTAAATTAAATATATAATTAAAATATATTAAATATTTATGTGGAAGTCAAGAGCATATTTAAGATTATTAGATTTCAGTAACCTTAGATACTCACATTATAGATAAAAATCGAATTATCATGATTTATAATAATTTTAAATCATTAAAATTAAATATTACTATTCAGATTATCATGTCTAATTATTAAATATAAAAATTTATATAATATTTTTTAAAATTTTAAAATAAATTATTATGAACCAAATGTTGCTTAAGATTTATTCTACAGCCTTACCTTGCCATTGATGGGAGGCCTTTTCTTTTGTCTATCCTTTCTAACTTTATGGGAATGGTGGTCATTGTAGCAACTACTTATGTACCTGAAAGCTCTTTTTTATAGTTGGGGTCTGAGTCGATGGCTTAGCAAGTACATGTTGGAACTCTGAAGGGTGATGGAGCTCTTTTTGGATTTCTTGGTCGCTACCCAAGTAAAAGAAACAACTTAAATGTGGAGTGCATGCTCTTTGGCTCCAGTCGCCCCTTAGTTGGAGTAGGAGGTTGTGCGACTTCCGTTTCCAAAGTATATGGAATACCAAAAAGTGTGTATGTATGGTGTTATATTTCATTGATATATATTTCATAAAATAAAATATGAGCGGTCAAAATATAGAAGCGTGTGCCCTAGTTTTTAAATTGCTTGGCAAGACGAAAAAAAAAAAAAAAAAGGTATGAGCCCGGTGAGCAACAGTGCATCACTAACAATTGTGTGTGCGCGTATGTATGTGTGTGTGTTTCCAACCTTAGAAGTGTGCAGTGATGCAATACCAAACATATTTTTTTTTTAAAAAAAAAAGGCACCAAGTTTAACTCCAAAGTCTGCATTGATGGTTTTTAGAGAATGAGCCTATATACAAATTAGGTGTACCCAAAAGATTCATAAATGTGCATCGTTAGAAACTCTGAGCATATCTGTTACTTTGAAGTGTTATTGATAAAGATCCCATAATCTCTCGTTCTAAAATGGACAAAGGTTTGCAATGACTACTTTACATGCGCAACATGATTATCTAAGCATGTTTCCTCTACTATATATATATATAAATATCTCTCCCTCTTTCTTTCTTTCCTTTTTTTTTTTTTTTTTTCATTGGGTTATGGATCAGCAATTTGGACCTGCTTAATAATGGTACACCTTTTAGGGTTTGAACCATATGATGCAAACAATCTCATTTAAAGATGGATATTGTTCAATAAGTTAAAGCTAGCATTAACATCTTAGATTTAATTATTTATTTTTTTAATTTTTTAAAAAAAATTAGGATTTAATTCCATTCGTTTAGAGTTATCATTTTCTTTAATTTTTTTTAATCTTTTTTTTTAATGTTCATGTAATTTTAAATTTCTCATAATTTACGATACTATTTGGCAGGAAGTATGGTAGTAAAAGCTTATTATTTTAAATGATTGATTGATTATATTGGTTTAAAATATGAGATATCTATTGGGAGGCATGGTACAAGAATTTTTTTTTTTTAATGCCAAATTTGTTTTAGGGAGGAAGTATGATAGAGACAAAAGAGGATGCCATTTCATTTCAGCGGGTGCAACCCTCTTGCCTCTCTCTCTCTCTCTCTCACACACACACACATTGAAGTAATTAAGAAAAGGAGTAATTAAAGTGTACTGAATTATTTAAAATCAAATTTCCATGCGTTGTAAGACATGAATCTGAGAGTCATGACATGGAATTCTAATTAATTAAAACATCGTCCTCGTTGGCCTGGTGGTTAAAAAAAAGCATGCAATGCCGAGTTTGCTTTCGTGTTTCCTTCGTACCGTGGGTGGGTGATTTAGGTTGGTTGGGCATCTGAGACCCTCCGAGGTGCCTTGGAGGATACCACCCACCAAACAGCGGTGCGGGTGCAAGCGACTTTAACCACACACACGCACGCACGCGCACACACACACTCTCTCTCTCTTTCCGTCAGCGGCCCCTGGGGGTCCATATGATTCAAGCCGAATGAATTATGAAGCGACCAGGGCTCGAATGAAAGATTAATTAGGTAATCCCTTCTTTCAGAAGAGGACGCCGGCGTCTCACCAACAGAGAAAACAGCGACCTTTCTTCCGCAGCATGCCGGTCCGACGCATCAGCGGGCGAAGAATCGTGATCCTTATCCAAAATCCGATCCCAAAAAAAAAATAATAATAATAATAATAAAAAATCATAGCAACACCACATATTCTTAAACTGAATCTTAAAAACACATAAGACTTACTAAACCTCAACATATACAATAAAATAACAATCATAATATTATAAATAAAAGTTAAATCTCACATATATCAAAATACTGTCACATAGTCATCATACTAGTGTATAAGAATCTAAATATTATTATTTAAATACATATCAAAGTATCTACATTAATATCAAATAATACAGAAAATTAAACACTAATATCATTTTTCGTGCCTCATGCTCAAGTCTGAATTCAATAAGTAAGCATCATCATCATCATCATCTAAAGCATGATCAGAAGGAGAGGAAAGATAATTAGCTAAAAGCCCAATAGAAATTTTATACATGTCATCATGAATATGATAAGAAAATTTAGAACGATTTGTATATCAAAATAAATTTTACTAAAAGTATCATAACCAAATACCAACATAAATCATACCAAATGCCAAAATCATAAAATACTAATATAACCATATATTCATACCACAATCAATCACAAACTGAAAATACATACTGACAAACATCATACTAATAATTCATGTCTAACAACTTAATTCGATGATATATATTTATGCATAGATTGATTTTCATATTAGTATTCAGCGTATTAAATTCAGCTACGTCATATACACAAATTATGACTAATTCTATACCAACCTCTCATGGCCCTCAGCCCTTCTCCGATACCATCGATTTAGACTAGTAAAGAATCATACCAATACTGACAGAATTAGTACCATGTATCAACAGTAAACACCAGATCTATAATTTCAACTATTCATGTCATTGGACTAAGTCACTCTTATCAACATCATACACATCAACATATTGAATATACATATTAACAAACCTTATACCAATAGTCTATATCTAACAATCTAACCCAATGATATACGTATGCATAGGTTGGTTCCCATATCAACGTCCAATGTATTAAACTCAGCTACATCATATTCACAGACCATGACTTGTTCTATACCAACCTTTTGCGATCCTCAATCTTTCTTCAGTGCCACCGATTTAAGCTAGTAAAAAATCACATCAGAAGTAGTATCACGTATTAATAGTAAATATCAATATCCGGCGTCAGAAACTTAGCCATATCATATCCATAAATCATGACTAGTTCCATATCAACCTTTTTGGCAAATTATCCTTCCCGATGCTTCCACTACCATATCTCAGTAACTAGTCTACATGCCAACATTATAACAACTCATATTCATATAAAGTTATAACCATACCATAATCACAATAACATTTCACATCATGCTCATATATCTCAAGTTAAAACCAAAACTATTTTATAGTCAAAATAATATAGCACAACATATATAAATACATACACATAAACCATTGTGCACGATTAAAATACACTAAGAGATCTAATAATAATTACATAATGTATGTATGCATGCAAGATATAAAACGTATTGTATAATAGTAGGTGTAAAACTTTTACTTTGGATCGCTAATCCAAATTAATCTCCTCAATCATATTAATCACTGATCACCTATAATTAAATATAAAAAATTAATTAATTCTTTCAAATTTATAGTTAAAAAATTACCTTTATGCCCTTCTAATCTCAGAATATAAAATCACCATTATACTCCTCTTATCTAAACTTAACTAGGTTAGTCAAGTTCTCATTAGGCTCTAATTAGATCTACCCTTGCTTAATTATGACAATCGAGACATAATTAGGTCATTAGGCAACTTAATTAATTAACCTACTACATGAAACAATAATTAATTAATCACAATATTACCCCTCTATCTCTCTTAGGTAGCCTTTAATGGGTTAATCAAGGTCTAATTGGATTAGCAAACCTTTACCCTAAACAAAAACATCCACCTGCTTGGCTTTAATTGAACACATACTTATTTAACTAGACTATTTAATGCTTTATTAGATCTTAAGTTACATAACTAGAGACTGATTAAACTAATTAAGATCCAAATAATTTGATCTGGACCCATCTGCGTTAATTTATTATCTAGGTTCATTTATTTGGGTTAAAGAGGATTTCTGGTTCACTAAACTGTCTCCAACTAATTGAACTGGTCATAGGATCATAGGTTAACAAATTGCTGAATTTAGTTGATTTGGGTCTGAATCAAATTTGACTCAGATATAGTTTTCCTGGATCTAATACAGGGGTTTAGTTTTATTACTTTAATTGCTTTGACCCAGGTTCAATTGAGTCAGCTAAGTTGGTTTCTTAAACCGGCTAAATGAAATTAGTCGATCCAAAACAATGAACCAACTGCTACTGTTCTTCACCACACTCGATTGCTACCAAAATGGAATCAGACTTGAATCATCCCAAGGAAGACTGTCGGCTTCTCCACCGAGGCTCTTCACCAAGGGGCGACTCCCCTGGCTACTGCATGGTCGATCGGCCGCAGCCGCCCGCCAAACCACCTACCAACAATCCCTAGCTCAGTCGGTGGCGATTTTCCTCCAGCGACGACCATGGCGGAGCGGAAGCCATGATCAAGGCTCCCTGACCGCTCGCCATGACTAGAATAGGATCGGCCCTAGCCGATCATAAGCCTAGCGATGGCTTCTTCTCCAGCAACAACCATCGAACGCTCGTCGCTAGTTATTGATTCTGATTAAGAACTCCGTAGCTCTAATTCACCTAACTACTCCTAGAACAGAGATTAAAAGAGTTGAACAGAGGATTTTGTCGCTACTTACATGGCAACATTCCAATCCACGACGACGGCGATCGACGGCTTCAAAAGGTTCTCTAAACCCCAACGAATCTTCTCTACCCTCTGATTGGATCGATCGAAGATTCCTACCAGTTGAATTTACCGTATTAGACTAGAACAGAAGTTAAAACTTTTGAACAGAGGAGATGGACATAGTTTGCAATCTAAGCTTCTTATCTTATTACTGTTTGAAATCTAAGCTTGTTATCTTATTACTGGCGCTGATCCAAGCTCCGACGAGGTTCCAGCAGCGTCCCGCTAACTTCAGGATCAAAAGAGAAGGACTGAGAAGAGGAGAAGAAGATGGAGAAGAAAAGGACGGAGGAGAAGACGGCTGGTTCGCTGGTTCTAAGCTATTTATAGAGATTTAATCCCCAAAGCCCTCTTTGATTTGGTTGCCATCCATCGTTACAAAACAAAACGATCAGGATGAATGATCTGAAAGTTGCTAAGAATGGAAGAAGGTTGCTGGCGAAGGAGAAATGAAATGATGTTAATATCAAACTTATTTTAATCTTAAATTGATTTGGTTTAAATTAAAATAATTGATTTGGTTTAATTTGAAAGAAGTTATCTTGTTTTATAAAATAGGATACCACATGGAGGGTGGTCGCATTTGGCCTTGGCGAGTCCAATGGCTTTTTTTTTTTTTAATCCCTTCCAATATTTTTTTAAAATATTTTTTAGAAAACCGAGCGCGTTCAAAAGCTTCGTTCGTCCCTCTATCTTATATGTTCGTGGCCCTCCTCCTGTTTACCGCCCAAAGCATTGCAGAAAAGAATATTATTTTGATAATCATTTATTCTATTTTATTTTATAAAAGACTGATGAGCACAGGCCGTTGATGCGCTCCACCGCGGCGAGCAGCAAACAGCTGCCATTTTGACCGCGGGAACGTCCACCGCCGACACCTCGTTGATCGCTCGCTCCCTCTCGCTCAATTTTCTTCCTTCCGTTCCACCAGAGCTGCCACGGTCGCCGCTTTACCAATAACTTTTTATCCCCCGGCCTCGCACCCCTCCCCCCTCCTCTCTCTCTCTCTCTCTCTCTCTCTCTCTGACCCCACCCCCACTCCACTCCTACACGCGCACTCAAAGAAAGAGAAAGAACAGAGAGAGAGAGAGAGAGAGAGAGTCATATCTTTGTTCTCATTACATCCATCCCCCTCTCGCTCCACGGACGAGAAGGGAGAGAAAATCGAAAGAACAAAAAAGAAAAAACCGGAAAAGGAGGAGGAGCGGTACGTTTGATTAATGAGTATCCGTCGTCTGTTTTTCATCCGAGGCTGTGACGAGAATTTCGGTTGGATATGGCTTTGGGTGAGTCGATGACCCCGCGCCGGCGATGAGCCGAGGGAAGTCCAGTTCAGCAGGCCCATCCACCACCGAGTGAGTTCTTCCTCCCTCCTTCAATGGTCTCCATGATATACTTTTTGTTCTTTTCCTTCGTTTTATTTTTTATTTTTTATTTTTTGGCCTTCTTGTTTAGTTTCCCGTGAAGTAGCAGTGTGTGTCGTGCTGTCCAGTTTCCATACGTTCGGAGGGAGGATAAGCCTGCTTGCCAGCAGAGAGACAGGACAGTCCGATTTCAACGGGCGCACACAAGCTCCCCAAGATGGATTTCTGCGATTTTTCTTCTCTCCTTTTCTTTTAGTTGAGCAAATTAATCCAGCGGATTCAACGGGAAAAAAAAAAAAAAAAAAAGGGGAATTAAATGGTATCTAAAATAAGAAGGGTATGATCATGGTGGAGAGCAGAGAGCCATCCAATTTCATCTTGAAGCGGGGCGTGCAGGTATTCCGGTTCATGTTTGGCTGACGACTTGCTTAGCTTTCCCTTAAAAATTGACATTTTCTTTTTCTTTTCTCTCCCAAAAAGAAGACTGACTTGTTACACAGACGTGCATGATAGACATGGCCGGGATATGAGCTGAGCTGATTCGGTAAGAATATAACAAAATTGGAGTGCGGACACACACAAGAGACTTTAGGTTCTCATCCAATGCTCACGCACAGGCTTGTTTTCAACATTCTTACATTCCTGGACACTACCTTTACCGTATGAACCACAATTTTTTCCAGTGATCTAAAGTTTTTTTGATAGATAAATTAGCCATGGACTCAACTCGGATGCAGCTTGCCATCTTCTGAAAGGTCACATGTTGTCTCTCCTTGCTGTCTGCCATTCGGTCAATTACACGGCAGAAATTGATCATTATTTCAGGCTCTCTGACTTTTTCTAACAAGGACTAACTTTACAGTGGCTAATACATGTATTTATAGGACATCCATCAGATTGAAAAGACTGAGGAGGCTATAAACTCTTGAAAGAAATTGTTTTGTGGTTCTAGGCCATTAGGCAACAAACCATCGCTTGGAAGCACAGCGCCTGCGCAAATCCATTACACCTGATTGCCTGAGAACAAAGATATTTACAACAGTGATTGATCATCATAAAAGAAATAAACTTTTTAACTCTTTCTGCGCTATCAAACTAAGTTCTTCTTGTCTGTCCAATTCTAGCAGCTTTTCATAGATTACTAATGATTGGGTTGCCATGGTATTGGCAAAGATCTGGTAGGAATGTTCTCATCTGGTCAAGTTGCCATGTAGAAATAGAGTAGGAGAATATGATCAAGGAAGATGTTAGATGAATTCCTATCCAATCCAATGCCTCACATGAACTTCCAGCCTAAAATGAAGAGGTCAAGAAGACTAGTTGCTACTTCGATGATGTATAATCTGAGGACAAATTGTGTGGAAAACTGCAGTGAGGCAATTAATGCACTGTGGTAATGCATGAGTATGTTGTGAATAGGTATAATGATTTATGTGAATGTATGGTATAACTATGTACTAGATGCAGTTGAACCTTAAATTCCATATCGCTAGTTTCCTTTTCTCTTTGAAGCTTTTGGTGGGCTCCCCATAATTTAAGTTTCCTAGTCTATTCTATTGTATTGACTTGCAGTCCAATTCTTGAGTTTTGATGTCTTATCAATGACTATAATTGGAAAAAACATTTTTATCTTTATGCTTATAATTTTTTTCTGTTTTTGAATTTTGTTAGAAAGCCTAAGCTACAGGCATGGAACAGAAGACATGGCTTTGGAGGAGAAAGGCTTCAGAAAAGACCATCACAGCAAATGGGAAATCTGATCTCTTGGTGAAAAATGAGCGAGAGGTAATGTACTACTTTTTTTTTAAAAAAATTCAGCAATTTGTAAACTGATTTTCTCTTTTCAAACATTAACTTTCTTCTACCAGTCACAGCTACTGTTTTGCATATTTCATAAGCATTCAAATGGTAAAAAAAAGCTAGATAATATTTCCATATCTTGTTTTGATGAAATACTTGAAATTTATCAATGGACAAGTTAAACAACGATCAACAAATATATCTAGCATGCTCTATGATTCTAGATTTTTAATGACTAGTTTAAAAATGTATTTAAACTGTTTAAATATGTCTATCCACTGGATCCACTGGTATAATGAAATCAAAAATTTAAGTCCATGCTGAAAGAGCATTAAGTAGCATCACATGTCTTAGCTTGGCAATTGCATTTCTTTAATACATATCTGTATATCCTTTTATGCCAATGCATGCTAGAGTTGGACACAATTCAGCATTGCAGCAGAGTCTTGATATGCAATACTTTAATCCTTGCTCTATGATTCAGGGGAATTGATCCTTTCTTCTATTTCTGAGGTGTGAAAATACTAAAAGGTACAGATCAGCTCAAGGATAAAGGGCATTCTTGGCTTCTGATACCCTTTTTAAGTTTGCATAGGCTTCATAAAATATCATGTTTGAGAAAGCCCACTGGAATGACCTGCGAATAAGAAAACCACCATAAAACTCACCGCTTTGCTTTTTTAGTTCTTGAAAGCAATATATGCATTCTTTCTATTCCCTCAATTTCTAATCTCACCACTACATTCCATGACAATATCGTATTGGATCATAATCATCTTCCATTTCTTCTTCCTAATCATTTTCTTCACTGGCATCTATAAACTCATGCAAAGCCCTAAAGAATTGGAAAAGTCTTTGAGCTAAAGTTTCAGGATCCTTCACAACTAATAGGTAGACTGATGACCAAGTTCTTATTATCCAACATTTCACAAAGAAGTTCTACTTTACTTTCAAAATGTTGCAACAATTCTGGTTCATCTTGATGGTACCATATTGAATAGAAGAGACTGGGTTGTGGGTCACATTCAGGGCCTATGCAATGATCCTTCACAATTAATAGGAAGAATCAGATGACCAAGTTCTTATTATCCAACATTTCACAATGAAGTTCTACTTTACTTTCAAAATGTCAAGATAATCTACAATTTCCAACTTGGTTTGTCTTGGTGGTATTGCACCAGACTGGAGAGAAACTGGTTTGCAAGTCATATTTGGGACTTCAAGTCTCTTAGGATGGATTGGGATGGTTATGTTCCAATGCTTAGGATAACTTGGCATCTCAAGTCACTAATTTCTTTATTATTTGACTAATCTTGGACTGTGTGTTGGCACCACACCCGCTCAGTCCAAAGCAGGATGGGCTCTAGTAGTGGGACTTAAACGCTTGGTCAAGATACTTGTAAACGGAACCCAACATTTTGCTAGAATCAACAATAGCTTCATTAGGGATAACCACCTATAGTATATTTGCAGAAAACACAAACCTAAGCCATGGGTGCTCATGACTATAATAAGGAACGAAGCTTAATGTAGGATACTTGGCATCTATTTTGTTTTGGCTATGCCAAATGAGTTTTGATTTTGGCAATTTTGTTAGTATGATACTTGCTTTCTAGTTTTGGTAGTTTATCCAAGAAGTATAAGAAAAAATGAAAAATACAGCAAATTTGGAATGAATTAAAACATAAAAATAAAATATAAAACAAATCAACCAGATAAATCAGATATCTTTTTAAAGTATTTTATATTGTTTGGGATGTTTGGGTCATAATTTATGTGTTTGATGCTGAAACAATAAAAATATGGTCTTACAAAATAAAATAATGTTAAAATCATCTTTTGCATCATTTGAAATGTAATATATTGTGTTAAGGTTTATTGAGGATCTAATACATGATTACCCATGAGATTCAAACTTTGGGATTACCATACTTATTTTAAATAACTTATCTAAATTTATCTGGTATGGATGATTCACAATGCTTTAAGATCCTAAATTGAAAGTTCCGAGCTTTACCCTGGGAAAATACTAATGGAAATTAAAACAATAAAAAAATAATAAAAGAGCTCAAACTGTCCATAGTTATGATGAATTTGTCCCCATTAGTTAGTTTTTCAATTGAAACCCTATAACCAACTTTTTCATTGGTTTGATTATAGTCAAAATTGAAATGCTTTGGTCTCACGAATTTTGGCTGAAACTTTAAAATATTGAAAATTATGGATGAGGTTTAGTCACACATGGAATAATTAGTAAGAGGTAGATGGATTGATATAGATAATTGGGTCCACAATTTAATGTTTTGAGCTTTTTAAGTTGTATCGATCCTCAACTTCTATATCAAGACCTTCTCCTATTAGGATTTGGACCCTCTGTTTCTCCCCAACAAGTAGTATTAGAGCTAACGATTGACAATCCTGTGTACTCTTGAATCTATAAGATGCTTTATTTGACAACTTTTGTGAAGAATGTTAACATGCGAGTTGGGTTTTCCAAGTCATGGTAGTTGTGATATATTGAGTGGGTGCGGTAAGTAGACTCAATAGAGCAAGATGTGGGTTGTAGTGTGGCCTCAAGTGTGGTTCTTGGAAGAGTAAACTCTTGTATGGATGCAGTGAAGCATCTCTTGAAAAGCAGATAACTCTTGGTTTGAGCGGGTGGCTTCTAGAGAGTGGGCTCTTGGGTTAGAGTGGAAACACAAGGTGCACTCAGTAGAGTAATTGGACAGGAAGCTTGATATGAGAGCGGTGGATTGGACTTGAAGGGATCAAAATTGGCTCGCATGTTAAGGGGGAGATTGTTGAGGATATAATTAGTGGGAGGTAGATGGATTGATATAGATGATTAGGTCCAAAGTCACTTTCTGTATGCACAGGCCAACCCATTATTTCTCTCTACAAAGACCAAGTGTTAAGGCTTTATCTTATTCATTTCATCTTAAACTAAAAAAGTTATAAAAAATTTAATTAAAGGAGAGATAAATGCACTGCTCACGTTATTTCCTGGCATAAAATATTTCTTAACTATACCTATAAATTATCTCAATGGTTAAACCACACATTGTTAAACATTTAATGATTCTAAAATTAGTGATAGGCTATCCAAATTGAATATTCACATTATTGGTTTTGATCTATACCTATAAAAATGCCGATAAATATGACATTATATATTTTGAGACCTCTAACCTAATAACCAAGCGGGTACAAAAATGAATACTAGCAATTGTGTTAATGTGCTAAAATACATGAATGAAAACATAAATTGAAAATCTACCTAATTGATCATAATCTATACATCTTAAAATAAAGGTAGATTTGAATTCAATAGGTCTTGATGATTAAACTATAGAAAAAAATGGTATCATGTTTTTACAAGCATCCATTTTTGCACCCAGTTAATGCTTAAGTTAGAGGGCCACTGAAGCATAAGATTTTGAGTTTCTAAGCATTTTTTGTGGTGTAGGCCCACTTAATGCTTTAGTTAAAAGACTGCTGAAGCACATGATTTTTAGTTTGTAAGATTTTTTTTTTTTTTTTTTTGCTTTTCTTGTGGTGTATATCATGTTCAATGGTTTGAAACTTCAATTTGGATGATCCATCATTGGTTTTGAATCATTAATTTTTCTATCAAAAATTAATATTGGGTATATAATCCAACTCTAATTACAATCCTCCTCATATTAAGAATATGAAAATTTTAAAAAATATTATTGAAAAAGAATTAAAAGAAGCCTTGCAAAAGAGATGTGCAGCCAGCAAATGGCAAACTTGTGCAAATTTGAACAGAGGCATTGCACTTTGTGACAGCACTTATTAGTGAACTCCAATTGAGTGAACTCCAATAATTGGAGTTCAGGACTTTGGCTTCCAACCTCAGGCAAACAACCTATACAAATGGAGGAATCTATTGAGGAGACAATTGGTGATCAAGTCACTTTGATAGGAGGGGCCTAGGGGAACTAAGTTGGGCATCTTCATTGAAATTGCAATGGAGAGATAGGTTTATGATCTCCAGATTTAATGTGATCTAGTTGGGAATAGTTATTTCATATTTCAAATGGTTTGTTTTTTCTTGATATGATGCCATCTCTTAAGAGAGGACGTAGGCAAAGGCAATAGGGAATATTGTCAAACCCAGTTTTGTACCTAGTTTGATCATGACTAAGTTAAAATTTCAGCCACATTCTACACTCATCAATATCTTGCCGGATTAGAATGTGTTTATACAAATTCTAAGATTTGTTGATGAACTATAATAAACGGTTGATAATGATGCACTGACCAAGGTTTAATGGATTATTTATGGAATCATGTTTGGCCATTTGCCACTCGTACAAAAGCAATATGTGGTTAGCTTGTTGCTTTAATAAATTATGTAGAGGAAGTTATTTGGACAAGAGGGAACTATACATGGAGGAAACTACCGGCATCCACCACCCTCTTTTATGATGAAAGAAGAAAGAAGCTTCATTTTCCTCTCTCTTACTTCTCACTACCATATATGGTTATGGACGAAGGCTGTCTTAGTCATTCATAAAAAGATTAGCTTAGGATTTACCCTCTAGAGCTTTCCTTGGTATTTACAATCATTCTATTGGTGTTTCTTAATTATCTTGCACATGGTTGCAAATCCATGTGGGATATTTTATGGGATGTTGGGATGGGTTACCATCTAAGTGTTAGGATGAGACTGTCCTGCTGTCATATAACATCGCAATCAGCATGTTTTGGGACTTCTCCCATCCCAATTGGGTCATCCTCATCTCATAGGATCTAAAACCTTGGTCTAGCACTCTTCTAATTACTTGTTTTCTTTTATTATTTATAGGGCATGGTTCTTACAGCTTGATCGTTATTGTTGTGCTAATGACTATTATTATATGTGTAATGGTGACTGTTTTGAAAATGATTATTGTTGTGATGCATTAGATGAAGTTAGACCATCTAGTGACAACATGTGACTATCAGGCATTGTATGATCTTGAAAGTTGGTGGGAAGACAAGCAACACTGACTCATGCATGCATTTTTTGATGTCCTATAACAATGCATTTGTGACGTCATAGATCAATATTTAGATCATGTGGCAAATTGTTGGACTTCATTGCTAAAGGCATGAAAGGGAACCCACTAACTCTCATCAATCATGGCATTCACCATCAATTAGAATTCACCATCAAAACCTTGTTAGTAGTTGGAAGGATTGGAGAGCAGGAAGCGGGACTAAGTGAAAGCAGGGCCATGATTGGAAAGTGTAGCAGCACAATAAAGAGGTCTTACCAACTTTAGTGGGGACCTGCCCCTTAATATGTTGTAGGTAGCAGATGATTACTTGGAAGCCTAAAACCTAGAGCACCACACATTTGCTTAAAGTGTCAAGGGAAGAAAACTTTGTTTTAAGAGATGTCGGGGAGAAAAGGTTTTCAGCAAGCCAACCATCAAGGAAAGAAAACTTTAGAGGCTCCGAACTTACCCATAATATTGGAGACTCGTTCATCCTCACTATTTAAGGGAAAATGCTATCCCTGGGTAACTAAAATCTGGTAGCACTATCAGCATCTTTAGGGAGAATATCTCACATGTTCGGTTTGAATTTGATATCGGAAGTTTTTAGAGCAAAAAGGAAAAGGATACTTTTAGAATAGAAAATTCAGGTGGGAGACTTAGAGGGAATTTTTGAGGAGTTTCTACAGGTTCAAAGTTAGGAGGATATCTCTTCTGATCTTTAGAAGATGTGGCATCAATGACATCACAGTATGCTAAGATGACCCTTCCACTTTATTTGTCTAACAGGTGAAGCCTAACTTAATATGTTGACATGGATCCATTTATATTAGTTCTTAACATTAATAAATTGGATCTTGAGACTTGAATGGTACAAGTAAAAAATTCTTGAAGAGGATGAGGAAAGAATAGACAAAGCAATATTTAAATATGCCAAAAAAATCAGAAAAAAATGTCAGGATAGATATTAAGTTGCATTTTACTGATATCTATCAGAAGTGCTATGAAACACACTGTCGCTTTGACCTTAAGTGACATTTGTGACAAATGTTAGTGTAGGTTGTAAGCTATTCCAACATTTATCATAAATGCTGCTAGTAAACTTTACGTGATGTTTATAAATGTTGCCAAAAATTACATAGCCTTCTTAATTTTCAAGTTTAATGACGATTTTAAACGTTACTTTGGTATTATATTATGTTATTTACAAACGTCACATAAATTTGTTACCTGTTAGGCTATTGTGACATTTTTACGCATAGCACTAATATTGTACTAATGTAAATAAAGCTAAAGCAATATGACATATTGCGGCATTTATAAGTGCTGCTTTGTGTTCTTAAGCAACATCTATGAATGCCGCTTAAAAATATGGTCATAATTTATAATTTTACCATTAGGGCTGTTAGGCGGAGGATCCTCATTAGATGCAGAAAAGGTTAACCAATGATCTGTGGAGCGAAATTTATAAAGATTACTCACATCAGGAGCCTATTATATCAAAAAATCAAATAAAAATATTAGATAATGTAGTTGTCAAAAAAATATAGGATATGATAGAAAAGACTTAAACAAGCTAATTTACAATGTGGAAGAGAAAGATGCATTTATGTTCCAAATCATATAATCACTGAACTATATTTTTAAATTTCATACATATCCTATTACTGAGTTGTTTGCAGCAGCAACAAAATTAGACACCAACACCTTCAACTCTTCTATGGCAGAGTTCATGCTTGAAACCTGATTGTGTAGTTACTGGACTCAAAATAAGGTCCAGCAATGCCCTTTTGTTTGGCTTTAGCTGTACTAAACTTAAGCTGCTTAGTTTTAAGTGTTATAAGAACTTATTAATTATGCAATGCCACACCAATTATAAACCCATAGGGAGCCTAAATATAGATATGATAATCTGTCCCAACATTTTGGAGAAGTTTATTTGCATGAGTAAATATTTTAATGAGAACAAAACTTCCCCTCTTGCTTCATGGTTTTTGAAAAGAATATTTTGATTACCGGTGAATTTGCCCCTAGAGTGTCTTGCCTCAGCCAAGATGGCTCAGATAGACCCCATAACTAGGTGGGCACGTGGGTGTGCTTTTGCAGTTAAGATGCATGCTTGGGGCAAGCACTCAAGCGTTGGTTTATACAAGGTTCGGTTTCAAGGTGTTGATACCCATCATTCCATCCTTGACTCATTTATCTAAAAATCTCAGTCTTATCTCAAGCCCTAATATTTTGGAACAAGCTCTAGAACTCTTGATTTGGGCAGAGTGGAGGACATGGATGGAGGGAGCAATGGTACCATGGCAATGTTTGATGGTTTGGGGTGGTTCTTAGGGCCTATTTGGGAGAGAGGTTTTGAGGGAAAAAGAGAGGAAAGTAAAGGAGAGTTATTGAGATACTTTTATTGAGAGTTTTTTTAAGTGGGGAAAGGAAGGGTTTAGGAGGGTTCCTAATGCTCTTCCAAATTTCTCAACGGTAACAATTTTTAACCCCCTAAATCAAAAGGTTTGCAAGGGTTTAGTTTACTTTTCTTCATTTAACCAAACAACGGTAAGGTACAAAAATCTCTTTTCTCTCCTATATTTTATGAGACTTCCAAACAATGGAGGGGTTCCAACCTCACCTTTACTTTTCTTTCCTTTACTTTCTTTTACTTTAAAAACCCTTCCTTTTCTTTCCCCTTTGACTCCTAAACATAGTGTTAGTGATTGGGGACGATTCTTCCAAGGCAAGCATCAATGTCAAATGGCAATATGATCCTTTTTTTTATTCCAAATCAATTTATTAATAGACTAAAAAAACCTTAAAAAGAAGGGAAGAATTTGAAGGGATTTCAATTGTAGGATAATTGAGTTCCCAACTCAAAAATCTCTTTATGCATCCTTGTGATAATGAGTTGGTCATCGTTTTTAGTAATCGCAACAAATCTATTTTAGATGGAGTTGTTGTTGCAAACCTTGTTAGTGAGAAAACTAGAATTTGCAATACATGGGGATCGGAAAAAGGAAATGTGAAAAAGGAAAAAGAAAACATTGGGATGAGTCCTGGGTTTAGGGAGAACTAAAGATGGAAAGTAATTGGGCATATGGATTTATCAAAAGGAATCAGTGCGAGAGTAATGCATGATTTTTTTTTTTTTCTTCTTAAAATAGAACACGTGGAGAGGGAAAGAAAATATTAGGAAGAGTCCTAGGCCTGATGGGAATTAAAGATGGAAAGAAATTAGGTATGTGAATTTCTTAAAAAGAATTAGGTGCATGCGTGGGAGTAATGCACGGTTTTTTCTTCTTAAAACAGGAAATATGGAGAGGAAAAAATATTGGAAAGAATCTAGGGTTTGGGGGGAGCTAAAGATGGAAAGAAATATGGTCTGTGACTTTCTCAAAAAAGAAATAGATGCATGGAGTGATGCTGTGACATCTTTTTTCTTCTTAATGCGACATACACTAAGATAGGTCTGTCACTACATTTATAAGTGTAACAAAAAATATAGTATTATGACATTTAATAAAAAATGTCATGATAGAATTTATGAAATCATAGCTGCAGCGATGTTTATGAACAAATATAGTAATTGTATACTTGTAGTTACGGTTGTTCTAAATGTCACAATATTAAATGTAGTAATAGACTATATTAGGTGTTCTGTACACAAGATGTGAAGTTTTATGCATAAAATGTAAAAAAAGGGTTTAATTTGCAAATGTAAGGGTTTATATCCTCTATGGAAGCTGATGTTTAAGGACTTTAGACTGCTTCAAGTTTTTGGATTCTTTATCATGATGTTAACATATTTATATTATATGAAATATCAGAGAAGAAAAACAAAGATAAATATGACAGTGAGAACTGCAGCTTCGGTCACTGTGTTGTAAATGCTGCCCAGACTTCACATCTATACGGTGTTCCTGACATAGCAATGTCCTTTTTATTCCATATTACACTGTTAACATTTCAGACTCAGATTGTTCTTTCTTTTTGATTCCTTAAAGAAGAATAATCAAATTAGGCCTATCAGTTCTATGTGGTTTTGTTTCAATTTAAAAGAAAATTAAAATCTGTTGTTTTTGATGAGTTATTATGAAGGTTTGTATGATTGTACGCAGAAAGCAAAAGCTGTGGAATTGGAGAGATCCTTAGTGGAGTTAAATGAGCAACTATCTTCTGCTCGCACTGAGTCTAATGCTAAAGATGATCTCATTGCAAAGCAAGCAAAGGTGGCTGAAGAAGCCATTGCAGGTATTAATTTTCTTCCCCACATTCATAGCTTTCCTGCTATATTTATGCCTACTTTGTTGGACCACCTATTCTTGATATACATAAATTCAATATAAAACCTAATTTATTCATAAATAACTTTTACTTATGGTTCATTTATTAGGTTGGGAAAAGGCAGAAGCAGAAGCAGCATGTTTCAAGAAACAGCTGACTGATGCTTTGCTTCTGAAAGCAACTGCTGAAGAAAGGATAGTTGACATAGACTCAGCTTTAAAGGAATGTACGCAGCAGCTATGTATGGCTAAGGAAGAGCAGCAGAAGAGTATTAATGATGCTTCCATGAAGATATGGAAAGAACAAGAAAAGGTACAAGCATTAGAACGTATGTTAGCAGAGACAAATATGAGGCTTGCCAAATTAGGTGTTGAGAACAACAATCTGAGCAGGATTCTTAAGGTCAAAGAGAAGCTCATTGAAGAATCAAGTCATTCCAGATCCCAATTAGAAGCAAACTTTGCAGCAGTGATGGCAAAACTTGATACTTCTGAGAAAAACAATGCTTCCCTCAGGTATGAAGTTTGCATGCTTCAGAAGGAACTTGAGATTCGAAATGAAGAGAGAAGATTTAGTCTCAAATCAGCTGATGCTGCCCACAAGCAGTACCTTGAAAACATAAAGAAGATAACTAAGTTAGAATCAGAATGCCAGAGATTGCGTGCCATGGTTCGGAAGAGATTACCAGGCCCTGCTGCTTTAGCTAAAATGAGAAGTGAGGTTGAAATGCTTGGTGGTGGTACTACCGAAACAAGGAGGAAAAAATCAAATTGTGCAATGGAAGCCTTCATATCAAGGGATTTTATGTCTGAAAGTTGTAATGATGCATCCAGTAAGAGTATCACTTCTCTTGCTGACAGATTGCATGCAATTGAAGATGAAAACAAAATTCTCAAAGAATCATTGAGCAAGAAAAACAATGAACTGCTATCCTCAAGGATCATGTTTGCTCGTACAGCTTCCAAGTTATCACAGGTTGAGACACAACTTGAGGAATTATCAAAAGGACGGGGTTGCTTTGAACTGGCAAGGAGAAGCCCTATATCATATGACCTGTCTCTTGCATCAAATTCCAAGGTTGGTGGTAAAAAAGATGATTTTAGTTGTGCTGAATCATGGGCTTCAGCTTTAATTTCAGAGCTGGAGCAATTCAAGAATGGAAAACCAACAACAACACCATCATGTAGAAGTGCAGGACTATCAGAACTAAGTTTGATGGATGATTTTGCTGAGATGGAAAAATTGGCAATAGTTTGCATGGATAAACCTTTTGGAGGTTCAAATATTACATCAGGAGATAATAAATCACAGACAACTCCTAAAGGAATTGATTCAAGACCTGAGATATCTGAAGCAATGGGCAAGGAGCTTGTCCCAATCAATAATTCCTTTGATTTTGGTGACACAAATAATGGTAGTCAGTCAAGATGCATTTCATTTCAAAAAAATCCTAGTTGGCTTCAAGATATTTTGAGAGTGATTATCCAGAAGCATCATATAACACAACGAGGTCTGGATGACATTCTTGAAGAAGTTAGAGTTGCTTTGGGAATGAGGGATCTTTCTGTGAAGGAAAAATGTTCAGATACCTTATATCCCAGTGGTAACATATGTCAGAAACCACAGCATACTTCATCAAATTCATCTGATAGAGCATTTGGCATGGGCACATTGACTGGTGAAACAGAAAGCCAACTTTTTCAGTCAAATTTAAAGAAACCAGTATGTAAGCTAATTGAACTTGTTGAGGGAATCATTGAGAGATCCATGAAAACTAGCAATGTCCAGCAGGCATTATCTGGAAATAGCGGAGGTGATTCTCCACTACACAGATCTGCATCATTAAATGGATATGTTGCTCGCGCATTTCTATGGAAAAATTCTGAACTTACTGCTGTTCTACAGCAATTTGTCATTGTCTGTAATAATCTGTTGCATGGTAAGGCTGACCTTGAAAAGTTTGCTTCTGAAATAACTTCAACACTGGACTGGATAGTTGACCACTGTTTTTCCCTTCAAGATGTATCAAATATGAAAGAAACTATCAAGAAGCATTTTGATGGTGATGAATCTCATAGTGATAATGAATTTGAAGCTGTACGTAATAACCCATGTACAGAAAGAGATAAAGCAGATGTATATGGACAACTCAAGGATGAAAATGAGAAACTGAGGCATGAGATTATAAATATGGAATCTAGAAGGAAAGATTTGGAGGAGAAACTCAAAACAGGAAGTGCCTGGAATGAAACCTTGATCTCTCAACTCCATAAATCAGAAGAAAACACTTCCCATTTACAAGTGGAACTAGATACACTGAAAAGGTCAAAGGGATTGATTGAGGACCAGATTGAAAATCAGAAGTTAATGAATGAAGACCTTGACACTCAGCTTACAGTTGCTAAAGTTGAATTGAATGAGGTTCGTCAAAAGTTTGCTTCTCTTGAAGTTGAACTGGAAGACAAAAGTAATTGTTGTGAAGAATTGGAGGCAACATGTCTTGAACTGCAACTTCAGTTAGAAAGGTAACAAATCGATCCCCACCCCCCATCCCACCTCTCTGTGTTCTACTTACCTCGAGCATAAGCAAATACTATTTTGTAATATACTTATATGTATCACAGTGCAACTGCTAAGGGAACTCCAAAATATGTTGTCAACCAAGAAGAAAAGCAAATCAGAACGGTAAGTTCTCTTGTTTCACTTGACTGGTTTCAAACAAAATTTAGATTAGCATGCAGGAGCACACTCACAAGTTATAATTACCTTTTAAACATCTTGTCATTTAAGCAAATAATGGAACCTAATATCAGATTTTTGCTTAAGTGTGCTGCCATGTGATGTTTTGTAAACCAGCATTAGTTAGTGAATAGATTAGCTAGAATTAATTAATAAGATTTGAATGCTTAAATCCATTTTATATTGTGTTATTGGTTATCAGTGCCCAGTCAGTACTACTGGGGCAAATTAGTATATTAGTTGATCACCCTAATGTAGATCTGAGGATTGTGTAGCCATAGTTGCTACAGTAGGCAAAGCTTGAAAGCATGCAGAGCCTGGTTCTTATGCTAGCAGATTACCCCCTTCTCCTTTTTCTTCTGCAATTTTTGTTTTCTCCTCATTCTCTGTTGTCTCTGAATCTTGTTTAATCCTTATTAACATATTTTACACTTTATTTCATGCTCCTCTATTAGTATATTTGCATTCCTTTCAGGTGATCTTATTGCTGCAGATTTTCTATGCATTTGATATATAGGTAACTGGCTACTGCCATTAAGACATATACTCCATTGGTTAGGACATAGAATCTCATATAGAATTGTTGCAATCATAAATTTATTGATCTTGATCGCAAAACTGAATTCTTCTTTTACTTTAAAAAAAAAAAAAAAGAATAGAAAGCAAGTTCTGGAAATTTACATTATATTCTCTTTTTACAACTTAATGGATGCGAAGTGCTAGACATCTATGTGAATTGTCCTTGAGGGGAACTGTACCAGATTTAGATTTCTTTACCACTTTAGTTGCAACTAGTTCACATTTGATTATATGCCTAGAAGGTTTCAAATTTTTTGTTATTCAATATGATGGGTATCATGGGTCCCACAGTGTTTCACAATAAGCTGCAACTTACAGTCATGTATATTTGATAGATCTCTCATTGTAGCCTCGGCATCTTCTTTCTAATTCATCATCACCAAAACATTCAACTGAAGATTTGTTAATCAAAACCTCTTCTTATCATTATATTGGTGAAAAATGATGAGAAATGATGAGAGAAGTCCAACTCATTAGGAAGTACTATTTGCTTACATAATTATATGAAGCTAAATATCATTATTAATTGTGAGAGAAGAATGTTGTTGAATCAATGGAGGAAGGTGGACATGATCAACTAGCCCTAGAAAAATGTGGGACAGGAAAGTTTCATTCATCAACTTGGAGGAGGATGAGTGAATTAACTTGTTACAGAATGCAATTTGCTTAGATGGACGAGCAAACCTAAGTGGCTCATCAGGTCCTCTCTGGACTCTAACGGCCCTACAAACTCCATGGTGAGCCCTTTATTAAACCAAGGAGCTGACCAGAAGAGGGTTCTGGTGATCCCTTATTTGCTGCTTAATTACACTCCTAGCTGCCTGTCAGTTTACCAAGCATTTTGAGACACAATAATTATTGGGCTTCACACTTGCTGTCTGCATCTCGTTTCCCATTATATAGTTATCTTTCATCTACCTTAACCAAAATTGGACTTGTTCCTGAGAAGATTCCAGAACTTCTGTAGTAAGGGAGCATTTACACTATCCTTTCAACTCAATCCCAATACACTTTCTGCTCTTGGTTTGAGTTTGCTACTTCAGACTGACTGGGGCCTTAACACTTCCATTGCTTTTGACACTCGAAAAGGAAGGTAATTGAAAAAAAAAAGGTTCAGCTCACAACTTGTACTGGTCAGGAGGGGAAAACTGACTACAAGATACAGAAAAGGAACAAAATTAATGAGTAGCGTGCTTACCAAAAAAATAAAAAATCACTTTGCCCATTCTCCACAAGTGTCCTGCATAAATCTGTATAAGTTTTTTTTTGCATCAATGGGAGTTCTAATTTGGTTTTCTTTTGTTTTAGTGGAAGGGAGGTGAGAGACAGTCGCCTAATATATGTTGTAGATCAATTATTTTACTAAATACGTTTTGAACTGTAAGAAAAGGAATAAAGCTGGGCCAGTTAGCTTCATATATTCAAATGGGTCCTACAAGGCCATAATGGGTTAATGATGTCTCATAAACCTAGTGAAACCCAGGCAAGCTTCATGGAGCTCAATTAGCCAACTAGACATGCAGGGCTTAAGAAAAGTGAATGTCTGCCTGCAGTCAAATGAAACTTCAGTCAGCTGCACAAGGTCCCAATGTTTGGCTAAAGCAAGGCCTAAAATGGCTAAAGCAAAACTCATAAAAGCAATAAAAAACAAGTAAAAGCCCTGTGAAGCCAAAAAAAGTTGAAATGGATCATATGAGGCCTAAAATAAGTAAACTTAGATCGCAAGACTTGTGAAACTTAAATGGCCCCTGCTAATCTCGTCCTCGTGTGCTCAGCCAAAATTGACTATACCTTGGTCCACGAACATGGTGACCCAAATGGGGCTTATAGATACTCAAATGGGTTCAAAACACTCTAAAGTTTTCGAATTCACTTTCTAAGGGCAAAGATACTTAAGTGTGCCTCACAAGCCCACTAAGACTTTATTGGGCCCCAAAGCTCAAAGGTTTAGTTATGCTAAAAGTGGACCTTCCAAGACCTCTTCATTTAATTCTGAGACTAAATTTATCATGTTCCTGTACTAGATTTTTATCAGTGCAACTAATGTAGACTAAAGTCCCTTAAGTCCACGAAATTAGATATAATAAGAGTTGGTCCTCTAAGTCTAATCAAATTAATGCTGATTTGGTTTTTTGATTCAAGTCAAATACAATTTGACTTAATTCTTTGGGTGTAATGAAATCAACTTGAGATAAGTCTATGAATCACTTCAGATCATATGGTGTTTAGTCCTCTGCACCCAATCAGTCAAGTTGATTTCTTAAAAAGCTAAATCATGTTGGGCTTAGTTCGCTAAGTCCTGTCTGATCAAGTTGGTCAACATCAAACCAAATCAGTGTAGACTTATTTGAGTTTACTGAACCAAATCAATGAGGGTTTTCTACACCTGATCACATCCAAATGGACTTTGTCCTATGAATCCCCTAAATCAAGTTTGACTTAGTTTTTTTAATCCCAATTGAAACAGTTTGTGTCTTATCTTCAAGTTGACTTAGTTCTGAGTTTACTGAAGTAGGTAAGGGGGGATATGTATCCATCAATCGAGTAATATGGGCCTCTAAGCTCCTTTACTGGGCATATCATAATAGAGTTGACTTCCTATTCATTGAAATGACATTTTTTTAAATAAGTAATAGGATAAACAATCCTGTTACATCCTAAACAACCCAACTTCCTGAGAGTTGAACACTACAAGAGCTACGAGACCATGTGGGAAATTAGACTCCCAAACCACAAATTCATCAATTGTAATTCCAAAATTGACAACCCAGTCTGCAGGACAGTTGCCTTCTCTAAATACATGAGAACTAGAACCTCCTGATGATGTCGCAGAGACTCTTTGATCTGCAACGAGCAAGGATTGTAGACATGCACTACCTCTCAGATTTAGCCATGCAATAACTGTAGTGGAATCTCCCATCATAATTCAGCATGATGCCAGATTGTTATTACATGATGAATACCTATCCATGCAACAAATAGCTCAGTGAGAGGAACTGCCACCCCCTCAAAGGTTGACAACCAGCTGCTAAGAGCCAACCCCACTCATCTTGAACCACAAATCCATCAGCAGCTGTATTGGGTCCTTTGTGAGAGCCATCAAAGTTGATTTTAAGAAATCCTGGTGGAGGGGATGTCTAATGAACTAAAGTAGGTTTAGGTGGTAGTTGAGTGGTAGAGACACCCAAGAAACGAGTGGAAGAGACACCCAAGAAACCAGGACATCTGACTCACAACACCCCTTGTAAGGAGCTGAGGCTGTCCCCATATTCAAAAGCTTGATGCGTGGCAATTCTGAGAAGTTGGTGTGCCCATGGTCCGAACACATTGAAATGTCCCTTGATTCCTTGATTTCAATATGTTGCTTAGTATATAGGGATACAATTGATGAGCCACCTAACTAGTCAACAAGTATCTAAAGTAGATTGGACCTTTAAATCCTTAAACAGGATCTGTCTCTATTCTTTTTAATGCATTTATATTTAATTTTTTTTTACTCAAATTGATATAATAATAAGATATGTTACCTGGCCACTTCATTTTTAAGCTTGGTACTTTTGGAATGCCGGACATGACAAGAGATGGCATGGTTGGATAATAGGCTTTGAAGTCTCCTGCTGATGCTAGCAAAAAAAAAATCTGATATTCGGCACTTTTTTTTGGAGTGTCTATGCTGCCGACTCTAGTTTTAACTAGTGGACACTTCCAATAAGTGTCCTTAAGTTTTTCTAGAAACTTTAAAATAAGGTTTTAAATCTTGTGGGACAAAGGTGTCTTGATTTTTTCACGGAACGAGACACCCCGTGTCCCATCCCATCTTGATCTTTGACCTGGTCAGGTGTTCCATTACTTGCTTAACATGCTATTTTTCTTAAAAAAAAAAATATTTATAAAAATTTAGTATTTTATTCGATTTTTAAACATATTTAAATTTCAAAAGTTATATTTTTATGAGAAATTAGATCTATTTGAAATTGACACTGTTATGTATTATGGATGCAATAGAATGAGATGGAACAACTGAGATCGGTCTCAGAATCTCTCTGAGATGAGACATCTTGGCTGTCTTGATTTCTCTAGCTGAGACTGCTTCAGACAAATCATCCTTCTATGTGTAGTATAAAGTCATCATGATTATACAATCTTTTTAAGTAAAATAACATTATTATTTAAATATAAATATATCATAGTTAGTTGTCAGTCTAAGTATCTCAAAAATTTCTTAATTGAACCTAGCAAATAAATTAAGCAATTTACAAATTCATGGTTATTCCATTAATTTATTTATTAAATAGTAACTATAATTCTAAGTATGTATGTGTGCGCGCGCGTTGTGTCTCAGTTCCTAGACTTTTGGAGGGTGCCATGCCTGACATTTGGACACTTGGCACCTATGCCTAGTGTCTATGAAACATCAAGTTGTCCATGGGATGAAATTAATAAGATCAGACCAAAAAAAAAGAAAAAAAATCTTATGAATAGCTTTGTACCTTCAGATATGCCCAAATCCATCAAAAATTTGTGACCCATCAAGTACATTTTGGGCCTGCTTCAATAACATAACAAAGTCTACCGCTTTTTAAAACTATGCCTTTGGACCAGCTGTGAATGCATGTACTTTGGTTGGATGTGCAATTTGTTCGGAAATGTTTCTTTGCAAGCAATCCTATGACACTTTGATTTCTGAGTTCTTTTTAATAGGGATGTGGCTATCCCCGCATCTGTGTAGCTTTTTCTTTTCCTGCAAGATGATTCTCAGCTTCAACAAAAGGCTGCTTGCCCCTGGTTATCAAACATGCAACATTGTATTCACCCTAAAACTTGTTCCAGGTTGTCGTTCCTGACTACTTGAGTTTATATCTTGGCATGAAACTTAGAAAGCTTCCATATTAAAAAAAAAGGAAAAATTCAGACCCAAACAAAGTGCAACATCTACCTGATTTCATCCCTACAAAACTTGAATCTGTTCAGTGTGGGCAACAAGTCCACTTGTTTTGTCTTCAAAAGGTCTTCATTTAGTTTCATGGTTCAGATAAGGGTGTAAAGGTTTGGATGTATTCTATCCGGTAGTATCCAATGTCCAAAGCCTTGAAAATGTTAGTCACGTCCCTTGCCAATGTTTGAATGTCTTATTGAGTTGTACAAGTCACTTTTGTCTCTAAAAGAAGAAGAAGAAGAAGAAGAAGAAGAGGAAAAGGTTATGCGAACAAACCACTAAGATGATTGCATTAATGAGATATTGTCATTTAAAAATCAACAGCATAAAATAAATTATCGCTCGTCCTGATCAATCCAGTTATGACTTTTTTGTTTGAACCCCCACTACATTGTGACATTTGTCATTGGCACTTTTATCACTGCAGCTACTTTGTGTTGAGCCTCTGTCATTAGCAATTCCTGGTATAGAACCAACCCTCTTCTTACATGGCACCAATCACAGATATTACGCACACATTGTTGCTCAGGTATTCAGCTTATAATTACCAAATTGCAAATTGAAAATTGGAAATGTTGGCATAAATAACCTGCAGGATTGGGAAATTGCTGTAGCTTCGGAAAAACTTGCTGAGTGCCAAGAAACCATTCTAAACCTAGGGAAACAGTTGAAGGCCCTGGCATCACCAAGGGATGCTGCTCTTTTTGACAAGGTAATATCCACCCTTCCTGCTGCTGCGTCCATTCATCGGCATCAGTTACTTGGTCAAATGCGAGCCGAGGATGACATGACATCTGAGGATCCCAAATCTCCTAAAACAAAGGAAATCATTTGCGCTGATCCACAAATCCCAGCGGCTGCAACTTCAGAGAACCCAAACACAGGCTTGCAGTATGGGCAGAAGATTCCGACAGATCGGGGTGCCAATAGAATAAAGGACATCATTCAAAATTCAGCACTGAGTTCACCTGGGAGGTTTTACGCCATGGATGGATCAGATAATAAGCACAGAGCTGAGGCTGAAAGAGGAATGCTCGCAATTGTACCTGGGAAGCAAAGTGGTGGCGTCCATTTGCTCAGAAAACTTGTGTGGAGAAGGAAAAAGGAGAGCAGCAAAAAGCTGGCCCTGGCCGCTGGCTCTTAAAGCGTATTGGCAAATGTGGAAAGGTTGGATGGAAGGAAATGACCAAAGGCTACCGATAGAGATTTTTGGAGCACAAAGACCCTTGGATGGATGGATGGATGGAAAAAACAGGCTGACGGCCAGCAGTCCATGTATGATATATCAAGGATTTGAAGACCAGGGATGATGGTGTGTGTTTGTCGGCAAAAGTATCGGTCGTCAAAGTTTGTGCCGCCTTCTGTTCTTCTGGTTGTTTTTTTTTTTTTTTTTTATAATATATATTTATTTTATTTATACTGATTTGTGGAAAATTTTCGTGTGACGGAGTGGTACTCTGTAAGTAGTAAGTAGTCTCTTGTTTCTTTCTTTCGTTCTTTTTTGTTTGTTTGTTTGTTTGTCTTGTCTTGTCTGTTTGTTTTTTTTTGTTTTTGTTTTTGTTTTTTGTGGTGGGGTGTCACTCCTCCTTTTGTTTTCCCTCTTTTATTATCTGTAAATTACGCATCTCTTTGGTATTGGGACGAGCTGATGTTGAGATTTTGGCTGCCCATCTCGTGGGAGTAGATGTCACTGAAAAAGAAGGTAATTCTCAAGGGTCCTTAAAGGATATATATATATATATTGCCATAACGGTCTCATTTCATATCTGCATGTCGCAATGACTGGCTGAAGCTTAGAGATTTTGCTTACATCTAAAAAAGCAGCTCGGAGAATATATATATATATATATATATTCTCCAAGCTTAGAGATTTTGCCTACATCTAAAAAAGCAGCTCGCAGAATATATATATATATATTTAGCAAAGCAAGTGTAACCGAGTCTTGTTGCAGCCACGTGCCGTCAGCTTTCTGATTACAGATAACAAGGTATCATCAAAGGGGACCCCTTCTTCTTCTTCTTCTTCTTTTATGTATGCCATGCCACCTAAGGGCCTGTCAGGGAGGGGTCTTGCTGGATAGATCCGGAAAAGCCGGGGGGAGGGGGGGAAGCCCGGAGAACCAAAGTGAGTTATCGAGGCGTTTATGGGACCAATCCGAGGTCGCGTCGCGACGCCCCCCAAAACTCTCTGCGGTGCCAACTCTTCTATTTATGGCACGGCATTCCTTTCCGCCGAAACGGATCATAAATTTCCTCTCTTCAAAGGGTATGACATTGACCATATTTGATCCGATTGATTCCTATCATAATTTAACACGAGAATCCTATAACGAAACTTATTGATAAGATTTCTCAAATCTTTGGAGATAGAAGTGCTGTAATAGTGCAAGCTATTGCAAGCTTTGATAGCAACAACGTATTTTGGTTTAGATATTTATTCACTCATATAAGGAACCGAGTCATTTTTATCGTTACTGTGATGGCCATTAAAATTAGGTTCGCTTGCCTAGGAGTTATTTTTGGTACCAATCCATGACCATAATGATCAAGGTTGTTATTGTGTTAGCTATTAAAATTTGGTCTGCTTGCCTAGTAGGACTGGATTTTGATATCAATCTATAAAGATCCCTATGATTGGATTTTGGATTTTGCTATCAATCCATAACGATCAAAATTGAATCATGGGCTTATTAATGAAGCAAATTCAATAAAATAATAATCAGTACCATATAGAAGCGGCCATAAACTAAAGAGTCTTGATCAATTCGAAAGATCATTCGATGTAGTTGTAATAACTGAATTGGGAATTATTTGGTCAAGTGATTAGAAATTCAATCAAATCCATAGTTATCTTGATGTAATCTTTTCCTTTCTTTTTATTTTGATTGTCTGAATATTTAGTTAAGATCATTTCAATACTTCTTTTTGCCATGCATAAATTGAACTAATAATTGGGATAAGCATGAAAAATAACTATAGATACACCCAATACATCGAAACTTATTGCCCATGGATAAAGAAAGATTGTTTCAATATCAAAAACAACAAAAATTAGAGAAAATATATAATAGTGGATTGGAATTGTAACCAAGCATCCCCATGGTTCTATATTTGATTCATAACTAGAAAGCTTCTTTGGTCCTTTACCAACCAGGGCTAAAACTCTAGAAATTACAATTGTCAAGATAGGAATAATGCTTGATATCATCAGAAAAACCCAGAAAATATCATATTCATGAAGCAAAAACATAAATGTACTCCTATTAATTATTAATTATTATGGAATATAAATGAATGTGGAATATGTTGAATTATTCTATTCGAATTGGAATTGTCAATTCATTCAGAACTTATTAAGTGAAACAAGAATTGATTGTGATCAAATCAAACGGTATAGTTTAGGGTTTGTTTGCTATGGGGCGTTTCAAGATTCATTTAATGAAATTCCAGAAACATTCTTTTTTATTTTGATTCTATGTCAATATAGTGTAGACATAAGGTTCTCTTACCTTGCACAAACTAAATTCTTTTGCTTTGTCTCGAATTCTCTATATTTATCTCTATACTCTATAAAATGTAGTATAAAAATACTATAATATAAAATACTATAATATAAAAAGAAAAAAGTTAAGTCAAGCAATTAACAAGTCAAGTGATTAAATAAAATAGTAATTAATTACTAAAATTAAATACTAGAAATTAATTACATATTATTTTGGTATCTAATAGCAATGGATAATACTACTAAATTAATAATGTAAATGAAACCTATGTTTCATATATATATAATGAAAATAAAAAATGAAAACAAAAACATATAAGCAAAAAATAAAAAAATATAATTAATTTATATTATTAATAAAGAAATATAATATAAAATAAATTTAAAACTAAAAATTTTTAGTAGTCATATAGGGGATTTCTAGCATATTCTTTTCAAAGCATTTTTTCATTAATATCTATGTATAGGATCATTGCTTCTATTGATTTGATACGAATACATTACATAATCATAACCTAAAGCACCGAAAGCCTATATTTTTTCTCCTTTCCTTATTCTAGATTTTATTTCTATTTTCCTTAATTGATTTCATTCAATCCATTGAGTTGCGAGTTTACATATAACAACTCATATCTTTCTATACAAAAAAAAAAAAAAGATTGAAACTTTATTTTTTTACTATACTGATTGACCCTCTCAAAAATAAAAAAAGGAATCAAATTATTTCATTAGAGTTAGAATGAAAAAAAAGGAGTCATTTCAATTTAGACCAATCTCGAGTACTAAAGAAAGATCGTGATTTGGTATGAACCAAAATACTTGTTTGTTTTATTAGATAATAATACTTAGTAATAGTAAGACCACTTGATGGATTTCGCTACAAGAAAAAGGTTTATTTTACAGCAAACCTCTATTACAGAATGAAACATAACATAAAGTGGTATAATTGATGGAATCGTAAATTATCTAATCTATGTAAAACAGTTCTAATAGAAATAATTAGACATTATCGAGCGATTTGACAGACCAAATCTCAAAACCAACTCAACTCATAGAATATAGAAGAAGGAACATTGATACATTTAGGACCAATTCATTATTTCTACATTACCTCTAAATTAATCAATTGGGGTTGTTGTTTTGCCAAAAAGCAATCAATTAAGTGACTCTACAAAACAAATACAATAAAAGAATAGGTCCTAGATCTATGTGACTCTTGAAGTTTTTATACAAAACCGTTTCTTGATTCTCACTTCATAAATTGATTGGATTTGGTATACCAATGCAAAATTGTATGACTAACTCTTTAATCATAGAAAAAAAAAAGGAAAAAGTTCATATGTAATCCATCTATGAAGATTAATGAAGATAGAGTATCTTATGTGAGATTTGACATATATTGATTGGATCTATTGGAATGAATTATTTTTTTATTTTCTTGTCCCTATTTATTTACATGAACATGTGGTAATACTTTTGAACCAACCAACAGGTAGTACTAATGCGAAAATGAAACCTATACTAAAAGAAAATAGAATGTATTAGGGCTATATGGACTCAAACCATAGACCTTCTTAGTAAAACATATCAAACCAATTATTATTGAAATGATTCAAATTGTTTCAAGGACCCAACTTGCATTTTGTTGCATTGGGCTCTTTTATCAATTGATGTAAAGATCAGTTAATCCACCCTATTTTTTTCTTTATAGGAAAATTATGAGATGGCTCCATGTGCTTTGATTCATCATTTGTATTTTGATTTAGGAGCAATACCAAAGTGTTTCAAAGAAGGGTTACCTTGACTTAGGTCTGCCTTTGGCCTGGATCAACCTAAGTTAGATGGAGTCTCTATCACTATGCTACAAGAGTCGAATATGAGACTTCATACACCTTAAAGTTTATAGGATATTAACAAGCCAATCTAGATAATGAGCTTTCTAGGTGAACTTAGCCTTTAACAACTTATCTGTTTCTTTATTTATAGCTTGCTATTGATTAATGGTAAAGTTTTTTTTTCTTCTACTAAACAGATTTATGATCAGTTCACATTAAGCCAGTGGATAATGACATCATGATCAATGCCCCACATATTTCCAGCCAATAAAGCAAATACATCAGAGTTCTTTCATAAGAACTCTACAATTTGATTTGAACCCCTTTGATAGAAACATACTAATCTGCAATTTTGTAATGATTATCTCTTTATAAGAATGTGTCCAGGTCTTCCACAAGAAAGTTCTTCTTGAAGACTGTTCCTTTCCCGCTTCAGATTGAAGAACTTGTTGTTGGTCACCTAGAATTTTTACCAGATCTATAACCTTGCAATCTTGCTCCAAGATCATTTGTCTCACTCCTCGACATCTCATCACAGCTTGTCAATTTTTTGCTACACCTCAAGATGTTGAGCAGCTTTAATGGCTAGCTTATTTTCAAGTCTCCTCTTCCAAACTTCACTCACCATAAGCTTGGCCACTTTTTGCTCAGCTCGTTCATGCTCCTCATCCATGGCCTTATGAAGATCTTAGACTTCAATGTTCCACTGGCTCAAGCATTTGATCATAAAAAAAAAAATAATGAATGCTTTATAAAAGACAAAAAAAAAATAGTCTAATCGAGCTGAGCTGAAAGAGTTGAAAAAATTTGAAACATAAATTGGGCAATACCTTCCTATATCGAGCGCTGAGCAAAATCAAAGACCAAGTCAGAGTTTGACCTAGCTGAGATTGATGCAGAGTCCACTAGCATGTAAACCCCATGCACGAGGCAGAAACCAGTCCACCCATCCCTTACAAAATCACCTCAACGAACCTTCTAGTAGGGGATATACTCAGGGAGACTAATTGACTCAAGTTTCAAGGCCTCTGCGTGCTCGAGATGGAAGGAGAAGATTTTATCAATTTTGCTGCTCTCCTTACAGTAAAATGATCACTAGTAGTTGCCGGTTGAGTAGCTGTGAACAGGCAGGTAGCTGGTTGGGCGGTCTCAACTTTAGCCATCATATCTTCTTCTTCTTTCCCCTCCTCTAAGTCAACTAATGGGATAGAGCTCTTCGGTACACCAACTTCTTTTTCCTTAGGGACCATTTGGTCAATGAGTCTTCTAGAGTTGGGCACTTGGAGGGGATGGCTTTCTTAGATGTTGACTTATTTAGTGGGGTTGATGCTTTCTTGGGGGCTGGTTTCTTTATCAAGGTTGTTGGAATCCCTTGGGTAGGCTTCAGGGGAGTCGAGGAACTCTCATGACTCAACTATTAGGGGGTCGATGATGAGCCTCTTAAAGCTGATTTCTTGTGGCTAATCCTTGTTTTAAGTTCTCGATCCCTACAATCTTTTCAAGACAAAAAGGAATGAAGTAAATTAGCTTAGCCATCAAACATAGAAAAGAAATAGTAAAAACTTGGGATAAAGAAACATGCAATCCCAACTAGGGCTAAGCTCAAACTAGCTTCGAGCATAACTGCCTCGGTCACTAATTTAGAGATTTTAGGAGGCTTCATCTTGGCAAGTTGAGCTAAAGCCTCTTTTTTATTTAATTGTAGAAGAGACATGCAGTTAGGTTTCTTGCTTAACTACTTCAAGGCCATATCGAACAATCGAAAGCCCTTGGCTAAAAGGATAAAGAAAATCAATCCTTTCACCCATGGATAGACTACCTAAGAAAATCTTTTACCCTACCCTTTTAAGTGGAGATGTATCACTATTCCCACTCATTTAGATGCACCTCAATGGTGAAGATAGTCCTAAAAAGCTTGATGGAAGGTTTAAAAACAAGTTGAGATATGAGTCATGAAGGCTATAATAAACCTCCTTGAGTTTGGAATAAGGTGAGGAGGTTCGTTATAAAGTTGTGGACGAGCAACCTAAGCCTTGCCTTTAGAGTATATATTATCATAATGGCAGAGCCAACCTACTATGTGGTTGGAGGCTTTTTCCTTTGAATTAGGAAGAGCCAACCGAAAGGAATCTAAGATGAAAAATGATCAACAAATCCTCATCAGATTGTTTTCAACAAGCAAATTTGATTCTTCGATCAAGAGGGTAGGAATCTACTTGAGAGACAAAAAAATAAGGATGAGAATGAAGTAGAAGATGAGGATGAGGATGGCAACTTAATAAGGTTAATCTAAGAGGAAAGTTTGAGGCTTACCTAAGCTAAGGTCAAGGAAGAACTCCAAAGGAACTTAAGAATCGAAGGAGATGTGGATGCATAGACTAATTTGGACTCGAATCAAGCAAACATCAGAGCGAGCATTGAGACAAAGAGCCAACCAAGAGATTTTTGGAGGATGGAGCAAATAAGCTTCACCTTCTTTATTTTTATGTAGAGCATTAGGAGGGGAAAGGCATAAGAAGCGAACTGCACACCTTTCTGAGGATTATTAAGGCACCTTATAGCCTGAAGGATTGCCACATGGCAATTTCTCATAAGCCATGGTTTGTTAGTGGTACACTATGAAGATGAGGCATTAATGGGTGTAACAACTTTCAAGGAAACCATTATAAAGGGTTTTAATGAGCATTTAATTTTCTAAGTAGGTTCATCACATGCACATCCTTGCACTAAGATTTATACATTGAAGAGAAGCATTGCAATGCCATTCTTTGCTTTAAAAATTATGCGAGCACTGTTACTGAAACCTCAAGACTTATCAACTCTAAGTTATTGAGTTTAGTTCAATTTGTACCAAATGCAAACCGACTATCATAATTAGCCCATGGGTTAGCCGATCAAGACTTAGGCGATCTATTATTGTGACTTGAGCATGAAGTTAAGCTCAACCTACGAAAATGATGGGCAAATGATATGGTAAGAGCTGATCTGGAGTGCTAGCATGGCACAGGCTGAGCTATCATGTTGACCTGACAGCTACAAATAATGAATGACCAAATATAGAGATGATGTAGCCTATCAGATCTTAACACATCTTATTTAGGAAGAGAAGTCTCCATCAAAAGAAACTTCCTCTAATGCCACTAACTAATTTGGAGGCTTAAGCCTCAATTTGTTAAGAATTTCACTAAAGGTGCCAAACGATTTGGGGACTCCTGCTCATTCGAATCATCCAAATCATTCATTTACAGGTAATCCAACTCTAAGAGAACTCTTCCAAAGCCTATTAAAACAACTCCAAACTTTATAGAAATTAAGGCCAGCTTAATCCTTATGATCTAAACTTCTTGTGCTCTGGCTGGCTTAAGTGTTGAAGGTTCTCTTGGAGACAATCGCAAAACTTCTTCCTCTCTTTCTTGCTAGCGCACACAATAGTCACCTAGGTGAGGTGCTGTATCAATCTAAGCTATGACCTTTCTCATAGTTAACATGTGAAGATCAATTTTAAATATCAACAATTATTATTTGCATATAATGGGTTGATTTTACAAGTTTTAATGCTTTTGCCCTTCCATCCCATCTATATGCTCTACTTCACGAATATGCATTGCATGCTCCATGAATATATACTTGCATGTTTTTATGCGTGCATGCACTCATGTATATATGTATGTATATATCTTCATTCAAACATATTTTCAGAAAATATCAACTTAGATTGAAGGGAAAGGGAAAAAAAAAAAAAAACTGAATTTTAATGGCAAATTGGATTTGAAGTAAACAAAAGTATTCTAATTTTGCCGAGTTCATTAACAAATTGGGTAGTTTTTGTAAATTTTGCTTTTCTTTAAGAAAAAAAGAAGGGGAAAAAAAACATCATGAAGCAAGCCATTTGTGAAAGGCCAGCTGGATCACTCAAATAGGAAAGCCGCTTGCTTTTTTTTTTTTTGATGCCTCTCCAATTTCAGTCGGCCGGACTAGTAGGTCTTTCGAGAACGATGAGGCAAAACGGGCGTGTAAGCCATTTCACATTCCACTCGGATATGGCACAAGCCTTAAGAGATGTGTGGGGATGATGACCAATGGGCGATTGTTAGTTAAGGACGGCTAATTTGTGTCCCAAAAACCTAGGCTCGCTCGCTTGCATCAAAATATATGCGCACACGGATGTGACTTTTACCCTTCAAAACTCGCTTTTGCTTTCTTTCGGCTTTCTCTTTTTCCCTTTTTGTTTTCCTTTTTGGGGTTTGGAAGAATCTTTTCATTCCATCTCCACCGAAAAGCAAGGAAGCCCTTATCATGAAAGCGAGAAAACCGACAGGTTTGACGGGGCCAACGTCGGGCGAATTTTTCGTGTCCTCGACTACCCTGTTCAAACCAAAACGTTACCCCCCTTCCCTTTTTTTTTTTTTTTTTCTTCTTCTTCTTTTTAAATTTCTCGCCCTCCCTTGAAGTCAACCGACCCTCATCATTTGGTCTTCCCCCTTTTGCCTTGCATGCTCTCCTTCCCAAACCTGACCTGCGATCCGCTGCAAAAGCCGTTGCATGGTGGTTCTTGCTCCATTGCTGACGTGGCACTTGCTTATCATCCGGGATCCAAGATTGCCCCCCTCAGTGACTCATGGCACCATGAGTCACGAGTTATGTTTTGGACCTACTACTACTTAAGCCAGCCAGCCAGCCAGCCAGCCTCATGCTATGCTATTTATTTACTGACCGTGTGTGTATTCGTCAGGACCTGGATGGGTGCGAGATAACAGCCATCACATCACAAAGCTAGGGGGCGAATAAGAGATGCACTCACTCCACTCCGTTGACAGATTGCTCAGCCATGAGATGCGGCCAACTGTTGCGCATTGCACCAAGACATGCGGTGACTGATTGCTGGCAGCATCGCCCCTTTTGCACCATCCATCAGATGTTCGAACAAGCTAGCAAAAAAGAATGTCGCCTCTTTGCCCAATGAGCAGCAACCACATAGTCAGCGTAGAATTTTGTACGGTTGCGCTCGTGGACTACACACCCTGACACCGTAATCCCACCAAACCTCGTCGCATCCGGGACAGAATATGTGTTGGGGGGGGGGGGGGGGGGGGGGGTGTATGAAATACAAACATCGAGCATGCTGCCATCACTACCCTCTCGACCCTTTTCACAGTCGAGCGAGAGCCATGAAGGTCCAGCAGCTCGCAGTAGGAGGCTTCTGGGAGCAGCAACTGCAAGATGCCTCCTCCCCTTCCTCCTTTTCCTCCTCCTCCTCCTCCTCCTCCTCCTCCTCTACTTCAACCACTTCCTCTTTGACCGTCCGCTTCACGCGCCTCCGCCCACTTGCACCCAAGCTGACGGCCACCGTCGCTGCCACCGCTGTCGCTACGACTCAAACAGTTACGTCTCTTGATCGCAAGGGCTTCCACTTCCCCAAGACCAAATGCCCTGCCGCGAACCCAGATTCCTCTCAAGTATGTCGTCCCTTTCCCTTCTCATATATTGGTGGTGCTACATGCAAATACCAGTGCTACTAACTAGCCAAGGATGGATAAACCCACAGATGGAGAAACCGTCAGGAGGGACGAGGTGGAATCCAACGCCGGAGCAGATAAGGGTGCTGGAGGCACTATACCAGGGTGGGACGCGGACACCGAATGCCCACCAGATCGAGTGCATCAGGGCCGAGCTTGGCAAGTACGGGCGGATCGAAGGGAAGAACGTCTTCTACTGGTTCCAGAATCACAAGGCCCGCGAGCGCCAGAAGCAGAAGCGCAGCGCCCTCCTCGCCCTAAGCAGCAGCAGCAACAATGACAGCAGAAGCAGAAGCAGCAACAGCAACAATTACAGCAGCGCTTGCTCTCCAATCATGACTCTAATGACTACTACTTCCAGGGTAGATGCACTTTTGAAATCAGCATTATTTCACGAGATCATGTTTAAAGTCATAAGCTTTGTTCGATGTCATAATCTGATGGATGTTGGTGATGGTGGCGCAGGGAGGAGGCAGAGGAGGAGCGGAGGAGTGCTACGATGGGACTTTCAAGCGTACGTGCCGGAGCTGGGGAGGCATCGGACTGGATATCATGGAAGAGGGTGGGAGTGACCGCACCCTGGAGCTATTCCCGTTAAGCCCGGAGGGAAAGCAGATGAGATATAGCTGATCAAAGCTGATATCAATATGAGAAGGAGACTCTTAATAAATTCCTACCTCTTTCCCTCTGTTTCTTTGTTGCTCGTCAGCCCCGGCCCCTAGTCTTCTTTCGTGTCAGTTCTTGCTCGTGTCACAAGTTCAATTAGTTTGGGGGTAGAGGTTCTTCCTTGGTCCTATTGTGGATTTCTTTTTAAGAGATAAAATTAGTATCATTAATGTTCTTGTTGCCACTGTTGTTGTTTGGAATGCGTTGTGTGGTGGTTGGATTCTCTCTTTTTCTTTTCTTCCTTTTCTTTAAATTTTGTCGGCGAAAGTGGGCGAAGAAAGAGCATGCTTGCCTTGGCTTGGTGCTTTGCTCTTTTCGGAGACCTAACACGAGTCATAGCGACCATCCTTTTTTTTCTCTCCCTTTCGTAGTCCCCCCCCCTCCCGGTCGTGTGTTGAGCTCGCTCGTTCTCTCGTGCCGTTGTCCGGGTTGGTCTCCTCACGGCCGAGTCGGGTTGACCCTCAGCCCATTCCCGGCCAGCTGGATGAATGCTTTTATACCATGAACGTTCCGGCGTTGGGGGGATCGGTGTCATGGGGTCAGTGGACCGTGGGGAGATGACAATCCAAGCCAACCGCCTCTCACTGTTTGTTTTTCTCGCCCTCTGAAGTGTTGAAATCCCTTTTTTATTTATATATATATATATATATATATATATTTGATAACAAGAACAAAAAGGAGGATTAACTCCTCAAAAACAGAACTCCCAGAGCATGTGTTGAAATCTTTGAAGCCTTCTGATAAAGCTGGACCGAGGATGACCATGCCGGGGTGGCCGCCCGTGCCGTTGTCTGACACGCTCTGACGGGTATGAGGCAACTGAGAGGGGCAGCAAGAAGTGCGCGGGTCATGTCATGACATTCCGTAACCAATAATCCCCTCCCATTCCCCTGTTTGCTTTTCTGCCACCAGTAGAGCTTATTTTTGCTTGATTATTGATGTGGATCATCGGGGAAATAAATAAATAAGTCACGGACTTTAAGATCGAACTCGATCCATCGGTACCTTCATGATTTGTTAGCATGATTTTACTAAGTTGCAACATATCAATTGCGAACGGATTATCGCTTTTCAGTTTTCATAAGATTAAGGGAAATATTTCATGGAGGAGTACGGATATTAAAATCAATCAAAAAGGTGTCGAAGATTTTTCATGCAAGCCTAGTTGAACAATCAACATGCATTTGTGTGCACCGTGTAGAATTAAGATTCCATCTGACTACATATTACTGTTCTTTGTTAAGGGATTAATACAAGTTAGGACTAAATTCAACTTAAAAATTTAAGTCATTAAATTTTTGACCGAATTATTCATCCCAATCCATCTGCGTTCTATTAATGACTTCATGTAAGGCTAAAATTAACTCCAACTATGTATAAAGTTTTTATATATAGCCGGTTCCAAGTTCGGATAAAGGAGAAGGGTTGCAATAGGTTAACGGTTAGTATAAAACGATAGCCACACCCTATGAACATGAATTCAATAAAGAAAATTGATAAAGTTAAAATGTTTTCCAAAAGTGATGCACTGCATCCGACCCCTACCTAATATAGTGAAAGTGGTAAGGATAACTAGAACAGTTCTCAAGAGACATGTCACATTTATACCCGAGTGTGACCAAAAATAAGTAAGGATTCCCACACCTTCATGCATGGATATGGATAAAGAAGTTAGTCCAAAAAAATAAAAATAAAAATAAAAATAAAAAAATAAAATACATTCAACAACTTGAAATATAGGGCTCTTAATAGAAAAGTTAACGAAACTAATAGATATAATGAATAGAAGGAGAATTAACATAGCTTGGTTGCAAGAGACTAAGTGGATAGGTGAAAAAGCAAAAGAGATCGACGATTTTAAAATTATTATAAATAAATGCCTAAAAGATGAAGTTGTACATATTAAGAGGATAGGAGATAAAATAATTTTAATTAAATTAGTATTAGATGAAAAGTCAATAAATATTATTAGTACTTATGCTCCTCAAGTAGGTTTAGATAGTATGACAAAGTAAAATTTTTGAAAAGATATGGATGGACTAATTCAAAAGATTCCTACTAAAAAAAAATATTTATTGAAAGAGATTCGAATGAACATGTAGATAAGTATAATATAGGTTTTGAAAAAGTACATAAGAGTTATAGATTTGGAAATAGAAATGAAGAGAAAAATACTATTTTAGAGTTTGTAATGATATATGATTTAATATTAGCCAATATATATTTTAAAAAAAGGAATTCTCATTTGATAACTTTTAAAAGTAGATATGATACTAGTCAAACATATTTCTTCCTTATTAAAAAGATTGATTGAGTATTTTGTAAAGATTGTAAGGTTATATCAGGTGAGAGTCTAACTAATAATGTAGATTAATGGTTATGGATGTATGTATTAAAAAATGAAGGAGAAAGACTACAATGTATAAGAATCCAAGAATTAGATAGCGAAATTTGAAAAGAGAGAAACTAATAATATTTAAAGATAGAATAATGAATGAAGAAAAATAGAGTATAAATGAAAAGTTTAATATTATATAGGAAGAGATGACTAATAGTAATAGAAAAGTAGCTATAGAGGTGTTAGAAGAGTCAAAAAGAAAAGGACTATATGATAAGAAAACTTGATGCTGAAATTATAAAGTTTAATTAGTAGTTAAGGCTAAAAAAGAGTATTATAAAAAACTACCTAAATGTAAAAATAAAAAAGTATATGAAAACTATAAGATGGTTAAGAAAGAAATTAAAAGATGGTACGAAAGGCTAGATGTAAGGCATATAAGGAATTATATCATAAGTTAAAAACTAAAGATGGCAAGAAAGATATATATAAAATTGCAAGAGTAAAAGATAGAAAAACTAGAGATATATTTTAGGTTAAATGCATTAAAGACAATGATAAATAAAATTTTGGTTAAAAAAAAAGAGATCAAAGAAAGATGAAAAAGTTATTTTATTAAATTATTAAATAAAAATAATGTAGATAATTTAGGATGCCCTACTAGCTTCCCATTAAAGATAAAGTTATGGTATATACTTGTATAATTAGGATATTTGAAGTAAATAGGGTTATAAAGAAGATGAAAATAGAAAAAGTTATGAGACCTAATAAGATTTCTATAGAAGTTTAGAAATGATTAAGTGATACTAGAGTAAATTAGGTGATAAATTTATTTAATAAAATTTTAGACGTTTCTCTCTCTTTTTGTTGTTTCAACTATGTCTTATGCTTGTCCATAGGCATGACCTGTTGTATTAGGTTGAGCTATGTTTTGATTCTAAACCATCCTAAGCCTAATTTATAGGCTTAATTTAGACTTCAAGTGATGTTTTGCACCTTGGATGGACCTAAGCCATTTCTTGGCTTGGTTATATATTTGGCTTGGGTTGTAGACCATGGCCTCGTGCTATGGTTTATTTTTGGGCCATGTTTTAATTTGGATCTATTTTGGTCAAAGACTCTTTTAGGCCAAAGGCTAGAGTTAGGCTTTGTTTAGGATCATTCTTTTGGTTTTGGGATATAAACCCTAATTTTGGGTTATAGGCCTGTTCTTGGGCAAAAGTTTATTGGGCCTTATTTATGAGTCCAAGATAATTATGCGTCTTATTCTAGTTTGGACCCATTTCTAAGTAAGAGCCCAAATTGATTACAACTTAAAATTAAATCTAAGCCTATTGATTATAATAATAATTGTCACTGCATTTATTTAATTTTATGCTTTGTAGTTCAACTATCATTGGTTTTTATTTGTTGATATTTATGCCATATTTTGGAATTTATTTTGATTATAAATTATTTTTTTCTACAAGTTTAAATATAACTATTATTTCTTGCTTAATTTACAGTCAATAATTTATGTGCTCTTAATATAAAGATTATGTGCATAAAAAATAATTAATGTTTGCTAAATTCAAGATATATGATATGAATGCAATTAAATATTATTTTATGATCTGAGGAGGTACATACGGTTTGCGTACCTCATGTTAAGTGATCATTGGTATACTTTTGGTTACGTATGCATATTATTATAGGCAATGTTAGATATCTCATTTTAGAAGAATTTTGCAGGTCGATGTGGGTGCTTGGCTGCCAAAGTTTCTCATCCATTGAGGCTTATAGAATTTCTTTTTATATGAGTGTTACAAGATCACATCTTATAGCATACAATCGCTTGCCCAAAGAGGGTTATTATGTGTTATAATTTTAGAAGCCGGACATGGAGCATTATGTTAAAGGATGCATTAGCTTAGAGAATCTATCTACCCAAAGGAGATAGTTTTCTCAAAGGCTAGAGTATTCTCATAATTTACTTCGTGTGGGGAGATCTTTCTAGCATGCTACATTTTCTATCCAAAGAGGAATTTGTGATGATACACTTAGAATCTCTAAATATACATAGTTATAAGGTTTTTTAGACTATTTTGCCCATATATTGATATATATTGCATTTTGTCTTGAATGGTCTCCTTCAAAGTAAATGATAACCATGTTATAGTTAAGATCCTGACTTACTTTTAATATAAGAAATGGAAAGAGGCTGTATAAACTTTATCTTGAGAATTGATGATATTGATTTAGCTCTATGTAAGAATAAGCTACATCAGCCCACTGATAAGAGCACTATTGTGCAAAAAGAATTTTGTATTAAGAGAGAAAGTCATATCATTTAAGCATGCATGTATGAAATAATGTATTTTGGACATCTTTGAGTGGATTAATTAAAACTAATGGTGCCAAAGTTTTCTTGGCAATTATAGGACAAAGACATTAAGTACCTAATAAATATGAGATTAAAAAAAATCTCATAAATTTACGGTTCATCATGCCCTCACTTCCTTATTTATTGGGTTTAAATCAAATCAAAGTTGCTTATAATGCTTTTGATAAAGCTAAGAATTGCAAAAAATATTGAAATTGATATTGAATTCAAAGGGACTATTAGTTTGAATTCAAAGTTTGGTTTTCAACTTGTCCCATATTATCCTTTTATAGGAAATTTAATTTTATTTTCTAATTTGGATAAACAAGGATATTCTATTCATATTAGCGATAGAAAGATTGCTTTAGTTTTGAATTTATAAATTATTAAAAAATTTCTTTTATTTGATAGTTTGAACTATCCTTTACTCCCAATAATGAAAATACTCTTACTCTAATATATAAAAGGTTATATCTAAAAGACCTCTAGTTAAAAAAAAAGTTTTCAATCCTGTGGCATGAAAATTTACAGAGCTATTTATAAAGAGAGGACATTATGAACAAAAGGTAAAAGAAAGGAAAATAGGGAATTATAATAAGCCTTATAAGCTTCCATCCCTTTCTCGAGGCAAAGATTTTCCCATAAGCAAAATATGGCCACAATCTTATGAAGGATCAAAGATTGGGATGAAGTTCTCTTAAGGAATACTCTTAAGTTTCTCTCGTTCTAAACTTGCCACACGGTCACCATGATTAACTGGTCTCAAATCCTTCTTTTGTTAACTAGTACTCTCTTTGTCCTCTAATCCAACCAAAGTCTATGAATGCTAGTAAGCAGTTAGCTTAAGCCTAATTTTTTAGTGAAAAAAGCTAAAATCTATTTAGAGAAAACATACTTAATGAATAATGATCTATCGACTCCCAATTAGCCCCACAGAGTATACATCTGGCATTTACAGGCCATCCCTTTTTTGTCCACACTTCACCTTGAAGCTTGTTCTAAAGAGCTAGCTAGATAAATATCTTGATTTTCTCTGAAGTAAAAGTTTTTCACACGGGGCCTTAAAAGTGGTAGAGAACAACTCAATGGTTCATGAATCTATAAAGAGAATCCAATACATACTTGCCATCTCTATTTAGTTTTCAAACTGAAGCATTTGCCAAAGAAGAAGGAGAAAAAGGTTGAAGCAGACTCTGAAGTTGTTGAAATCGAAAAAGCTTCTAGGCAGTGATAGGCCCAAGTAAAAGAACTCTCAATTGATGCTTCCTTTTACTCCATATCAAGGCAACTGAGCATTGTTTTATAGTAGCCCTTCCATAAATATTTTCGAAGAGGTGAGCTAGGGGTATAGGTGCTAACCAATTATCCTTTCAAAATCTAATATTTATTCCATTCCTAAATTTGAAGTATGTGCAGTTACAAAAGATATCTAGTTCTTTGTATATATCTTTCCATACTAGAGAAGCTTTTCAAACTTTACATTTTTCATACATAGCGAATCAACATCTTGGATAGTAAGCTTTGGATATTTACCTAATCTATAGGCTATTTTAATTATGAAACTTGCATAAGTATTTTCATGCCCACTTTGATAGTAATGCTGAATTTATGTTCTTCAGATTCTTAATGCCTAGCCCTTCTTTCTTATCTCGGCATATCGATTCCTAATTAACAAGGCAATTAAATCTACTCGTTGATTCCTTCCCTTTCCATAATAAGGCTCTTTGAAGCTTATCAATCCTAGTAATTATCCATTTTGGAAATCTAAATACCCACATGAAATATGAAGGGAGTGTAGAAAGGACTGAGATAATGAAGCATGCTCTTCTCCCAACAGATAACTGTTTTACTTTTCGCGAAGCAAGCCTTCTTTCTATATTCTCAATCAATGGCTACCAATATATTTTAGGAATTCTTCTATCACATAAAAGGAAGCTTCAAGAAGGTGAAAGGGAAGCTACTTCTCTTGCAGTTGAGTAGAGTAACAAATGACTGGGCTAGCTCCTTTTCTATATTTAGGCTCATAATTAAGTTCTTATGAAAGTTGATCTTAAAGTCAGAAGTATTTTCAAAAGTAAGAAAAATAGTTTTTACGACAATCAAGCTCTTTCTTTCCCCTGCACAGAAAAGAAGAGAGTTAGCTGCAAAATGAAGGCTCTTGATATCGCAGAAATAAAAAGAAGTCCCAATACTTTTAATTAGAGCGATGTATCCCCCTGCTTCAGCAGCTAAGTAAGTACATCCGAAATCAAGATGAATAATCCATGAGAAAGAAGATCGCTTTATCAGAGTCCTTGTTCACATTTGATCATTTGCCTTGAGTATCCATTTACTTGAGTAGAGAAAATATCTAGTTTGTTCATCAGGTAGGAAATTCATGGGCAACCAAAACCTCTGCTAAAAATTCCCAATTCACTCTATTGAAAGTTTTTTTAAGATCCAGTTTGCGCAGCACACTTGAAGAACCTATCCTCCTACGGACCTTGCGGCATTAAAATCGCTCGCAGCCAACAATGGTCCTGAGACATGATTCAATAAAGAAAACTCTTCTCTCAATTCTATCATGCGGTTCATATACAGAGAGATAATGCGGATAGCCTTTTTTTTTTTTTTTTTTTAAGGGTTCGAAGAATAGCTTCACTGTAACTGAATAGGATGCTCCATCTACTTAAATGAGAAAAGTTCTTGGTTCCATCCTATATAAGAATCCCTCCAGGCGAACCCTTGGCATTTTGAAACACCCAGTGGGCTACCAATAGATTAGAGAGCATAGATTGGGAAGGGGACACTAGTTTTGGATTCCTGGATTAATGCCACATCGCATTTGTAGGTACTAGAGCACCTCCTTAACTGCGCCCTTGGTTTGGCGGCCTCACAAAGCCCTCTAGTATTCCAAGAGAGAACAATCATGGGACACCATCCTGCAACTTCAATAAGGGAGCATCCTCCTCACGATGCCGTTCCTGCCTTCTTTCTTTTTCCAACAAGACCTTCACCACTTCAAGAGCAACAGAATCAGGAATGCTCAATCCACGTTGCTTCCCCCACTCACCATGAAGAGGAAGCAAATGAGGTTTTTCAGGTTTAGGTAGCGACTATGATTTTATTATTTCTTTCTCACTGGGGGAGCAAGTTTATATGTGGCGGCTGCCTTGACAGAGGTGGTAGCCTTATGGCGGGAGCTCCTCCTCAATTTTGGAGATATCATTGCAGCCATGGAGCAGGGGACTTGAGAGGAGTAGATACTCTCCTCAGAGACACTCAAAAGGAATGACCTCCCTACTAGCATTCTCATCTAATACCCCCAGCCTCTTTCCGGTTCCTCTTTGGTCTCTTGATTCAAAGGTAATTGCTGCAACCTTAAGTCGTGCCGACCAGACTTCATGGCACCAGGCTTGCTTAAATTCTGGCCACCCCCCTCCTAGAGAGCAGCTCTCGGAATTATCTTCCCTTGACGACTCTCCAATTGCTGAGCCTGCTTTCTGATTTCCCAAATTGAGATCTGCAGCCCCCTGGAATCTGGGAAGCGAGCCGGTGCCGTGCCAGCAAGACATTTTTCTCTGAGTTCTACCTCCTCCAGATGAAGCAACCGACTTCCCTTGTACTCTTCCAATCCTGCCTTCCCCTTGGGAATAAACAACAATGGTGTCACCGTCTGAACCTCCTCTCCTGAAAAGTCTGGGTGCATAGATACCAGATTCCAGAGCTGAGGGTGCAAGATCCTCCTCTCATTTATCTCTGCTCCCAAGAGAAATCACATGAACTGAACTGAACTGAACTGAACTGTACGTTTTGATCCACAAGGAGTAAATGGGTTCATTTATCGCTTATTGCCCCCAAAATAAATCCACCAAAGCAGAAAAAAAAAAAAAAAGAGAAAAAAAAGAAGAAAAAAAAAAAACGAAATCTAACTTGACCAAACCAGAAATCCCCTCCAAATTTGCAAATCCGGCACGCTACCTGCACATCCACTGTTTGGCGATCCCCTCCACATTGCACAATCAGCAGCACTCTGCCTGCACTATCAACCGAAGAGGGTCGGTAGATCTCCTGAGATGTCAAAATCGTTAGGGTCATCTGGCCTTAATGAGTCGTCGTGTTCCATGGCTGGAGACAAGCTGACGGTGTCCCAAGCCCTTCCTGAGGTATTCTATCATGGTAGATAAAATCTCAGCCTTGTATCAATACAAATTTGCTCTTTGTTTTCTGAGATAGCTGGGAAAGCTTTATATATGTATATATATTCTTAGATTTCGCTGCCAATTTATCTTCCTCCTTTGTGATTTTTGTTCTCTTCCCTCGAATTATTAATTCATATATCCTGTTGCATAGATACAGGACGTCAACTGTTCCACTGAGCCTTGATCATCTTGCAGGGCACTATTTTATGCTCATCAGTTGGGGAGGGAATAGTTGGAGTATCCTTAAAAATAACTGCTATTTAAATTTTGCAAATTTTGATTTGGACATTTTGTTTCTTAACAAGAATTCTACGTATGCCAAATCACGCATAGGTCTCTGCAAACGTGAGAAGAGAACATAAAATTAGTTGAATCCAGGAGAGGCAGCTCAACTTCATTGTATTTATACCATTTTGGTCCTGGGTTGGCCGGGGGGGAGGGTCGAGTCCATCAGATAGTCGTGAGGTCATACGTTAGATTGTCTTATCTATCTGCCGAGGGGTAACCCTTGCTCATCTCCTATCGTGCAATTTTACAACATCGTGTCACGTTCTTAGATGAACTTAAAAGAAGTTGAATATGGTCCACCTCGGCAAAGCTGACTTACCGCTCCTAATTTTCTATTAATGTCTCCATAGCGTGCAAGCATATCAACCAGAAACTTTTTCTTCTTCTCTTGGTGTGCTATTTGTTCTGGGTAACCATCAAAATGCATTAGACATTTTTTTTTTTTTTTTTTTTTGAGAATTGTCTCTATCCTAGTTGTTATTTTCATCTCTGACTGTTAACAATCAAAAGGATTATAAAAATAAAAGGATGGCTAATATGTATGTACTTCTGACAGCTCATTGTCATCATTTGCACCTCTCTGCACCAAGTTTGTCCATGTGGAGACCATTGAAACATCGTATCCAAAGCATTGCCATCCTGATTGATTGAGATTAGACGTTTGTCATGTTATTATTTTTGTTGTCATTAGTTTGCAGTATCAATGCATCACAATCCCTTTGTCGTATGGCATCCTGAGACGGGAGCTCATTTGGCTGCCAAGAACACTTGGATGGATTTCAATTCATGGTCTAAAAGATTTGGATTTTTTTTTTTTTTTTTTTTTTTGTCCTTTTTTTTGTGTGCGCCCCAAGGCTGATATTTCAACCGTCAGTGCATTGCATTGGGGCCTCTATGGGCGCACGTTTTCTATTGATATAAAATATGGAATCAAACAACCATAGTTGAAACTTGATTTGCTGAATTATCTTTGTTAGACTCGCCCTCTTCTGGACCGTGCCAATAAATTCAGTCTAAGACGACGCAGGCCTTAGGATAAAAATAAGGAATTTGTGAATTGCTTTGTAAATTGTAATATACATGGTATACAAAAAAAAAATAAATAATTGCATGCTAAGACACCAGCTATCACGATGCATCAAGGTGGGGTCAGAAGTGCCCGCTCTGGATGTAAGGATTCTCCATGAGACTCATGAGACTGTGCGGGGATCCTGTGGACAGCTGCCATTCCGCCTTAAATCTCTTCATATTTCTTTTTAATCGATCACGAGATGAAGACGGCATGCCAGGAACATCTGATTTATGACGAGAATCATCTTGTTATTGTCGGATGTTATTTCTTGTCTTTGCTCGAAACCATCTTGTCTCTCAAAACGTTTGATTGAGGAGTGTCCCCGTCCTCATTACCATCCCACTGGCATCATAATCTTAGGGTGCCGCCGGCTCTTTGATCCTTATTCCGTAGGATATTCGACAAACAAAACCAATCTCTCTGTCCATTCCAATAGGATATGGTTATAGAGGGAAAAGAGAGCCCTGAATCGCCGAGGGAGCCATGAATCTCTCAGTTCGAGAAACAAGAAGATTCCTTGATTTTTTTTTTTTTTTTTTTTTTTTTGTTCTTTCTTCCTCCTCCAAATTCGATAAATATTAATCGATCGCTATATGATTTCTATTCGATCCCTATGAATTCATATGCTCCAATCTGACTTGACCTTCATCTATGCAACGCAATCTCGAACAGATCGGACTCCACCTCGTCATCCGTTGCGATGCCGCTACCATCGTTGCCCTTCTTGCTGCTGTTGCCGTGCTTGGATGCGTCGTGCCACCGGGAGTCTATCCTTCCCATGGAGAAGAGCTCTCGGCTGTCCTCATAGCCGAAGACCGCGGGTCCACCATCGGCGGAAGCCGAGCGGAGGAAGCAGGGATTGGGCGTCCGATGCGCGTTGGCCGGGGCGTACCTGAACTTGCTCTGCCCCAGGTTGACCAGGACCATCACGTCGGCGCTCGTCGACAGGACCGGGTAGAGCGGGCTCCCGTACGCCTCGGAGTGGCAGTGGATCACGTGCACCAGATGGGAGTCCACCGTGAAGAAGACCTTCTTCTTACCCGGGTTGAACCCGCAACCGATCACCCGGTTCACCTCCGTCCACTCTGTTTTCTCCGACTCCGGCACCAGCTTCATCCCTGAAACGACACGCACGCACGAAAATAGAATTGAGATTGGGCTGAATTACGATGTTATGTGTTATTAGTGCACATCATTCTTTACGAGACAATTTAATCCATTCATAGCTGTTTTTGTTCAAATCAATTGAAAGTTTTTGAGTCCCAAATCAATGGAAGTTTAGAGCACAGATAAGTAATAATGCTATGGTACTATCTTACCGTCGAGGTAGACGGATCCATTGGAGTGGAAGCCGATGGATCCCGGATAGGCCCCGGGCGATGATCTAGTTGGAAGAGGACCTCCTCCTAGAGTGAGGCCCAAGGAAACGAGTGGGCCGCCGTCTTCTCTGCCTCGTCCTTCCTCTTTGATGACGGTTCCAGGCTCCTGGATCCAAGTCTTGCCATAAGCAGCCGCCTTCTTCATCTCATGGATCAGGGCATCGGACTGGTCTTCTTCGTAGGAATTCTCTTTCATCAGCTTCACCCGGTCTCCTTCCTTGGCGCGCTTGCTAGCACCAGAGGACCATTGCTGGTGGTGGTTGTGGTGATGCGGTTGGAGGTATAGGGTGGTGATCTCGAAGTAGGCTTCCTGGGGGAAGGGGGAGCCTCCCAAAGGCGGGCCCGGCAAGGGGAGGCCCATCCTGACGCTACACCAAATGGCGGAGTCGTCGTCGCCGCCGCCGCCGCCGCCGCTCGGATTGAGCCGCACCGTCTGCATGAACTCCGACGATCCGCGGGGCACGTCCCAATCGGTCTCCGCCAAGGAGGGTCGGCTTGTGAACGCAAACCGCGACCATCCATTCTCCACCGCCTCCGTGATGAGCCGCGGATGCTCGTTCCAATTGAACGGAGGCTGCAGTCCAGCAACAATTGAATGATTGTCGTTATGATGTTGGTTTTGGTGGTGGTGGAGGTGGAAGCGGAAACCGGCTTTTCTGCTGCCGCTAGACCTTTGGGAGGGATGGAACTTGGCGAGCGCGGCCTGGAAACTCTCGTTGTTTCTGAGCTCGGTACCTCTTTCTAAGAATTGTGGGGTGGTCTTGGAGACGAGCCGCCGGCGCCGGAGGCACCAGAAGACGAGGATGGAGACGAGGAGGAGGATTATGACGACGGGGAGCGCCCCGGCTAGGATCTTGATCCAAAGTCTCATCTCTCTGTAGCCGTTTCCCTATGAAAAAATTGATATGGTGGAGATTCCCATGTCATGCCTTCCCTGTATATCAGAGGAGATAGAATTGAATGGATGCAAGATTGGAAAGTCGACCAAAGATGGAAAGAAAGGTGCGTTACAGAGAGAGACAGAGAGAGAGAGAGAGAAAGAGAGAGAGAGAGAGAGAGAGTCTAATAAGGCCGGCGGCAGGGGCGTGGACCAATGACCGACTCAACAAAAGGCTAGGTTGAATATATTTGTAAATACGTCGCAAAGTCAGTCGTGTGATTTGGCTACGCGGACCATGTCCTAATGAATTGAATTCATCTTGTGGATATCACTTCCAGAACGAAGGGGAAAAAGAAAAAAAAGAGCGACAAGGTTGAGACAACTAATCAAAGCTCTCTTATTTCGTGACACGTGCAGTCACTGCATCCAGATCTGCATATAAAAAATTTATTTGCTCTTTGTTTGAGAGAGAGGGATTTGATGCCGACGGCAGACTTTGCCTCATGTGACGTCGAATTGCCGTTTCTTTTCTTTTCTTTTTTTTTTTTAATATATCTTCCCCACAACCTGAATCAAACTGGAAAGCAATCGCCTTTTTTTTAAATTATTATTATAAAAATGTATAACAACCTTTTTATTTTTTTCCAGGGAAAAAACAGGACTCACCCCGGAGATTTATAAGATGATGTGTACACATGTACTAAAATCAAACTGAACCAGGCCACGTAAAGAAATTGAACGTCTCTTGCCTTGCCCGCATAGATTGAGATTTCGGAGGGATAGATAAACTTTATAAGTGCAAGATGGAATTTTCATGCAAAAAAAAAAAAAAAAAAAAAAAAAAATAAACGAAACTAAAAATACTGAACCCACCATGTTTCACAAACTACCCAAATCATAGCAGCCCACCTTAAAGGCAGCAGTTTTGGGACGCCGACCCGGATTTCTCGTGGTTGCTTGCAAGTGTTGTTGTTAACGAAACGTTGGTCAAAAGAGGTGGTCCAATTCTTTAAATGAGGTAGTCGAATCCTTTCTTTCAACAGAGTTGTTATTCTTTTTAGTAGTCTTTTCTATCTCTCTTCTCTCTCTCTCTATACATACATATATATATATATATATATATATATGATCGCGTAAATGGACCGAGAGAAGGGCAAGTCTCCTTTATGGAACTTGAAAACCAGCGAGATATGGACAACGCGGTTTAATGGTGGTGGTGGCACTTTAAATTATGTGGCGTTATACTGCAATATGCCATCCAGGAAGGAAGGAAGGAAGGAAGGAAGGAATGGAGATGGTTGCGCCTCATCGATTGCGTACGTCTCTTCCAATCGTCATCGGTAAAACAAAGGCGAGGCTGGGAGGCGCTTCGTTGTTGCTCCTATTGTTAAGACAGACACTAATGACATGGATCGTGGGCTCTCTTGTTGGTTTGGTTAAGGGATATCGGGCTGTGGTCAGACCAAGGACGGCGTCAGATACCAGCCGCTTCGCACGGGGCACTGTGACCAGTGTGAACGACGATCGTCGACACAGCCACAAACCTGTTGGTCCACTCCGTAAAATCGTGCAGTCTGGTTTCCAAATGGTTGATTACCAGCATTCATGAGGCAAGGCATCTGTTTCAGTCTCTCAAAAAGGATATATTTTTGTTTCATATATATATATATATATATATTATGATGATTTTTTTTTTTTTTTTGAGAATGCTTATTTTTCTTAGAGAGAGAGAGAGAGAGAGGAAAAAGTACATCTTATAATAATTACTCGAGTTCAATATCAAACACTTGAGATGCACAAGATTTAAAGATAAAAATATCTATTCCCGCATGTGTCAGTGATTTCGAGTGCGAGTAGTTGTTCTATAATAGCGATGATAACGCAAGACAAGATCTCCGACATTTGCCTCTAGGAAATTGCAATACAATCGAGCTCATCGAATAGAATCAGAGATCAACGGCGGGGCTTGTACCATGGTACAATATAGTAGGTGTATAATAGAAGTGCGGCTTTACGAAAGACCTATCCAGATCACAAGACAACATCTTTGACAAACTGCTTGCATTGTTTAGGTCCATTAATGTATTGACGACTGTAGTATTTTCCCCTCACCAAAACTTTGTAGTGCCAAACTGTTTGTTCCAAAAGCACTCCAGAAACGCGATAACATATGCTCAATCGTTCCAGAGGACACCCATAGCAGATACGCAACTTCATACCATTTCATTTCTTTTTTCTTTTTTTTTTTTTTTTTGTTATTATTGTTGCTGTTGTTCTTCACCAATGCAGAGTTCATTCTTGGTAGCCTACCATATAGATACCCTAATCTTTTCATGCAGTATTGATTTCCACTATATTGCCATGAAAGAACAGATTATACCACCTTGTTTTGAAAAATTGGTAAAAGGATTAGATGGAAAAGAACTCTCGAAGCCATCCAATTCGATATCACTAAAAGATAAGGTTGAATGTGCTCCAAAAGGGAGGTTGGGCCATCAAAATCTCTAGTTATGTGGACAACTAGCAGGAAGGACAGCGAAGGAGATTTCAATCATTCTCAGTGTCTTCCCAAACCCCAGCCATCTTAGCTTGCTAGCAATAACAATGGATAAATAAACTTCGGAATAAATCTTCCAAAAAAAAAAATACTCTCCCAACCATCTCTCCTATGGAAAAATATCTCACCATTCCATAGAGTGAATGAGATACCGACACAAATGGATCAAGACTTTCAAGAACTCCTTTTCAAGTCAGCAGTGTTCAAAGTTGAATGAGAACTTAGATGTGCATGAAAACTCTTTGCAGAAAGCATTTATCATTATAGTTCTAAGGTGATCTAAGGGTTAGAGAGAAACACCCATCCTACTTAGCTACCAATGTTGGATGAAACGCATAAAATCCATCATCGATGGATCACCCTCTCTTTTATCCTTAAAGATGATCATTCAATCGGCAAGACACGCAAAGTCCAACATTAAAGTGCTTCCCTTCCAAAGAAAGGTACATCACGTCTTAGCTTTTGATAATTCTTCGTATATGTACTCTCATAAATTATTAATAATTTTAATTTTACAAAATTGATTGAATAAATTTGATCCAATAATACAAACGGAATGAGCCCAGTGTTGATATTTATGATTTATATGGTTTGAACTTGAGTGCACCTTTATTAGGTGATGTGGTTAACAGTTTATATAGGCTTAAAGCCCAAAAATGATCTGTAATATGAGGACCTATTAAAGTTTGATTATAAATAGGTTAAGTCTCATCTTCTTTCGTTATGTATATAGAGAGAGAAAGAGGGATAGACTTGGTTACATTCGAATGTAGCCAACCCTAAATCCAGTCACTTTCTTCACATTTGGATTCACATAGTTAATGAATTCGAAAGGTGAAAAAAGTGGAAAAGATGGAGTAGCTCCAGGATCCGTACGAATATAAAGATGAAAAAGGTAATCAGATTTTAAACTTGGTTACATTCGAATGTCGCCAAGTCTAATTTTGGTCACCTTCACCCATTCTTTGATTTACACAATTCACATATCACAAAGATAGAAAAGATGAAAAAAATGGATGGCTCTGGGATCCGTATGAATCCAAGAGTGGGAAAGGTGACTGGATCTTGATATTCTAATGTAATCAAGCATAAATCAAGTCACCTCCCCTATTCTTAGATTCATAAAGTTGATGAATTTCCAAAGATGAAAAAAGTAAAAAAGATGGGATGGCTACGGAATTCATGTGGATCTAAGAATGGAAAAGATATCCGAATCCTAAGTTTAGCTACATTTGAATATAGGCAAGTCAACCTCTATATATATATATATATATATAAAATCAATCTTCTCCATCAAGAACATTACTTAGAGGAGGATGAATAAAAAGAGGAAGATCTGGTTCTGATATTCCTAGTGAGTGCTTTAGTTCATACATAAATTATGATGCAAATAGGTATGATAATATATTTTATTTTATTACTATTTAGTCTTTTAAATTTCATATGTGTGATCCATAAAATTTGCATAAATAGTATCAGAGCACGTGCATTTAGAATCCTATTTATTATCGTCCCATTATGGTTTATGCATTTGTTAGGTTTTTAGATTATAGTTAGTTCCGAATTTCCTGATTGTTTATCTGACCTTATTTGCAAACAAATAATTATATTTTGCAAGCTCCAAAGATTATTTGATGCAAGTTCAAGAATTTAATTTAATTGATAAGGAAGAAATATTTCTTTTCTTTCTTGATCTTATTTAATTTTGGGGTCGAATAATTGTGGCATGAGAAGAGAAATCTTGTCTCTGTTTTCGTTGATCCTACCTAGTCTTTGGACCGATCTGTTATGAATATAGCCGTGGTTGTACTCGTGACTTCCACATCGATCTATTTGGGTGGGAGCTTCTGTTTTTCCTTTAAAAGAAAATTCTAAGAAAGTTTCATTGGGAAATCGTTTCTGGTTTTTCTCTTCTTCCTAATTCTGGATCAGATTTGATGGGGTTTTGTTTCTTCTCCAGTCTCTTGGTTTAGGTTTAATTAAAAGCAAAAATAGTGAGGAAGTTGGGCAACCGTAGGCTTGTGCTTCACAAAGAAATACCAATTAGATAAGCATTTAATTAATTCTCAATAGAGTTCAACTATGATGTTTTTATAAGTTTTTTTTTTTTTTTTTTTTTTTCAAGAATTGACTTCCAATTTCATCACCCAAAATCACATATAGAAGTTTTGCCTCCTTATACTTCTTCCTTTTATCTCTTAAATTTTTATAAATTATGACATCCCCAATATATATTCGGAAGGATGGTAGCAAAGTTTTAATCAATTCTCAGCAGCAGAGCTCTTAGGACTTTTTGTACACAATGAGTAAGAATTTGCAGCAGTGTCAGACATTGATGCAAGAGTTAATGCACTCAAAGATGTAATGAAATCCGTTGGCTTCAGTAACAATACAGAAAAGTCAGAAATGAAGGCATAGGATGAATTGGATTTTTTTTTTTTTTCTTTCCAAGTGGGACCGATCATATTTAACTTTCCAATTTTTGGTATTATTTTTTCCAAGAAAGGCCTGTGCTTCCTTGTCCAAAGAGTGCCTTGACCGGTGGCTGGATCTAGGCCAATTTTTGATCTGCCAGCTGTGCAGAGACCAGGTGTTGCCGTGCACAAAAAATTAAGAGAGAGAGAGAGAGAGAGAGAGAGAGAGAGAGAGAGAGAAGCGGCTGGCCACGTTAACCGTGACACGGCTGCGTTAGTTTGGCAAGAGAGTGAGCAGATTGCTTTGGACCTGCTCTGATCCGGAACAGAGCTAACAAATTACTTAGACTGTAATACAACAGGCCGATTAGAAGGCCTGATATTTTTTCCCCTTATTATTTAGGGGCAGATGGGAGGATGGTCCCAGCTTCAGATCCTGCTTTTCTTTTTCTTTTTTTTTAATATATATATGATTTAAGAAAGTGCATGCACTATTATGGCAATTACCTTAGAAGGAGGAAGGGGCCATAGGCTTTTTGCTGGGATTTCACGAGTATCATCCGTGAATTTTGAGCCATGCCTCCTCCTCCTCCTCCTCCTCCTCCTCCTTATTATTATTATTATTATTATTCTGGACCATATTTTCACCATGGGCCAAGTTTTAATTTTGGACCCTGCACATCATGGATCAAGGGCAAGACCTTGATTGAGGACTTAACTTAGGTAATGGACTCCTCATGGGCCAAGACTAATAGGAATCAAGGCCCGTTTTGAGGTCATAGGTTGTGATTTGATTTGAACCATAAACCCTGTTTTGGATGTCTCTCTCTATTTCGATTTTTCAACTTACGTCATCCGTAGGCATGACTTGTATATATTAGGCCAAGCCATGTTGTAGTTCTGGATCACTGTTAGGCCTTAGTTATAGACCTGGTTTTGACCTCAAATGATGTTTTGCACCTTGGGTTGGCCAAAGGCATTTCTTGGTTTGATTATATTTGGCCTGAGCCGTAAGCCATAGGCCTGTGCTATAGTTTATTTTTTTTTTTGGCTGAAGGTTAACCTATCATAGGTTTGACCCAATTATTGTCTACATCTGGACAATGAGCCTAGGCTATGGTGAGCTTGAGGAATGATTTGGATTTGGGCCATTGACCATGAGCTTTAGATAATTTTTTGCATCAACTAAAGTAATAGTTTGGTCACAACGGAAACCTAATGCATAGAGAAATGTGGTCCATTATTTTGGACCATAATTGCATTATTATTTGTTATTAATTGCATATTCTATGATTTATTTATGCATTATTATGGTTTATTTCTTGAAATTTATGTCATATTCTGAAATTCTATTTGATTATAAATTATTTTGCATTCTAAGAGTTTAAATACAGCATATGTTTTTTTGCTTGCTTAAGTTATGATTTCTTGCTTGCGTAGCAGAGTTTGATATGGTTTTAGAGTACAAGTTGGGGTGTTGTTGCCTTGAGTTATAAAGCTAAGCTTCCTGCTTTGAAAATAGAAAAACAAGGCCAAGTGAGCTAGATACAAGTAACCCTTCAAACCAAGATTCAAGGACTGCTTAAGGATCCTACTGCCATCACCTTAAAATAGCTCAGTGATGAAGAGAAGGCACAACGATTCTGGATGAAGGATGGGCTCATTTTTACAAAGGAAAATCAGATATATGTTCCTCAAGCCAATAATCTTCAAAGAGAACTCTTGCAAGAATGCCATGATACCTTATGGGTTGGCCATTCAAGAATACACCAGACCTTAGCCCTCTTGGAGAGGGCATATTACTAGCCAAAGATGGGGAAGGATGTTGAAGATTATGTTCGAGTGTGTCCCATTTGCCAGCAAGACAAGGTGAAGCGAACAAAGCTAGATAGACTCCTTGAACCCTTGCTTGTGCTAGAGCAACCTTGGAAGAGCGTTTTGATAAACTTCATCTTGAGTTTGCCAAAAGTAAGGGAGTATGGATCAATCCTTGTAGTCATAGACCAATTTTTTAAGTATGAAATCTTTATCCCAGCACTCCTGCATTGTTCTACAAGAGGCACCTCATTTGTTCCTAAAGCATGTAGTGAAGTATTGGGACATCCCACGGAACATTATAAGTAATAAGGACTCTTAATTCTTGGGATAGTTTTGGACTGAGGTCTTCAACCTTTTAGGTTTGAAGCTATACTTCTTCACTAGCCATCACCCCTAAATGGATGGCCAAATTAAAAGATTAAATACTCTCTTAGAGCAATACCTGAGACACTTTATAAGTGCCAACCAATGAGATTGGGTGAAGCTGCTTGACATCACTCAATTCTCTTACAACTTATAGCAGAAATCTGCATTAGGTAAGAGCTCCTTCGAGATCATTTCTAATCAACAACCCTCCACTGCACATACAGTCATAGTAGGGTACACTAAGAATAGCCCATCAACTTATCATCTTGCTAAAGAGTGGCCCTGTAATATAGAGATAGCATGGGCATACTTGAGAAGGCTGCCAAGAAGATAAAGAAGTGGGTAGACAAGGGGAGGAGACCTTTAGACTTCAAGAAAGGTAATTTGGTGCTGGTGAAGCTCCAACTAACCCAACTCCGATTCTTTCATAAAGTGCATAAAGGACTGGTGCACAAGTATGAAAGGCCCTTCTCTATTGTCGAAAGGTTAGGAAATGTCTCCTACCATGTGCAACTCTCAGCATGGCTCAAAGTCCATTCAGTTTTTCATGGAAACTACCTCAAGCCGTACCATGCCAACTAGGTGGATCCAATGAGGAATGTGTCAAATCGTCTAACCCCTACTGCTCACTACTTAGAGAGATGAGTTGACTACATTACGGCGGATCAAGTTTGTGTTCTTCCCAATGGAGTAGAAGAGATAGAGTACTTGATGAAGTAGAAAGGACTTCCCAAGCCAGAAGCAAGCTAGTAGCTAGAAGACCTATTGTGGCATGAGGAGGATTGAGTCGATGCATACAAACAAGCAATATCGATGAGGGCATCGACATCATCAAGTGTGGGAGTATGTTATGGCTATTTTCCCTAAGCATTATGGCATGGCCATGGCCTCTAACACCATTTGTATAAACTTATATATAGATATCATGTGTAGCCATCACGAGAATACTTTTTCCTTATCTTGGGGCTGGGAGAGGGAGGATTTTGGGGTGTTTTCATATGTTAACGGTCCAGACTAGGGCCCAATAAAGTGAAATGCTCCTCGATACCTTGAGACTCCCGGAATGAGATTTGGGAGTATGCCTTATTGAAGTATTTAATGGATGGTGGGTAAGAACAATCCAGTGGACTGGTTTCCTAGTGGATTCTTGTGGTATCCATTATTGCCTCCCCTACCTCTAGAGCCCTTTTAATTATAGTTTGAGCGGTGGTTGCATAGGCTTGTAACATTCTAATAATCAATAAAGATATCGTTCTTATTACCCATAATTGCATGTGTCTCGTTACCTGTTTTGGTACATTTCATTTGGATTTGCCTTAGGTTTAGGCATGTTGGGCTTCTTGCCTTTATTGACTAGCTTCATTATGCTAGTGACAATGGAGCGTTGCATGATCTTGATGTCGGGCTCCTTCCCAACGGTATAATTTCTTATAAAAATTAGGTAAAGATCTGCTAGTCTTTATGCTAAGCACCATAAAGCCCCAACGATCCTTATCTAATTATCATAAGTTACATGCACTAAAATACTATACATGTTAAAAACTTTGACCTGCTCATTTTATTAATACTGTTTATAACATAACATTCACAATTTATTTCACCCTGCTCAGATAAAATATAATTTCCATACTTTTCATCACTTGATTCTAGGCAATATAACTTTCACCACAAAGCTGCTATAAAGACCATTCATAAGTTCATTCTACAATGAAGGTAATTTCTCATAACCATCTAAGTCCAAAATACATCATAGGGTTACAGTCATACAAATTCATCCATATCCATTTCAAATACATATACAATCCAATAATTAACAACCCGAATCACTTTCAGGCTTTTCAGGGCCCACCTACTATCTTTGATCTGAAATCCAAAAAAGTTAACGATAGAGGGGTGAGACCTAAGTCCCAGTGACTGGATAACCATCTAACAATGGGGAAAAGCTGAGAACCACATTATAGAACTCATAATAATACCAACATAACATATTATGATCGATATATGAATCTTTATAAATGAACTAAGTTAACGTATAAGTTAGCTTATGCTTCCAATAATATAACTTAAATGAAGAAATATCACAATTACAAAATTTCATGATGATGGACTGGGTGTGCTACCACTAAGGTGCATCCCTACAGCCGCCCTTCTACAGGTGTACTTTCAGTGGGTGAGTGTACTAAGCATCGAGGATCCCCACACCATATGGCACCCCTCACATGTGCGGTTCACCCCAGGTATGAGCTTGCCCCTTTTCCCTGGGCCTCCTACTTGCCCCCTCCATGAGCCTATATCTCTGAGCCCCCTCGGGCTATATAGTAACCTAGCTCATTACCGAGCTGTGATTCTTGCCATACTGGGCCGCTTGCAATCTGCCCCACTGGGCTGATCTAGCTTGTACTCCCCCTGGCCTCGGGTTCATAGCACGATCAAGTCGCAAGGAGGTGCCGGCTATAATAGTGTGTGCAATGCTCATGCTATGGCACAGTCTACAGAGTGATCAGCCCCATAGATGGTCCAATGCTCTTTATGCTGTATGCAGTAAAAATACTCCAATATAAGTTTATAATTCAATCTACAATCAGCTATATTTTCTTTGAAACATTGATTTTCATGCATGCCCATGCATCACTTTGAAACACAAATCTGAAAAGTAAATTCCATCTTTACTGAAACATATGTTTTATCCAAGTAATACTTTTCATGAAACTCTATACTTTGCTTTGAAACATGCTCTAGCCCTTGTTTCCTTTTCTTTTTTAAAATTCATGCTTTGCTAAAACTTATGCTTTTTGTTCTAAAACTCATGCTTTGTTGAAACTCATACTTTTTTTTAAACTCATGCTTTGCTTTAAAACATACTGTAAATCCATACTTATTCTTTAGACTCATGTTTTGCTTTAAAACATGCTGTAAAAATATAATAACATTATAACCGGGTTCTCATTTCCCATATTTGACTACTGAAGATACTATACTTAGCATGTTACACTCTATTTTGTAGCAAAATATCACTATACTATTATAAAATGTTTCACAAAGCTAGATGAGAAGCCCACTCACCTTTTTGCTATTTTCTCCTTTCCACGGTTGCTATCCCTCTTGAAAAGGCTCCCTTACCTGATTTCCTTGACCTATATTACCACATATGAATTTATTTATGCGACATATACCTAGATTTTCATGAAACATACATGCATGCTATATGCCTTAACATCTCAATATAACATTCTTCAATCCCTAACATACTTAAAGATTTACAACATATTTAACATCATTATCTATCTTAGAAAGGTTTGGACTTACCTTAACAAAGACGACTAAACCACCAAACCTTCTTTCTTTCCTTCTCTTCTTCTTTTCTTTTCTTCTTCTCTTCTTTCCCACAGCGGGCTGAATCTCTCCTTTTTCTTTTTCTTTTCTCCATCTTTTCTCTCTTTTCTTACGGTGGCTTAAGGGCTAAGGAAAGAAGAGTAGGTTTTTAATATCCTTAAAAATTCCTATTTTGCCCCTCTCCACTCTTAAGTCATGCTTTTTAAAGTCCACGTGACTTCCTCTCTGCCAAGTATTTTTACCCTTTAAATTCTTTTTTCCATTTTGCTCTTAATCAAACTCTCAAATAACTTTTTACCAAATTCTACTTATATCCTGATCAATTTTCATTAATGCCCCTGACCAAATTCCATTATTAGATGAAAAATAGAGGTTATCCATCTATTAGTCAGCATGAATGCTAGCTAATGAGAGTGAAATTATCCTCAAACCACTTCCACAGAAGATTTTTATCCACGGAAACCTCAGTTAAGTGTGCTTGGGTGAGAGCGATGGGTGACCCACTGGGAAGTCCTTGATCAAGAGTGAAACTGGTCTCAAACCAACTCCACAGACAAAATTCCCACAGTAGTTGACTAAATAGTCGGCTACTGTGGCCAAAATCTCTTCCAAACCACTTTTATAGATTGTTTTTCCAAAAATCACTTCCCAGGCAAATTTACAGTACGTTTTTCCACAGTAGTCGATTAAATAGTTGACTATTGTAGCAATAAAAACTTTCCCATGCCTTAAACAGTGAGCTTCAGGGAGTTAGCCGACTCTAGAGTCAGCTAACATCAAAGTCAGCTAACATCCAATTTTCCTTTTCAAAAACTTATTTTCTCACAGGTTAGCTGACTCTAGAGTCATCAGCTAACCTCAAAATCTTTTCCAAATTCCTTTTTAATGCATTCCAACCTCCAAAATTATCATTTCAACATCTCATAAGGATCAAAAACAACTAGTAGACATTAAAATCATTTCAAAAACTTTAATTACAAGCCCAAATAATTAACTTTATTAGCTTTTTGAAAGGATCATGGAGGAAACTCAAATTAACTTCAAAATTTCAGCTTTCATATCTTTTCAAGATTTTACTCAAATCATTCACATTAGAAGACTAAACTAACAACAAAAACATGTTTAAAATGAAATTTCAAGACTTCCAGGTTCAGGATATTACAAATATTTCCCCCTTTAGGAAATTTTGTTCTCGAAGTTTAGCTACCTTCAGCTTGAAACAGATGAGGGTACTTCAATCTCATCTCATCCTCTCTCTCCCATGTAGCTTCCTCTCTCTGATAATTCTACTATTGCACTTTAACTAGAGGAATTCTTTTACTACGAAGCTGTTTAACCTCCCTCCTCAAAATTTGCACTAGTTCTATTCCATAGGATAAATATTTCTGTAATTCTATTGGCTCTGACTGAAGCACATGAGAGGAATCTGGCATATACTTCCTAAGCATTGATACATGGAACACATTATGAATTTGAGAAAGTTCTGGTGGCAAGGCCAATCTATATGCAAGTATTCCAGCCTTCTCAATAATCTCATAAGATCTAATGTATCGAGGACTTAATTTTCTTTTCTTCCCAAATCTCATGATATCCTTCCAAGGAGATACCTTCAAGAATACCTTATCTCCTACTTCAAATTTAACATCTTTATGCTTCTTATCCGCATAGCTTTTTTGTCTATCTTGGGCTGCTTTTAACTTTGCTCTAATAATTTTAACCTGATCTGCTGTGAGCTGTACCAACTCTGAGCCTAGTAACCTCCTTTCACCTTCCTCATCCCAGCACACTGGAGTTCTACATTTTCTTCCATATAAAGCTTCATAAGGTGCCATATCAATGCTAGAATGATAACTGTTATTATATACAAACTCAATCAATGGCAAGTACTCATCCCAGCTACCTGAGAATTCAATGACACATGCTCTCAACATATCCTCTAGTGTCTGGATGGTCCTCTCAGACTGCCCATCAGTTTGAGGATGAAATGTTGTACTAAATCTCAACTTAGTGCTTAAAGCTTTTTGCAATTCTGCCCAAAAATGAGAAGTAAATCTTGGATCTCTATCTGATACAACTGATACTGATACCCCATGTCTACTTACAATTTCATTCACATATAATTTTGCTAATCTGTCCAAAGTAAATAAAATCTGGATAGGCAAAAAGTGGGCAGATTTTGTCAATCTATCTACTATCACCCAAATAGAATCATTACCTCTTTTTGTCTTTGGGAGACCTACAACAAAATCCATGGTGATGTGCTCCCATTTCCATTCAGGTACAAATAATGGCTGCATTTTGCCAACTGGGCTTTGATGTTCTGCTTTAATCTGCAGGCATACTAAACATTTAGAGACAAATTTAGCTATCTCCCTTTTCATCCCATGCCACCAATAATTTTGTTTAATAGTTTTATATATCTTAGTACTTCCTGGGTGCATAGCATAGGCTGAACTATGGGCTTCCTTTAAAATTTGCTCCTTTAATGATTCTACTACTGGCATACATACTCGGCCCTTGAATAATATCATACCATCATCCTTGATTGAAAATTCTAACTGGGATCTATTCTGAACTAGTTCCTTAGCTTTCTGTAACTGCAGATCCCTCACCTGAGCCTCTCTTATTTCCTCAAGCAACATTGGTTTGACTCTGAAATTTGCTAGTAAGGCTCTTGAACTATCTGCTGCCAGCTCTACATCTAACTCTCTCAATTCTAACATCAAGGGTAGCTATACTGCTCTAATGGAAGCTAAGGTTGCTGTAGATTTCCGACTCAATGCATCAGCCACTACATTAGCTTTCCCTAGGTGATACTCTATAGTGCAGTCATAGTCTTTTATCAACTCTATCCATCTCCTTTACCTGAGATTCAATTCTTTTGTGTTAGGATATACTTTAGGCTTTTCATCTCATATAAATAGTGTCTCCATACTTTTAATGCAAATACTACTGCTGCTAATTCTATATCATAGGTAGGGTAATTCTTTTCATGGGACCTTAACTGTCTAGAGATATAGGCAATTACCTTCCCATTTTGCATCAATACACACCCCAAACCCTTGAAAGATGCATCACTATATATCACATAATCATTGCTACTATCTGGGAGGGTAAGGACTGGAGCTAAAGTCAATCTTCTTTTTAACTCATCCATACTTTCCTGACATTCGCTAGACCATTCAAATTTGGTATTCTTTCTTAGCAGCTTGGTCATGGGAGAAGCTATAATAGAGAAGTTTTCTATAAATCTTCTATAGTATCCTACCAAGCCTAAGAAACTTCTTACCTCTGTCAAATTTGTAGGTGCTTCCCAATTCACTATTGCTTCTATTTTCTGGGGGTCTACCATAATACCTTTAGCTGATATCACATGTCCCAAGAATTTAACCTCATCTAGCCAAAATTTACTTTTACTCAACTTGACATACAACTGCTTCTCTCTTAAGATTTGCAACACTATCCTCAAATGCTGTTCATGCTCCTCTCTGCTTTTAGAATAAATCAGAATATCATCAATGAACACTATCACAAATTTATCTAAAAATTTCTGAAACACCTGATTCATTAATCCCATAAAAGCAGCTGGGGCATTGGTCAAGCCAAAAGGCATCACCAAAAACTCATAATGACCATATCTGGTCCTAAAGGCAGTCTTTGGCACATCCTCCTTTATTTTCAACTGATGATACTCAGATCTAAGGTCAATCTTTGAAAACACTGCTGCCCCCTAAAGCTAATCAAACAAATCATCTATCCTTGGCAAGGGATAATTATTTCTAATGGTCACCTTGTTGAGCTGTCTATAGTTTATGCATAACCTTAAGGTACCATCTTTCTTCTTTACAAATAACACAGGTGCACCAAGGTGAAACACTGGGTCTAATGAACCCTTTATCAAGCAATTCCTGAAGCTGAACTTTTAATTCTTTTAATTCTGCTGGAGCCATCCTATAGGGTGCCCTGGCTATAGATCTAGTATCTGGGATCAAGTTTATACTGAACTCTATCTCTCTGTCTGGTGGCAATCCTGGCAACTCTTCAGGAAATACATATGAAAATTCACATACCACTGAAATATCAGGTAGCTTTGGACTAATATCCTATAAATTTACCACACAAGCTAGATAGGTTTCATACCCCTTTCTCAACATTCTGCTAGCTGTCAAGGCTGAAATTATACTTGAGGGTAACATTCTCCTTTCTCCTACAAAACAAACCTCTCTACTGTCTGAGGTATGAAGTACTACTTCCTTCTTTGAACAGTCTACTTTGGCCCTATGCATTGATAACCAATCCATCCCCAAGATAGCATCAAATTCTTTTAGATTTAATGGAATCAGGTCTACTAACAATTCTTGGCCCTCTACTAAAATGACACAATCTTTATACACCTGATCTGCAATGAAAGGCTTTCCTACTGGCATAGATATTACCAACTGATTACCCAATAAACTCACAGCTTTATTTAGATGCTTGATGAAATCTACTGCTATGAATGAATGCGTAGATACAGAATCAATTAAAACATAAGCATCAGAATTATAAATGGGTAATATACATGTCACCACATCTGGGTTGACCTGAGCCTCATGCCTGGTCAGTGCAAAAACTCTAGCTTCAATCCTTGGAACACTAGGAATCATCCCTTGCTGATTAGCACTAGACCTCATCTGGCTGGCTGAAGCTGGGATACTACTATCTCCTCTTCGAAAAGGTTGTCCTCTAGGTGCAGCTGATCCTTGAGGATGATCGCTGCCTTGCACCCTCTTGGGACAATCTCTCTTCAAGTGATCTATCTGACTACAGATATAACATCCCCTAACACCTCTCTTACATTCCCCAAAGAGCATCTTTCCACAGATATTGCACTAGGGTAGAGTTTTCCCACTACCAAAGGAGCAGCTCTGATCTCTTATCTCTCCTGCCACCCTACTACTAGCAGCCTGAGGTACCCCTCCATATACTAACTTCCTTTGGGCAAGACTAGATACTGACACAGATGCTGCTTCTCTGCCAACATCTACAGGAGCTCTGTAACTGGAACTAAATTGTCCTGCCCTCTGGGGCTTTTTGAACTGTTGAGTTTCTCCTACACCTGAAGGGAAACTAGGTGCACTCCTTTTTGTTCTCTCATGCCTTCTACTAAGGGACTCCTTCTCTATCTCTTCTGCCCTGAGGGCTCCTTGCACCAGCTCAGAATAACTATTGTAACACTGCATGCTGGTCTTAGCCTTGATTGGGAGGTTTAATCCATCCTGAAATAGCCTACATTTCTCCCTCTCATCCATTACTTGGGCTTCAGCAAATCGGGACAACTCAATAAAGGTAGTCTAATACTCAGCTACAGACATCTTCCCCTGGGCTAAATTAAGGAATTCCCTCCTCTTATGATCTATATATACTTCTGAATAATATTGCTGATAGAACTCCTTCTTAAACCTCTCTCAGGTCATCTCTACCCCTTGTGGCTGCCTACTACTAACAGATTTCCACTAGTTCTGGGCCCTGCCCTCTAACAAAAAGGTTGCAATGCTCAACCTTTGCTCCTCAGAGCATTTCATCACCTCAAAGACCCTTTCTGTTTTCTGAAGCCATGAATCAGCCTGAATGGGGTCAGTAGTTCCTTGGAACTCTAGAGCCCCCAACTTCCTAGCTCTCTCTACATTTCTTTCTGCCTCAAGATTTCTAGACTGTAAACTAGAACTAGAGGCCACCGCTGCCATGACTGCCTGGGTAATCATCCCCACCAAGTCTGGCATACTCGGCCCCTGAGTCTGTGCCTGGGATGGGTCCATTGGCACTGGGACAGTGGATAGTGAAGGAGACTCATGCAGATGCTCCTGAGGTATATCCACCCCTGCACCATCAGATGGTGAATCACTAGAAGATACTTTACTGGGCTGGGCTCCCCTACTCACCCATCTGGGTCTACCTTGACCCCTGCCTCTCCCTGAGGACTGCTCTCCTTCCTTGCTTGACCTTGTGTTAACCATTCTACAAAACACAATTCATTTGATCAGATTCATCATTTAAAACTATACTCTCTATGCTAGACTCATGCTTATGCCCCTAAGATCTAATACCTAAGCTCTGATACCAAAAATATTATCGGGCCCCTTTCTGACGGTATAATTTCTTATGAAAATTAGGTAAAGATCTGCTAGTCTTTATGTTAAGCACCATAAAGCCCCAGCGATCCTTATCTAATTGTCATAAGTTACATGCACTAAAATACTATACATGTTAAAAACTTTGACCTACTCATTTCATTAATACTGTTTATAACATAACATCCACAATTTATTTCATTCTGCTCAGATAAAATATAATTTCCACATTTTTCATCACCTGATTCTAGGCAATATAACTTTCACCACAAAGCTGCTATAAAGACCATTCACAAGTTCATTCCACAATGAAGGTCATTTCTCATAACCATCCAAGTCCAAAATACATCATAGGGTTACAGTCATACAAATTCATCCATATCCATTTCAAATACATATACAATCCAATAATTAACAACCTGAATCACTTTCAGGCTTTCCAGGGCCTACCTGCTATCTCTGATCTGAAATCCAAAAATGTCAACGATAGAGGGATGAGACCTAAGTCCCAGTGACTGGATAACCATCTAACAATGGGGAAAAGCTGAGAACCACATTATAAAACTCATAATAATACCAACATAACATATTACGATCGATACATGAATCTTTATAAATGAAATAAGTTAACGTATAAATTAACTTATGCTTCCAATAATGTAACTTAAATGAAGAAATATCACAATTACAAAATTTCATGATGATGGGCTGGGTGTGCTACCACTAAGGTACATCCCTACAGTCGCCCTTCTGTAGGTGTACTCTCAGTGGGTGAGTGTATTGAGCGCCGAGAATCCCCGGACCACATGGCACCCCTCACATGTGCGGTTCACCCCAGGTGTGAGCTTGCCCCTTTTCCCTGGGCCTCCTGCTTGCTCCCTCCATGGGCCTATATCTCTAAGCCCTCTCGGGCTATATAGTAACCTAGCTCATTACTGAGCTGTGATTCTTGCCCCACTGGGCTGCTTGCAATCTGCCCCACTGGGCTGATCTAGCTTATACTCCCCTTAGCCTTGGAATCATAGCACGATCGAGTCGCAAGGAGGTGCTGGCTATAATAGTGTGTGCAATGCTCATGCTATGGCATAGTCTACAGGGTGATCAGCCCCATAGATGGTCCAATGCTCTTTATGTTGTATACAGTAAAAATACTCCAATATAAGTTTATAATTCAATCTACAATCAGCTATACTTTCTTTGAAACATTGATTTTCATGCATGCCCATGCATCACTTTGAAACACAAATCTGAAAAGTAAATTCCATCTTTACTGAAACATATGTTTTATCCAAGTAATACTTTTCATGAAACTCTATACTTTGCTTTGAAATATGCTCTAACCCATGTTTCCTTTTTTTTTCTAAAATTCATGCTTTGCTGAAACTTATGTTTTTTGTTCTAAAACTTATGCTTTCCTGAAACTCATACTTTTTCTGAAACTCATGCTTTGCTTTAAAACATGCTGTAAATCCATACTTATTCTTTAGACTCATGCTTTGCTTTAAAACATGCTGTAAATCCATACTTATTCTTTAGACTCATGCTTTGCTTTAAAACATGCTGTAAAAATATAATAACATTATAACCGGGTTCTCATTTCTCATATTTGACTATTGAAGATACTATACTTGGTATGTTACACTCTATTTTGTAGCAAAATATCACTATACTATTATAAAATGTTTCGCAAAGCTAGATGAGAAGCCCACTCACCTTTTTGCTATTTTCTCCTTTCCACGGTTGCTACCCCTCTTGAAAAGGCTCCCTTGCCTGATTTCTTTGACCTATATTACCACATATGAATTTATTTATGCAACATATACCTAGATTTTCATGAAACATACATGCATGCTATATGCCTTAACATCTCAGTATAACATTTTTCGATCCCTAACATACTCAAAGATTTACAATATATTCATGCTATCATTTCATTTGTCTCTAGATCATAAGATTTTAACATCATTCTCTATCTTAGAAAGGTTTGGACTTACCTTAACAAAGACGGCTAAACCACCAAACCTTCTTCCTTTCCTTCTCTTCTTCTTTTCTTTTCTTCTTTTCTTCTTCTTTTCTTTTTCTTCTTTTCTTCTTCCCCACGGCTGGCTGAATTTCTTCTTTTTCTTTCTCTTTTCTCTCTCTTTTCTCTCTTTTCTTACGGTGGCTTAAGGGCTAAGAAAAGAAAAGTGGGTTTTTAATATCCTTTGAAATTCCCATTTTGCTCCTCTCCACTCTTAAGTCACACTTTTTAAAGTCCACGTGGCTTAAGTATTTTTATCCTTCAAATTCTTTTTTCCATTTTGCCCTTAATCAAACTCTCAAATGACTTTTTACCAAATTCCACTAATATCCTGATCAATTTTCGTTAATGCCCTGTCCAAATTCTGTTATCAAATGAAAAACAGGGGTTACCCACCTATTAGCCAGCATGAATGCTAGCTAATGAGAGTAAAATTATCCTTAAACCACTTCCATAGAAGATTTTTATCCATATGAAACCTCAGTTAAGCATGCTTGGGTAAGAGCGATGGGTAACCACCCACTGGGAAGTCTTGATCAAGTGTGAAACTGGTCTCAAACCAACTCCATAGACAAAATTCTCATAGTAGTCGACTAAATAGTCGGCTACTGTAAAATCTCTTACAAACCATTTTTACAGAGTGTTTTCCAAAAATCACTTCCCAAGCAAATTTATAGCACGTTTTTCCATAGTAGTCGACTAAATAGTCGACTACTGTGGCAACAAAAACTTTCCAATGCCTTAAACAGTGAGCTTCAGGGAGTTAGCCGACTTTAGATTAGCTAACTTCCCCTGTTAACTCACCAAAATTTCCTAAACAGCAAACTTCCATTCGTTAGCTGACTCTAGAGTCAGCTAACATCAAAGTCAGCTAACATCCAATTTTCCTTTTCAAAAACTTATTTTCTCACAGGTTAGCTGACTCTAGAGTCATCAGCTAACCTCATAAAATCTTTTCCAAATTCCTTTTTAATGCATTCCAACCTTCAAAATTTTCATTCCAACATCTCCCAAGGATCAAAAACAACTAGTAGACATTGAAATCATTTCAAAAACTTCAATTACAAGCCTAAATAACTGACTTTATTAGCTTTTTGAAAGGATCATGGGAAAAACTCAAATTAACTTCAAAATTTTAGCTTTCACATCTTTTCAAGATTTTACTCAAATCATTCACATTAGAACACTAAAATAACAATAAAAACATGTTTAAAATAAAATTTCAAGAATTTCAAGTTCAGGATATTACACTTAATATGAGAAAAGCTAAGCCTGTAATATATAGCATTGTATAAGAACCAATCTGGGCATATGGAGGTTGCCAGGTTAGATTTATATACACAGATTGCTGGTACGGCTATGATCGCTAGTATATATCTTCAATGTGCTGACTCACTAGTACATTGTGATCGCCAATGTGTTGATGTGCTAATACGATTGTGATCATTAGCATGCAATTGTTGACTTTTATGGCGTCATCAGTATGGCTTTAGTCGTCAATTATACCGTTCTGACTCAGAGATGGTTGGTTTTCAGTGACGTAGTCCAATGATGCATCAAGATAAGATAAGATAAGATAAGGTAAGCTAAGTTAAGATTACAAATATTTTATTATCTGACTTAGTATAGATTTATAGCATATGATGCAACATGATCTTATTATTTTATATACACTCATTTCTATATTGTATTTACTTTAAGTTCAAGTGTTGTATGCATATCCATATTTGTAATGTAAGGATTCCTATTGGGCTATATACCCATTCCATGTACAAATTTTTCTAGAGGTTAAGGACTAAGTAGCAAAGCAGGATCTAAGAAAAGGATTGGAGAGAGAAAGATAAAGTTGTTATATTTCCATTTATGATGTTTTTATTTGGGTTGTTAGTCATTGGATTATGTTGATGGGGATTTTTGGCTATAGATATTCATGAGTGGGTATTTTAGCATAGTCGATGTTATCTTTTATAGAGAACATTTATAGCATGTATATATATATATATATTAAATTACATTCTTACCCTTCATATATATGTATATATAAGTGAATTAGGGCTATTACTTTTTTCTTTTTTGATAGAGATTTGATATTGGTTATATAATTCTTAATAGTGAGAACAATGAGATTTTATATTTCTCATATGATCAAATAATAATTTTGATAAAAAAAGTAATCAAAGTATCTTTTTCAAAGATAATTTTAGAAAAAAAAAGAGAAAAAAAATATGGGTAGGGTAATAGTGTAATACCTCAAAAATAGTCCCATATTAGATGGGAAAGAAATGTGTTATGTGCTTATGACTCAAGGTCATTTGCTATCCATAAACTTCCACTTGAGTTTTTAAGATCACATGGTTTCAGTCCACTAATAAGTTAATTGGACGAGCAGGTCGACTTGAGGTGTTATAAATGGTATCAGAGCCAACTCGAGCATACGCAAGTTGGTGGGCATGAGGAAAGGGCTACTCATAAGATGGTAATAGAGTCTCGCCATGGTATAGAGCCATCCTTGCAGCACTAACGATTCGGATTGGGGTAGCTTCTGGCTAGTTTGTGGCGTGCGACGAGGACGTCGCAATTATAAGGAAAAAAATTATAATACCCCAAAAATAATCCCACATTGATTAGGAAAGAAATGTGTTATATGCTTATAACTCAAGCTCACTTGCTACCCATTAACTTCCACTCAAGTTTTTGAGCCACATGGTTTTGGCTCGCTAACAAAGTTACTTGGACTAATAGGTGGGATTGGGGTGTTACAAATGGTATCAAAGCCGACCTAAGTATGTAAAAGTTGGTGGGCATAAGGAAAAGGCTACCCATAGGACAGTTGTAGAGTCCCGCTATGGCGTGAAGCCATTCTTACAGTACCAATAACCTGGCTTGATGGTTAGATTGTGGCGTGCAATGAGGACCTCACATTATAAGAAGGGAAGATTGTAACACCTCAAAAATAATCCCATATTGGATGGAAAAGAAAGTGTTATGTGCTTATAATTCAAGTCCACTTACTACCTATTAATTTTTACTTGAGTTTTTAGGACACGTGGTTTCGATCCATCAATGAAGTTAAGTGAATCAACAGGTGAGCTTGGGACGTTATATCCATAACTCCACTATTTGAAAGAACCCTATCTCGATCATTGAATCTCCCCTCCCAAAGCGTGGCAATGCCATGAAAGTGCCGAAAAGAAGGATGCTAAAGGAATCCACGTTTGTGGCTCCGATCACTGCCAGTACCCTCATCGTCACCACCCCCATAGTGCAAGCAAGGTCAATGCCAGCCACTTTACCCCTCTTTTCTTGAAGTAGGACTCGCCTTCTTAGAAGAATAAGGTAAATTAACATGCCATCGGTGGTTCCTGCCATCCTATATTTGAAGCACCGGTTAAGGAGCAGAGGAGAGGGACCACTGCCTCTGGTGACGGGAGGTTATCGGTGACCTGGCCATAGTTTATGCCAATCACTGATGAGGAATTGGAATTTGATGTTAAAGATGGAGAGAATACTTGAGAGAGAAGGAATCAGGCGATCATGAATGGCCATTATTGAATCCCAAGCGCTGTGAATGATGGTGAGGGAGTGCATGAGAAAGAGGATGGTGAGTGGGTCCGGCAACAACTTTATCAATTTAGTTGGCGAATCTTGCTACGCTTGTATCTTTAAAAAAATAAAAAAATAAAAATAATGATCTACGTCCCATTAGTTTTATATAAATATATAATTATTTATAAATATTTTTATTCTTTAATAAAAAATAAAAAATTAGAAAAGAATAATGATTCATATCCTATTATCTATATCTAAAATATATGGCTATTTATAAATATTTCTATTCCTTAGTGAAGAAGTAAAAGAATAAAAGAATAAGGATAATAGTCTATAACCCATTATCTTTATATAAATATTTAGTTATCTATAAATATTCCTATTTTTTATGAAAAAGTAAAAAAATAAAAAAATAAAGATAATTGCTCATATCTTATTATCTTTACATGAATGTAATGTTACTTACAAATATCCTTCTTCTCCCGTAAGGAAGTAAAGGAGCAAAAAAATAGGAATAATGACCCATATCCTATCTTTATATTAATATATGGTTACTTATAAATATCCGAATTCTCCAATAAAGAAGTAAAAAGGTAAAATAATATGGATAATGACTCATATCCTATTATTTTTATATGAATATATGGTTACTTATAAATATTTTCGTTCTCTAGTAAAAAAATAAAAGAGCAAAAGAACAAAGCATGGTTGTTAAAATCTTAATTTTAATCATAAAATCACATGATTTTGCAATCCTAAAATGTTCCTACAATTCATATCGTCCATAAAATCGCAAGTTCGGTGTTATCCATAAAATCACGAGTTTAGTATAGGATCTCGATTTGGATCCTAAAATCACTAGGTCATGATGTTAAAAGAGAATTTTACAATTTTAGAACAAGGAGAATACAGACTCCATATCGATTACTTTTTTAAAGTTGAATCATAAATGCTACTTGTTAGTCAGTTGGATGTTTAATGTTAAAATATATAAAAAGAAGTGCTCCAGATTTTTCTACATATACACATAAGTCATAACTCATGTTATCACGTTAGATGAAACTAAAGAGTACATCATCATTATGAGAATTCCAATCGGCATCAAACAACAACAAAAATAAAAAAAATGAAATGATTATTTGGCTTTTGCATCTTCAACTTCTTTTTGTATCATAATCAAATAAAAAACTAGAAACCATTTGTGGTTTTGTAATTAGCAAGTTAATAAGTAGCATTTATTTTTAATTTAGATCTTGTTCAAATTCTTATTTTTAGTAGCAAAAACAACAACAAAGCCTTAATCCCAAACTAGTTAGGATTGACTCAAATTCTTATTTTTAGAATTGTTGTTTATAAGAATGGTGTAGAAATTTGATAATTTTTATGGTTATGATGCTATATTATTACTATGTTAAAGCTTTATTGTTGTTACCATATAATTTTTCTAATTGTGATTTAATTATTTGCAAATTGATATTACAATTTATGATTAATTTATAAATATTAATTTATTGTTAATAAGTGCAATGGAAGGATTTGAACCTTGATCTTAGTTCTAAGATTTTTTTTTTGTGTGTATGTATGTATGTATGTATGCATGCATGCGTGTATACTTTTAATATTTATTTTTCATAGAGTATAAAATCTTACAATTTTATGGTTTGATTTTACAATTCAATCTTGTTGACCCTCCATCGATCTTGAGTAAAACCTTGATTTTGACAACCTTGGAACAAAGATAATGCCCCACATCTCATCATCTTTATATGAATATAATGTTATTTGTAAATATCCCTTTAGTGAAAAGGTAAAAGAACAAAAAAAAAAAGAATAATAGCTTATATCCTATTATCTTTATACAAATATACAGTTACTTATAAATATCCACATTCTTTAATGAAGAAGTAAAAGAGCAAGAAAACAAAGATAATAGCCTATATCCTATATACAGTTACTTGTAAATATTAGGATTCTTTAGTGAAGAAGTTAAAGAGCAAAAGAATAAGGATAATAGTTCATATTTTATTATCTTTATATAAATATACAGTTATTTATAAATATTTATATTCTTTAGTAAAGTAGTAAAATAGCAAAAGAATAAGGATAATAACCATATTCTATTATCTTTATGTGAATATATAATTACTTATAAATATTCCTATTCGCTAGTCGAAAAAGTAAAAAGAAAATAATAAAGATAATAACTCATATCTCTTTAGAAGTGTGAATGGGAGGCAACCCTCTTCTCTTTATGTCTTGTTCTTCACACCGACAAATTCAAGTTTATGGGATGATTAGTTCGATGAGGGAGTCATATTTACTTGGTAAGGGAGGAGAAGGAAAAGGTACTTTTGAGGCCTTTAATTCCTAGGTGTCCAAACCTCAGTTTTTCTATACATTTACATCCTATCAATTTATGCAATATTATTTATAAGATTGTGGCTAAGCTATTTGCCGATCGAGTTTGGCCTGCTTTGTCCAAGTTGATCATAAAGGAGCAAGTGGCTTTTGTTATTGATAAGTGCATATCTGATAACATTCCCATTGCACAAAAAGCCGTACATTCTTTGTTAAAGGCTTCAATGAGGAAATCCTTGATGCCATTAAGCTGGATATGGAAAGAGCTTATGATAGGATAAATTGAAATTTCCTTTTTTCTGTGTTGGCTCATTTGTGGTTTCCTTCTATGATGATTGATTATATTAGAGGATGTATCTTAGCACCTGATGTTGTTGTGTTGATAAATGGGTCACCTATTAACTTTTTTTAACCAGGCATGAGGTTGAGATAGGGTTATCCTTTGTCACTTTATTTATTTATTTTGTATAATGAAATATTACTGCACAGCCTTAAAGAGGTGGTTGTAAGTAACACTATTAGAGAGTTCTAGCCAGGCAGGGGAGGGCTGAGGGGTTAGTCACTTATTGTTCAACTCTTTGTTACTCTCTCATGCTAGAAGAAAAGATTGTTTGATATTCAAATGGGTGATTGAGGATTACTGCTATCCATTGAGACAATCAGTAACTCTCTAAAAGTCAATGGTCCAATGTAGTCCTAAGTTATCAAATGAGATGATATCTTCTTTACTTCAGATATTGGGGATTTGAAGGGTCCAATCTTCAAGCACTTACTTGGGTATTCCTCTAAAGGGTAGTAAGTTGCGTATGGAAGATTTACAACCACTTAAAGATCATATTTTATCTCGTTTGGATATGTGAAAGTGGAAGTTTTTATCTCTACCTGGGCATACTACTCTCATCAGGTCTATCCTTTTCTCTCTTCCTCTGCATATTTCTTCTAATGTGGTGGTGCCTCAAGGTTTTGTAGATTGGTTTTCTCGCTTATTGAAGTGTTTTTCTAGGGTCATGACATAAATTGAAGATCCTTCCATTTTATTTCCTAGAATGTGATATGTAGTTCAAAAGATGAAGGTGGTCTTGGCATTCCTGATGTGAAGTGATTGTGAGAGATTTTGATGGGACAAATTGCTGCTAGGCTATTGCTTCATCCATCTTGTCTTTGTGCTCAAATCTTGTCTGAAAAATACAATTTTTATAGAGATTCGAATTCTTATTCCCCCCCGCAAAAGTTGCCTCTTCTCAGTTGAAGATGTTATGTAAGTTGTCTTCTCTTCTTTCCAAGCATTTATTGTGGTCTATTGGGAATGGTTCCTTTGTTTCCCAATCTTGGTGGTCTCATATTCTGCTTAATAGATTACCCATAGAGTATGATATTAATATTGTAGAATCTAGAAAGGTGGTTAAAGATCTGCTTCTACTGCTTGAGCTTTGGAACGAGGAGTTGTTGAGACAACTTTTTTCCTTCTTCTATGGTACATGATATTCTAGAGATTCTAGCAGAGGGATATATTCAAGAGGATACTTTATGTTGGGGGTCAGCATACAAAAACAAGGTCTCTACTAGTGATGTATTTGATGTTCTCCATAGAAATGCTCAAAATCCAACTTTTTCTGAAGTTAGATTTGGAAATTGAAGTGTCAATATAGAATTTTATTCTTTTTATGAAAGGTTTGGCATAATAGAATCCCAACTTTCCATCTTCTTACTTCTCAACTTCTATCTATTTCTCCTATATATAGAAGATGTGAGTTGGAAGAGGAAACTATTGATCATTTGTTCTTTCTCTGTTGCAGATCTTCTTCAATTTGGCACCAGATTCATTGTCAAAAGCTTCATCTCTTTCAATCATGACAACAAGTGTGGAGTTTTCTTCTTTCAAATCCTCAACTTGTTCTCTATCAAGATAGTCAGACCCTTGTCAATTATTTATTATGGTGTATTTGGCTTGCAATGAATGAGATGTATTTTCAAGGTAAATTATTTCATCCACAATGGGTTCTTAGACATGCTATTGTACTATCTTCAGAAGTTTGTAATTCTATAAAATGGCTTTCTTTAGTTGATTCTAGCCTCTGGAGCAACTTCCCATAGTTTTATGTGGTATCTTGTTCATTTGCATTTTGGGTGCCTCCTCAATCAGGATTCTTGAAGGTCAATTTTGATGATTCTATTCATCCCATGGCAACAAAAGCTAGTGTGGTTATTAGGAATCATGAGGGTAAGCTTCTTTTTGCTTCTGCTATTCCGATATCTGCTATTTCTATGCTTGTTGCTGAACTTGTTGGAGCTTGGAATGGTCCGAAAGAGATTTTTTTATAGATTTCAACGGTGTAACATCATTTTGAAAGGTGATTCTGCTATTGCGATGTCTTGGTTGAAGAAAAATTCTTCATATTTCTATCCGTTGCTAAAGAATTTAAATCTTATTCTTCCAACCATCTGACAAATCAAATGCCATCATATTTATAGAGAGGTAAATCGTGTAGGTGGTTATCTTGCAAATTGGATAGTGAAATAAATGATGAAGAAGTGCTCGTCCTTGTATTTTGCTTCTGCTCTTAATCATTTAGATGTTGCTAATGCCAATAGCGTCTTGTACTTAAAAGGCATTAGTTTTTTGGTTTTTGTTACCAAAACAAAAAGAAGGAATAGATTGGAAAGTAAGGAGACTTGGTGGGAGGATGCCTTCCCTATTTTCTCTACGTTTCTCTTTTCATATCCTTAGATTGAGGTTTGTAAGGTAAATGGAGAACTTTCAGGAGAAGTAGATCGAAAAGAAGAGATTTGTCTGAAGAAGGCATGAATCGACATGAAGAAGAAATCAAGCAATAGATGGTCAAAAGATAGACTGTGCGAAATAATATCAGCCATTCTTTCACGCGAAGGACCTCACCAGAATCCGTTTCCCAAAACGCAAGAAATGTTCCCATCTTTTTGAGTTGCTACCAAAAAGGGTCAGACTGATAGCCACGTCCCAGCTAATTCATCTGCCACCTTGTCTCTGTTCGAGCACAGCGTGAGTGACAACCACTTCCCATCTAATCCGTCCAGCCTGGGATTTATTTATTTATTTAGAAATGGATGTTTACATCTTATCTGATTAATATTTTTTTTCCCCCCTTCCTCCTAACCCTCCTGTACCGGATCCACCAAACCTTGTCCGCTTTAACTTTCTTTTCCCGTAACAGAGACCTATGCTTTAACTTCCCGTAACGGAGACCTATCTATGCTCTCCGCCTTCATCCTTCAACGGGACGGAGATGGAAAGAGATCGCATCATTTTAAATTAACTCAGTGCGTTTTATACCGACAACTCATCCTTTATCACCTCCGGCGACTAATTTGGTTGTAATAATGGTTAATAACATTTTTTAAAAGAATAATTAATATATTATCTTAAAAGAAAAGAAAAGAAAAGAAAAGAAATAATAGTAATAATAATGAAAGGGAGCGCAAAAAGCGGAGCGGTCCAGACACCTACCGACGTCACCATTACCACCTCCTCCCTTCTTGCTCTTGAGCCATTGCTATCCCTTCCCCCCTCCCCCTCGCCGTCCCTCTCTCTCTCTCTCTCTCTCTCTCTCTCCGGGCCAAAAATTAGAGAAGAACCTAGGAATTTTTCCTCTCAGTCCCTCTCTGACATTCTCCCTAACTGATTAGCCAGAGCACAGCGCGGTCGCAGATCAAGTCGAAGCAGACCAGCGCAGATCAGATCAAATCAGAGCAGAGCAGGGGAGCGCAAATAATAGATGAAGGGCATCAGCAACGCCAAGCTCATCCTCCTGCAGCCCTCCAAGCAGAGCGGCGGAGGAGGAGGTGGAGCCGGCGGCGGCGGCGGAGGATCCGCGGCGGCGCCCATCTGGTATCTCCTAGGGTCCCATCCCCGCCTCTGGCTCGTCGCCTTCGCCTCCTTTTTCACCTTCGCCTCCCTCCTCGCCTTCCTCACCACCACCACCACCGCCCGAGACCCCGGCCTCCTCTCCTCTTCCTCCTCCGCTTCCCAATTTGCCCGTGCCTCTTCCTCCTTCCGGCACAACTCCCGCCTCGCCGACCCCGTCTTCGACGCCCTCGTCAACTACGCCGCCTCATCCAACTCCAGCGGCAAGATGGGAGACGCCGACCTCCGTACCATCGCCGCCGTGCTCCGCCGCCGCGCCCCCTGCAACTTCCTCGTCTTCGGCCTCGGCCACGAAACCCCCCTCTGGCGCGCCCTCAACCACGGCGGCCGCACCGTCTTCCTCGACGAGAACGAGTACTACATCGCCCACCTCGAGGGCCGCCTTCCGGGCCTCGAGGCCTACGACGTCGCCTACACCACCAAGGTCCGAGAGATGCCCGACCTCATTGCCGCCTCCCGCCGCGGCCGCCAGGGTGACTGCCGCCCCGTCCAGAACCTTCTCTTCTCCGACTGCCGCCTCGCCCTCAACGACCTCCCCAACGCCCTCTACGACGTCCCCTGGGACGTCATCCTCGTCGACGGGCCCCGTGGCTACGCCGCCACCGCCCCGGGGCGGATGCCCGCCATCTTCACGGCGGCGGTCATGGCCCGCTCCGCTGGCCCTGGCCCGACCGACGTGCTGGTCCACGACTACGAGCGCGAGGTGGAGCGGGTGTGCAGCGAGGAGTTCCTCTGCACAGAGAACCTCGTCGCCAACACTGGCCAGCTCGCTCATTTCCTCATCCCGGGCGGCAACGCTGCCCATCGCGACGATTTCTGCGCCAACCGTACCGCCACCGCCGAGGCCGCCTTGTAATTTACGTTACAGGAGGCGAACAACGAAGTAGAAAAGCCCCTTCTCCTCCTCGGGGAAAAAACCGGAGTGCAGTGTTTTTTTTTTTTTTTTTTTTTGTTTTTGAAATTTCGTTCTTTCTTTTTTTTTTTTTTTTTCATCTTTCATAATTAATTAATGCAGTCATTATATGGCGATGACGTAATGATGGAAATGGAAAGTGGGAGCATATGATTGCTCTTTAGCCATCTTTGGACCCGGGCCGATTCTCTTCCCGCTTTGATATTTTTTTTTTTTTTTTTTTTTTCTTGGGAAAAAAAAATGAAATCTCTTTTTAATGTGCAACATGAATACATGATGGATAAGCGATACAAGTGAGTCGAGAGTTGCGAGATCTGCAACGACCGATGGTTGCTTCCTTGCCAGACTTATTTTGAAATTGTTTGATCTCCCAAAGTTTATCCGCAGAAATGTGGAGCGGACTCGTCCCTGGATATCTATTCTTTGCTGATTGATCGCTCTGGGCGGATGGCCGATCTCATCCGGCCGTCCTCTGGCCCGGCTGCCCAATGAAAAGGACGGACGCCCAACCTAGGGGACCAGAGACGAAAGAAAATTAAGAAAAAATAAAATAAAATGGTTAGCGTACAGCTGCATGCGGGCCCCACCAACCCAAGGTTGCGTACATATGTGTTTTCCATCCAATGCGGCAAGGCAAACGAGCAGGCCCTCCGGGCGGGTGGAGACAGTGGGTGTGTCGGTGACCCTATGAACGGCGAGCACGTGACAAGAAAGAAAGGGAGAGCCGGCCAGCGCGCTGGTTTCGTCCTTCCACTTACAAGCTGCTCTGGATGGTGGGACCTCGCCTAACGCACCCTGCATCATGTACGGAGTTCCGTCTTAATTTTGTAATAGCTCAGGTATCCCTGCACTAATGCACAGTATTCATATATATATATATATATATATATATATATATATATATATATATATATAAGAAAGTTAATAATTTAATTGTTAAATTTCGGAATTGTTCCGCCTCGTTCATGTACTATCAAAAAAATCTTTTTTTATATATTTTTATTTTTTAATTAAATTTTTATTGATAAAAAACGCTGATGTTATAATTGTTTAATTAACGTGCCAGGGCATGTTGAGGTGGTGAAAAGAAGATAAGCCGGCATTTTATATGATCAACAAAATTGATTAATTAAAATTAGATTGATCAACAAAATTGATCAATTAAAATTAGATTTGATCAATCGATGAAAGTGATTCTGACTAACACTAACTACTATTTCTCTTGCTAAATATCTCGTTTTTGCTGATTCCTAATCTTCTTTCTCCCTAACCCTAACTCACCTCTAAACTCTAGCCCTATTTTACTGCCCTCTAGACACCTACTATTCCACACCGCTCGACCACAATCTCCAATCGGCCAGCCACAGCCCTGCATCACTCAGCCAACCTTGATGTTATTGGTCTTGGGAACGATTTGGGCTTCACCTTCTCTATCATAGTTTTTGAAGAGGAGATGGGTTTGGCCATGATTCCACGGACACCTAAGCTCATAGGCCTTCATCAATAGTCTTCGATGCTTTTACTGATGCCATGGAAGATGAAGTTGGAGTGGGCGAAAAAAGGTCGAAAGCAGCAATGGAAGCAATGATTGGTGTTTAGAAATTTTCTAAATTACCTTGATCCGTTTGATTTATAAATTAGGAACATTGGGTGAAGAGAAACAAGATCCTAAATTTTGTGAGAACAAAAAAAAAAAAATTGAAGAAAGGCAACTTCTAACATATACCATCAAATCTCATTAATTTATCCATTTGAAAAGCCATCGCTTTTTCATATTAAACAACTATTTTTAGCTTTAGCATTTTAGAATCCTCTTCGATAAAAAGTAAGACATCAAAATAAGTCATGAATTCCTCGAGTTAAATTGATAATAATAAAATATAGAAAGAAAAATGATTCATTAATGCACCAAAGTTTTGACATTAAAATAATAAACTTTTTGATAACCTAAGGGGAGGGAGCCTTGAAAGTTGATTGCTGGCCGAAGAAGGGAAGTATGGAGATGGATTTAAGGGCTGGATTTTACGAAAAATTGATAGAGAAAAGGATTTTAAGAGTGAGAAACCGTTGCATGCACTTCCATCCAGCATAATATCTCTTCTCTACCACATCAACGTGCCACATCAACTGAGCAATTATGGCATCAGTATTTTTTTACAGCAAAAACTAAATTAAAACAAAAACTAAAATATAAAGATAACTTAAAACTTTTTGGCAGTATAGAGATGGAAGTAAAATAACCCTCAAAGTTTAGAAATTAATTGCATACTTTACCAAATATATATTAATCTTTAATTATAATTCAAATTTTTGATTAAAATTATAATATATAATATATTAATATTATATTATTATAATAAATAATAATATAATTATTAATAATATAATATAAATACTATATAAATTATAATATATTGATAATATATTATAATTTATCGAGCTAGGACTAACTTAGTCTTCTTTCTTGTGTCATCGTCCTCACCTTCCATGAAGCTGTGGAGAACAAAAGCTAGGGAAAAAAGAAAGTAAAAAGCTATTTTAAAATCGAAGAAATGATGATCCTTTTCTTGATGGTAAAATTGAAATCTTGAATTCATCTGTTATGGTTCAAAAAAATAAGAAAAAATGATGTATTGTCACTTGGTAAAAATAAACAAAAAACATAGGTCACATATTATAATACATTATTTATATATTTTTATAAGCCTAATTTTAATAATATATAATATATTAAAATTTATTTTTAAAAAGTAATAATGCGGGTTTGATGGAATGGTGTGGGTGCATATATAGGCTGAATAAAAATTATGATATCATATCAAACGTTTATTACAAGTTTTATAATTTTATATAAAATATTTATTATAAACGTTCAAATCATAGTGATTAATTTCTAGGCTACTTACATTTGAGGACCTTTTAATTTTATACTTATGTTATTATAACCGTTGCTTGGGCCTTCGGTAGCCTCCTCGAAGCTTTGTTACTATAGCCATACCATGTGTTGTATAGATATAATTATATTAATATTTAGTCTATATATATTTTATTTTTTTTTATATTTACATTATTATAACCAACGCTTGGACTTTTCGGCAGCCTCCTCGAAGCCCCATTACCATTATCCTATCATGCGCTGAAAGCGGAGCTCCCAAGCTTAGCTTTCATACATATACTGCACGGGTTATTTGATATTTTCAAAATATATATATTAATTTTTATTTATAATTCAAAATTTTAACTAAATTTAAAATATATAATATATTAAAATATTATATTATTATGATAAATAATAATATAATTATTTCTAAGATAATATAAATACTGTATAAATATAATATATTGATAATACTATATTTATTAGTAATATTAGTCTTGTTATATATAGTTAATATTAGTGATAGTATAATATATATTATAATAATAATCAATATGATATAAAATAATATTATAGATACATAAATAGATAATATATTATATGTATAATTATAATATTATAAATATTATATGAAATTATTTCTTGCTATCTATCTAATGCTACATTGAAACATATTTTTCGATAAAAAAGATATTATTATCTTATATATATTTAAAATTCAACACTCTTCCTTCCAGACCAACTAAAAGAACAAGAAGGAAAAAAAAAAGTCAAATTACCCTTCCAACCTCTATTTTTTTTCTTATTTTCCTTTCAATTGCATTTTTTAGAGCAATTAGTAGGATCTATAATATAGCCAAGAGCTTAACATCTATTATTTTTATGCTACGTGATGCTGAGGGATAGCCTTTTCACAACCGTTTTTATTGCAAGCTTAAGTTTATAAGAGAACTTGCTGTCATCCGCCACAAAAGTTACTTTAAGTTATTATAGCCTTCTTTAGAATACTGTTCAAAAAATTTTAAATAAAAGAAGAACACAGTTCAAAAATTAAACACCTATTACTTTGTTTTAGAAGTCTACTTTAGGAAGAAAAAAAATAGAACCCAAGATTAAAATAAAATTTTGCACCCGAATGTGTTATTAAAATTAACATGCTATCTCACAACCCTACATTAATATCCAGAATGATGGCTAGCTTTCTTAAAATTAAATCTTTTTTATTATCCAATATGGTGGAGATTGAAAAGAGCGAAAGGAATCTACATTCAAGATAACATGCAAATTAAATTTATCAGAAAATAGCTTACTTGGTGAAGCCTAATCCAAGATTAAAATCAAATTTTACTTTCTTTTGCGATAACCTTTTTCAGCTGCTTTTTTTTAGAATGGTTAGTAGAATATATAATATACTTAAGAATTTAATATTTATTATTTTTATATTACATGATGCTTTAAGATAGCTTTTTTAGGATTACTTTTGGTTGCGAGCCGTGTTCATAAAAGAACTTGATGTCATTCATCACATAGTTACTTTAAATTACTATATTCTTCTTTAGAGCACCGTTTGAAAATTTTCAAGTTAAAAAGTGCACCATTTGAAAAATATTAAAAGAAAGAGCAACATCGCAACAACGGAGCCTCCTTCCACTTCGTGTCATCTTCCTCACCTTCCACGACGCTCTTAAAAACAAAAGCTACAGAAAAAAGAAAAAAGAAAAAAAGAAAGCCATTTTAAAGCCAAAGCAACAATCCTTTTCTCGATGACAAAATTGAAATGGGGCTCCAGCTGTTATGGCCCAAAAAGATTCAAAAATTAATGTATTGACCCTCAACAAGAATAGAAAAAAATATGGACTATATATTATAATATATTATTTTATATATTTTTGTAATCTAATTTTAATAATGTGTTATGCAGCAAAAATATTTATAAAAAATAATAATATGGATTTAATGAAATGGTGTGGGCACATATGAAATTTCGTCCTCATTAAAAATTATGATGACATATCAAATGTTTAAAAAGTGCTCGATATGCATAAATAATTATATATATTTTATAATATTATATAAATATTTATTATAAATTATTAAATCATAATGATTAGAAGTTACTTAGATTTGAAGACGGGTAGCTTTCTACATGTCTTCTTCTGCTCATAAAAAAAAAAGAAGAAAATTAATATTCAAATATAGCATAGAGGTGAATGTAGGGAAAAAATAGCCTATCAAAATCCATCAAAACAAAATGCACTATAAATATAAATTGATATTCCTTACACTTGTTCATCAAAAGTTGTATCTCCTTAGCTTTAATGCATGGATATCATTTTTAAATATATAGTAAACTTTAATTAAAAAAAGAGAGGAATGGTAGTCAAGATAGATTCATACCCTAACATGGCAGATCCTAAGGGGGTTGTAGGCAAATGCAACATTTTTTTTTTTTTTTATATAAGGGAGCCTTATAACTCAAGTTCGAATACTACCAATTAATTTTTACTTGAGTTTTTAGAACCATATAGTTTTGGTTTGCTAATAAATTAATTTAGGTTTGGAGTATTACAAATGATATCAGAACTGATTCAAATGTGTAAAAGTTGATAAGCAGAAGGAAATGACTATCCATAGGATGATGGTAGAATTTCGCTATAGTGTGAAATCATTCTTATATCATTAATAATTTAATTTAAAGTAAATTTTAATTAACTTAGAATATGCGATGAAAATATTATATTATAATAATAAAAAAAAGAGGTTATATATTAGCTGCTCTTTTGCTTCACGGAAAGAGGCTGGCAAACCGACGGGCGAGAAGAACAAGGCATGGTTGCTTGACCCATTCTTACTTCCAACAATGAGGTTAGAGCAAATGATTGCAACAGGAATATTGATTGTCCTCTTTCTTTACCGGTCTCTCGTAGCGCACCCGACAGCCTTCACGCGCTGCGTGCCTAGCCGTACGGTACAAGGCTGCATGAGACTGTGCTACCGCGAGGCCGTCGATATACTGGTTATTTTATTTATTTATTTATTTCTTACTAATAACTTTTGTAGGCGATCAAAGCTGATCTTGGCACGTCAATTGAATGGAATATTCTTCAACCATTCCCGGCAAGTGTTTCCGCCACACCAATTTCGGATCGTAAAATAAAATAGAAATAGGTTATAGTCAATCACCAAATGTTGGCGATCATTGGTGGCTTACCGATACAAACAAAGTTGAGAATAAGGAGAGGAAGAGACAGTGAGGACAAAGAGAATTACCAACAATGGATTAGTGCTTGAAGAGGAGAAAACCCATCAGTGATTCAAGCCCAGGTTCATCGATGACTTGAGGCATGGGAGAAAAGGATCAAAGGTCTCTAAATAGAAGAGGAGGAGGCTCTGGATCAGCCACATCCCATCTTCTTTGAGTACAGCATGGAAATGATCTTTATTTCCTACTGGTACTCATCTTCTTCATTAAATATCGCAGTTACTCACTGAGTCAATTCCATAGGGTTGACTCTCCCTCCTCCTCCTTCTCTCTAACAAGCTGGGCAAAAAAATCAAGCCTTGTTTCAAGGTGGGCTAGCCTGAAGGGCTAACCCTGACGAGATGGTACAGTACTTCACATGCCATATGTTCTTTAAATTGGGCTTGTGAAGCTTCTTTTTAATTTAAAAGGAGAGGGAGAGAGAATTTGCTAGTCTTTGAATATTATCCTGTATGCTATAGAAGAAAATTGGATTGAGTTTTAGTTACAATATTATTATTTTATTAATAAAATTTTTTAAGTTGTTTATCCAAACTTATTCTCTCTTTAATTATTCTTCTCATAAATATTTTTTGTATTTGGAGTATGTCTCTAAATCCCCACGTGAATTTTTTTTTTTTTTATATTTTACGCGGCATGGGTACACGATACGCGGCGCACTGGCGCACACGCGCGCGCACATGAGCGTAGGGAAGGGCTGCCGGCGTCCGGTGGGGTCCAGCCGGTCGGAGGAGGCCGACCGTGCCGCTAGCAAAGGAAGAGGGGGGAGGGCCGTGGAACAGCCCTCCCCTTGCAGTTGGTTCAGGCTCGGTGACATGCCCGCCGGCTCGTCGGGCCTGGACTCTGGTCGGCGACCCCCGCCGGCGACGAGGCAGCGTCCGGTGGGGTCCGGCCGGCCGTGTCGCCGAGCGAGGGGAGAGAAGGGAGGGAGAGGGCCGAACGACCCTCCCCGTCGCGGGGAGCCAAGCCGGCTCTGCGTTGAGTCCGGGCCGGCGGCGTGCCGGCCGGCTCACGCCGAGCCCGGGCCTCCGTAAACGGCCCCCACCGGTGCCGGAGCGGCGTTCGGTGAGGTCCGGCCGGCCAGCGGTGGCCGGCTGTGCCGCCGGCACAGTAAAAGGAAGAAGAAGAGGAAGAAGAAGAAAAAAGAGAAGAAAAGAGAGGAGAGGGCGGCGGCCTTAGGCCACCGGCCATCAGCCACATCTGGTTCACCTGAACCAGGGGTGAAACAAAGAATAAAAAAAAAAGGACCCGGCCGCCGGCCCGAGCTTTTGCTTGTTTGGGCTGAATTTTCAGGTCCCAAATTGGGTCCAGCCCAATAAAAGAAAAATATGGTTGTGATCAGCATGGATCCTAGTTTGTCGAAAAATTTTTATTTCCCCATTTGGGCTTCTATATTTAGAGATATTCAAGCCCCAAGTTGGGCCTATGATTAGATTGGGTTAAGTGTAGGAGTCAGTTTTACATCCTAAAATTAAAATTTATAAATCTAAAAAATTATGTTGTAGGTACCCAGAGGTCCATACAACTGATTTACACTTTGGGATTAGTGTTGTGAGGTAAGTAAGCCAGTTATAATGATTTTTATAAATCATTATTAAATTATGTCATTATTAAAATAATGAAATTCATTTATAGTATTATTTGAAAAATGATATTTGTGGTACCACATTTATGTAAATGATTATTTGACTTGATTATTATGAATTTTTGTAAATTAAATTGGTATTTTATACATGCAACTGATTATTACATGATTATGTGAAATTATCAAATTTGGTAAAATATGAAAAGTAAATTGATATATGTTTGCAGTTATGCAAATAAATGTTATTTATGATTGTGTTATTATATATCATCACGGTCCACATTATATGTTATATGACTCTAGGACCCACCTCTACCGGGAGAATATGTGGAGAACACACATCCTAGGGATGTACTGTGATAGGATATGGCATTATATGCTAATTGACTCCGGCACCTTCCTCCATTGGGGGCATACAGGGAGGTTACATCCTCGGAATGTTTATTACGTGGACGTGGAACATTAGTATAAAATGAGATTTACAATGATTTGGAATTGAAATGGTATTTTGAAATATTATTTCATAATAATTGCTTCCAATTTATTTGAACATGAGATTTGTATAATTCTATAATATGATGAAATGTTTTTTAATTTGGAAGCATGATATATATTTGACTCAGTAAAATTCTGAATTGGCTATATTATGTTATAGTAGGCTTACTTAGTGAGTGTAAACTCATTAAATCTTATAATATTTTTCTAGAGCCACAAAATTATCAAGGGCAACAACATGGGTAATTGGGAGTTTTTTGATGTAAATTGATTATATTTTGTTATATGTAACCCCATTTGGATTTATTTTGAAATTTTGGTTTGTTGCCCAACATTACATAATTTGTATTATGAAGGATTAAATTTTGTATGTCATATAGTTGTTACCCCTCCTTGTTTGTAAATGATACTGTACTGGATGCCTTACATGCCTGGCATGCGGCGGACTGTCACCCCTGGGCCACCACCAACTGGGTCCGGGGTGTGACAATGTCTATGATGACCTTGTGCAGATTGTGTGATCTTATTTTGCAAGCGTATCCGACATTCTAAATACTATTCAATAGTGTATGAAATGTTTTATATAAGATTGGAATTAAGTGGGATTGCTTAGATGGTATTAGGGCAGGGTCACAAAGCATGATTAATTTAGTATGTGGCCAAGCAATGCGCAGTTTTGATTGGATTTGCTCAGAGCATGTTTTTCAGAGTAACAACTAGATTGTTAGTAGTTTTGAATGTTATTGTTTGACATAGTTTTAGAGCTTCCTACAATTTGTTATGCCTGTATGCAAATATGTGGACTCTATTATGATTCAATGTTTATATTGTGATAACTAACTTTATCAACAACAATATAATTGTGTTTAGTATCACTTGTCTACTTCGCAATTAAACCATAAATTATTTAATGTAGAAGTCTATTATCATATTATATTTAATGGGGCAAGATTCATTAGATATCTTGAAATATTTAGGGTCAAAGTCATAAATAAAGTTGCAAAAGAAATTGGATTTTGAAATCTAAGAGTGTAGCATAAATTTTTCAAACTATGATGGTCAGAGAATTATCTCCATATTCAAGATATAGAAAAGTCAAAGAAAGTATGAAATATTCTATTCACTCAAGATCTAGAAAAATAAGACATTAAAGTATTTTGAGATAAAAAATATCGAAAGAGTGGGCTTTAGTTTTAGACTTCCCAAAAAGACTCAAATGAAGTACATAACTAGCTTAAAAATGAAGAAATGAGTAAAGAGGCCGTAGATGTTAGATTAAGTTTAGAAGAACTTTTAGAACATGACAAGGTTGATCAACTTGAGGGTCGATCAAATCTAGAACAAAATCTAAAGCAAAAGAAACTCAATCAGATGGATATTATATTAAGTCTAAAAGAGATTGTGATTAAAGAGCCAATTGATTTTGAAGTTATTTAGTAAGAGTTAGAAGATGTTATACATAATGTGATGCCGTTCATAATCTTGACCAAGCAAGAAATATAGGAGTTGATCCTGTCTCTACGGAGAGTCAACAATGCATAGATGTGCATTGGCTGCCAATTTGTATATGGCATAGTGATGAGTTCATACTAGTGTACATGGACCAAATTGATTCTAAGACCAGGGATGCATACATGATACAACTATATGTGGATTCACGGTTGTTTACTTGCAAGGGTGGTGGCTACTGAAATTTGTATATGCAGGTACCACTTTAAGTGAGCATTGGAAATATTGAAGTCATTAAGAGGGGATGGGTTTATAAGGAGCTGCTTCTGAAGTCATCAAGAGGGGATGGGTTTATAAGGAGCTGTGCTCGATGGAGTTAAATTGCAGGGGCCAATAAAGAAGCAATATTATTTAATTGTTGATTCAAGAAGTTGCTGAATGTTGTTATTATTAGTGTGTTAATAATGACTGTTGACTACTGTAGAGTTTTATGGCTAATAATGACTGTTGACTACTGTAGAGTTTTATGGCATTGACCGGCCCAACTAGTCGTCAGTTCTATCATTATTAATTTAATTTAGTAATAAATTTTTTTTTAGTTCTCTTTCTAAATTTATTTATTTATTTTTCCTTGAATAATTATATTTCCTGCAAAATTTTTGTATTTAGTATTTGTTTATTAGGATTCTGGGGACCAGCTGGTCTTGTTCCACAAATGATTATAATAGTTTGTAGGATTTTTGTTATATGATACCAAATTTTCTGCAGAATGTACCAATCATCTTTCAGGATAGGGATAGACAGTAAGCAGCAGGCATGGTGTGATTTGCGTCTTGTTGGAGAAATTGAGGCGGAGAAAGTTGTTTCTGAGCCCTGTGAATTTGCCCCACATTTCAAATCTATCAAGAGGAAGGTTCTAAATGATTAAGAGTGAGATATTGAGACGTGGCAAGTTCTTGTTAGTCCCACACACATTTTAGCCGACTGCTACATGACTTGCTGCAGCACAACATAACTGGAAAATACTTCGCGAGTTGCACAACAGAAGGCACAGAAAATCTTTGGAATGGACGAAATCAAGGACGCGACCTTGTTAAGAAATTGGAAGTAAAGGAGAAAAAAAGGAGCATAATAATAAGTTTACTCACCAACTTTACATCCTCGAACTAGGACCATTCATCATGGGCACAAATAGTTCAAAAGGACAAAAGGGGTCGCGAGTTCCAATTTAGGCACCTAAAAGTCTTAACAAAAGAAGGACATGTTGAATCGAATCGTTTGGTCTTTTCAAACTCTTTTGCATCCATTTAACATTCCTATTCCATTGATTATCATTTGATACAGTCGTTGAGTTTCATTAGTCAGATTTGGCCCCTTTACCACTGGGTTGGAGTTGCAGCTCCTGAACAAGACAGGCCAAACAAGGACTCTTAAGGGGGGACCATTTTATATCGACGAACCCAAAAGAAAATGGGAAAAATGTGAAGAAAAACATCAATACCGCACTAAGAGCTTCGCTTCCTTTCTTTTTTCCTTTTCTTTTTTTTTTTTTCTTGTTGATACCATATTTTCAACTTTATATCATGAATTTTTTAATTAATAAATTAAACTAAAAGTATAAGAGAACAAAAAGGAAAAATCATCGGCATGCTTGGCCTTTAAAAGAAGACCGAAGGTGTTGGATATAAAGGCCTATCCAGAGAAAATCAAAAGCCAAACCTCATGCATGTAATGCATTAAATATTTTACTAATTCGTTATATTTAAGTGTTAAATCATATCTTGGATTGATTTAAATATCATAAGTTTATTTTACTTTCTTTTGGTTTAAGATGTCATCATCATTTGACCTAATTTAAATATTAGAATTTACTTTTTAGGATTTAGTAACATAGCAGCCTTGACGGAAAGAAGCAGAAGATACGTATGAAAATCAAAATATAATTATTAAAACTATAGAGTCTATAAGAAGTTATCACAAACTGAAGAAAGGTTTTAGTGGTTCTTAAATTTAAAAAATAAGTTGTTAGAAATTCCAAGCAGTGATCATTTGTAGTCATGGTCAGAGCACTATAAATACTAATGAAGACTATATTTGAAGTAACTCTGAATCCAAAATTAAATTCAAGACTTCATTAGTAGAATAGTTTCTTATATTTTAGAAGTAGCTAATAACTTAACTTAGGAGTAGCCTCTGTAACTCAGCCTTTGAACCCTATTCTTATGTTAAGCAAAAGTGAAAATTAAGTTAGCCCAGTTGCTTAATTGTGTTAATTAATTATATTTACTATCTTATAAGTAATAAAGATTCATTTGGCATACCTTGATCCAATCTCTATTCTTGCACCTAATAGTATATTTAAATTTTGGCACACTTGTTGAGATGCTAAGGGTGATTATAGCAATGGATATCTCATTTATGGTGAAGACTATTCACCACATAATATCTTTCACACTTTTGACAACCAAAATGTTTCCATCCAACATTCTTTGAGAGAGGCTTTTTTAAGCCTAAAGAAGGTTGTTGAAACTATTGATAATTTAATTGAGGTTCTTGCAATATGTGAAATCATTCATATAATTAGAAATTATAAAATATTTTCTATGGAACAGGGAATATCTCATCATTCATTTGAACAAAGAGTGAGCATTCAAAGGTTAAATACCTTAGGATAGGAAATTAGTCTGAGCCTCCTAATAATTGGGGATCAGATCAAGGATATTAGATGAATCAAGTGCCTCAAAGTCTAAATATTAAGCCAAATTTCATTTACAATTCTACTCTAGCATATCCATATATGCATAAAGCCTATCAAAATACGAATAAATAGAATTTAGGCTCTAAATCACTTAGCTGAAATGATTATAGAAAACTAATTTATTTAAGATAAACCAAAATCCTTACAACTAAGGGCAATTCCTAGTAGCTTAACCTTATCCGAATTATGAATAGCTATATGTGATTAAAAATCAATCGTTGGATCTAAAATAATTCAGTCATGGCATGAGACCAACAAGACAAAAATATAAAAATTAGGAATAAAGAGGATAAGACACTCAAAAGGAAAGGGTCAACAAAAAAATAAGGAGAAAATATTTAAAAATAAGAAGAGATGAAAGATGGATGAAGAAGAAAATCATGGTACTTGAGGTCGCAATAAAAGTCATTTAGGATGTTATATCAAAATTATGGTCTAAGAAGATATGATGAATATTGAAAAAGAGTAATAAATGAAAAGCTGTTAACAGCCAAAAAATTGGGATATGGATTGTTAACAGCCAGAAAATTGGGATATGGATGCCAGTATCAGGGAACAAGTCCTTTCAAATTCTCAAAATTTTTAAGAGTTTGAATTCTAAAAAATAAAATTTACAAACTTAAAAGAAGGTTGAGAAAATATTTTTTTACTATTGATATCATATTTTCAGCCTTATTTTAGATGCAGATAGTTTATCTAAAGCTGAAATATTGTTCTAATGGATGTTCAAAAGATCAAAAATAATTATTAAAATTCATTTGAATAAAAAGAAGTACAAAAATATCAATATATGTTTAAAAATGGTACACCATTCAATAGATTTATCATATCCTTTTCCTCTCTTTAATTTGATTTCTTACATTGAGAGCTGGAAGAAAGCTAAATGAAGACTAAAGCTCTCTTTTGCTTACTTTAACGTAAGCTCTTCACGAGAAGATTAAAGTTCATTTATTATGATGGAGCACACAACTCTAAGCCAAAAGTAATTAAATTATATATTTTACAATATGTTGATGAATAAAATAGAAGCAACATAATTGTGGCATTAAATAGAAGCAACATAATTGTGGCATTAGATATCATAATTTAAATTATATTATGTTTCTTTGGCCACTAAAATTTTGGTTGTTAAGTTTCAACTGAACAAAAATTAATAGGCTAAAAGTAAATGTTACTAGAGCTAAAAAAATGATTATTAAAATTCTTTATATAATTATTATTTGCAATTGAGAAAGTGTCTAACATCATGAAATTTTTTGGACAAAAGATTAGACTAAAAGTTTTGAAATATGACCAAAATTCAAGATCAAAAAGTATTTGATTTTAGAAAGATCCAAACCATAATGCATTAAATGCATTATGTGCACTAAATGTTTCACTAAAAAAATCAAATCAGATAATTTTTTCTTATTTAAATATTATATTTTGTTCCATTCTCTTTTAATTAAAGAAGTAGAAGGTTATTTGGCTTCCTTTAAAAAATGAGTTTCCTAATTTCTTTTAGCCATAATAGAAGTAAATTGAGCCAAGAGCTAATATTATATTGTATAACTTTTTTTTTGATCAAATGAAAGCAAATGAAGTTAAGAATCAATATTATATTGTATAACTTTCTGGTAGGGTAAAGGCCCAAGATATAACTATCTACTTTTCTCTTGACATTAAGTGGAACAAAGTCATAATAAAATACTATATTTTAGTTTCAATCAACCCAAAAGTTATGAGAATAAAATATTAAATTATTTTTTATTCTCTCAACTAAAATATTATATTATTTTTTATTTTTTTTGACTAAAAGAATATCAAACTATTATTTTTTTTCCTCTCGACAGAAAGGCCATAAGAATATTAAAATATTATATTATTTTTTATTTTTTTAATTGAAAGAATGTTAAAGTCAAATATTATATTGTCTTTGGTTTGATCTTAGCTGAAGGTGGAGTAAAAAATTAAATATTATATTATTTGTTTAGTTTGCTTTCGAAATAGAGGAAAGAGCCAAATATTAGATGTTGAAATCCACTTTCTCTTGACTGAAAATAAAGCAAAGTGTCACGATATTATTTCTTTTGCATATTAAATTTATTTGCTTCAACTTTTAATTTCAGGTGAAGCTATGATATTTGACTTGCCTTGGCAAATTATCAAAAAGAGATATAAAGTTACGGTACAAAATATAATATTGGACACTACATTTGTAAAAATATTTTTTAGTCATTGTAAATAGTGCCAAACAGTAGTGGTTGAAAGTTTGCAATAGTTATTTTAAATCAAAAGAAGTTACAAAAATTACAAACTAAATAGCTATAGAAACTAGGTACCATGGGAGTTTTTGACAGTTTCTAGAACTGAACAGAAAGTTGCTAAAAAAGATCGAAAAGATGAAAAAAAAATATTTCTTTAATTTGTAAATTTTACAAATCAAAAAAATATTGAGAATAACTATTGATACTATATTTTTGATCTTATATTATGATTTTTTTTGTTAACAAACTAGATCGAAAGTATTGAGAGAACCGGAAAATAAAAAACCATTAATATACTTGGTTCTTGAAAGAAGACCTAAAGTATTGGATTCAAAGACTTATCAAGAGAATACTAAAAGCCAAAGCCTCATGCATTTATTGTATTTAATGTATTAAAGAATTTATTAAATGCTTTATCAATTCTTTATATTCAAGAGTGTCAAATCAAATATCAAATTAATTTAAATATCATCATCTACCTTACTTTCTCTTGATTTACATGCCATCATCATTTAGCCTAATTTAGATATTAGAATTTGCTTTCCATTATCCAGTAGCATGGTAGTCCTAACCAAAAGCAGAAGCTGGAGGCATACATGAAGAGCAAAATATAGATCACAATGTAGTTATTAAAATTGTAGAGCTTGTAAGAAGTTATTGCAGACTGAAAAAGTTTTCAGCTATTCTCAAAATTTAAGAAAAAATTTGTTAGGAATTTCTGAGTTATTGCCATCTGCAAATATGGCTAGAACAATATAAATATAGACAAAGGTGGCATTTAAAGAGATCCCAATCCAAAACTAAAATCAAGACTTTATTAGTAAACTAATTCTTTATACCTTAAGAGCAGCAGTTAATTTACCTTAGTCGGAAGTAATCTTTATAACTTAGCATCTATAACTCAACCTTTGTACACCGCTCCTATATCAAGCATGAATGAAAACCGAATTAGTATAATTACCTGATTGCGCTGATTCATTATATTTTTTGTCTTGCAAGTAATAAAAAAAAAAACCATACTAGGAAAGTTTGATTGGTCAGAAATAGAGTTGTAGTGGAAATCTATATGAGTAGGTTTAAGCCTTGTTCAGGACAACTGTTGAAAAATAGCTATCCCATATAAATGTAAAAATAACCGAAGTTAGCTCCTCCAACAGCTGTTCCAAACTGCCCATAAAGTAGCTTGACCCTGAGGAAGCTGAGGCCACGTCAGAAAAGTGGGCTCCTGCCCGGTCTATGTACACAGCAAACCTAACAAGCTGAGCTTCGAGGAGCACCCACTGGTATTTAGCAGAAGCAGTCAAGCAGGAACTGTGAAACTCCATCCACAAGGTCGACCTTTCAGCAAAAGAGGGGGAGGAAGGAAAAAAAAAAGGTAAATGACATCCAGATATGCAGCATTTTTTTCATATTACAAATGGGTTTTAGAAGATTAAGAACTAAAGGGAAATCTCCTTTTATTTGGATTTTATAGATATTGTTTCAGAGGATTGTTTACAAGACAGGCTGCTTGCTTGAACCGTGAAGAGCATGCAATGAATTTATCTTAAATTTAGAAGATTGTCATTCTGAAGAGCAGGGACTCATCTAGTTGCTTCACCAATGGCTAAATGTGAGGAATGAGTAATATTCTTATGAAACATGTTCCTAAACAGTTTAAACCAAGAATTCACATCATTGATTTACACACCTTAAAACATATTGCTAAAAGTTCAGCCAGCTTTGATGCCTCTGAACCATGAAGCAGATTAAAACTATATCCTGCTACAGAAAATATAGTTCCAACGTAAAGCAAGACAAAAATCAATGAGAAAAAAAAAAAAAAAAAATTTCCAACTCAAGCTCCTAAACAGCATGAACATTGTCTATCAAGAAAAACTGTAGATTTTCAATTATTTTAGATGGCGAAAATGCATCACCAAAAGACATGTAAATTGTGCCCTCAAGAGTCATTTGAACAAATGTGAGGTAAGGATGAGCGAAGCTAAAATTCCTTTGAGGTACCTATAAAATCCTCGATCTCAAAAGGTTATCTAATCAAAGATTTTGAAATATTAATAGTTCTAAAAATGAAACTTTTACAATTAAATTGCAGTGAACCTATTTGTACAGAAGATTGTAGGCTGGTAAATCTTGAATTCGATGGATGTCTTCCAAAGAGAGTTCCCTCTCTAGTTGGATCCTGGTTGCTTCCAAAACCTCCTATATGAAACAATCACCAGAAAGTGTATAGATAAGTAAATGACAGTGAAAACTTAAGTGCATACAAGCACCACAGAGACACTGGAAGAGAGGGAGAATACTTTAAACTGCATGTAGGAAGCACGCATGGCAAGCCACTGAGCATCCACCATCTCAAATGCTATACAATATAAAATATCAAATGCTTCTTCATCTTCTACCATCATCACAAATACGAATCAAGTTATCAAAGCATGAGAGAGATATTTTGTAACTATTTTCTTGAAAAAAAAAAATGGAAACATGCAAACCACCTGATAGAATTTTTATAAAGTTGATTGCTGGTAGGGATTTGGGTTTTTCTGTGGAAGGAGAAGATTTCAATATTTGAATAAATGCAACAATAGGTAACACAGAAGCAATGCAAAATATAAAAGACGAATATAAACACCAAGAATGAGAGAAACCTTTCTTTCTTATATGTTCCTCAAACCTGTTGTGGCAGCACAACCATCAACTAAAATAGAGCAAGAGCATTCCAACCACAAAAAAATTTGTTCACCACTCTTCCTCAAGCAAGCGTGACATGTTACCACCAATCAAGCTTGCTGCATTGGGTTACAGTGACTAGCCTCAAGCAAGCGTGACATGTTACCACCAATCAAGCTTGCTGCATTGGGTTACAGTGACTAGCGATACACAGAAATTCATTTTTTTTTAGGTATTTTGGAATTCAGACATTCCTGGGCTAGCTTTCAGAAAATGGAGCATCCTCCATGGTTTGAAACAGCTAAATTTGTGGTGTGCCAATTTACACCTTAAGGCAAGGTGGTAGAAAATATGCTATGAGGTTTCCACCTCAAGGGATTGATCAAGCTTTTATTTATTTATTTATTAAGTGCAATATACCACTTAGTCTTGGAAGGGAATTTAAAAACTATAATCTCCTGGATAACCAACTAGCCAGTCCAGAAGGAGGATGCCCAACCATTATCATTAGACAGCCAAATGCTCATTCCTTTGCTTAAGTCTTTTAAAGCCCAGCATGAAGCTAATGGAGCAGCTGATTGGATAACCTCCCACATAGCCAATCATACAGGAGTTATATTTTGGGACTTCATCAATTCTACTCCAAGACAGCTTCATGTTATTTTGATGACAAACTCTGGCGACTGTATTTATACAAGGGCTCATTAATGTAGCCACTTCAAAAAAAAAAAAAAAAAGAGGAGTGGGACATAGCACGAATCATTCTGATTTGAGAGTGAGATTAACTCTTTTGAAATATTTAATTCAGCTCTAAAAGATTTACCTAAAAAGTAGATGACAATTTTCTTGTAATCCATAGGACAATGGAATGTTCATTTTACTCTGGTTTCATCATGATATTTTCAAAAGTTGAAATCATTAAATTGCACAGGATCAACTGCATGGCAATCTAAACATTATCATTTCTTAATGTCAAATTTCATGCTTATCTGCTGACCTGACAGCAATTCCAGCATCTGAATCAACATGAAAGAAACATTGACACCGGCAACAGCAAAGGGGTATTCCCATGTGGCTCGCATTCCATCTTGCTTGAATAGTAACCTTTGAAAAGAAGCCTTCATGTTGAAAATACAGTAAATATCAGCAAGCATTGATAATATGACTTTTAATTCTCACTAAGCTAGAATTGTCTTCTCTTTTTTTTTTTTAAAAAAAAAGATCATGAAAAGATTTATGAGAGGCCTAGCAAATGCAATTTTGCATACCGGATAGGTCCTTGCATAAAATAATAGATTCTCAAGTGAAACAAATCCACAGCCCCTGAAGAGACAAGCTGAACTTAGTGAACCTTCACAGATTCACAATGGAAAGAGTACGGCTAATCTCATTTTAAAAACAAACATAAGTCAAAAGTTCGGCGTATAGCATGTAATCGAGATTTAATCGCAAGATCATGAAACAAACTAGAAGCACTACTATTAACTTATACTCTGAAGCACAGAAAAGTAATAGTTTAGAACTTTAGCAAATTAATACTGTCATAGCATCATTAAACAAACTAGAAGCACTACTATTAACTTATACTCTGAAGCACATAAAAGTAATAGTTTAGAACTTTAGCTAATTAATACTGTCATAGCACTTGTTTTTCCTATGTGACAAGCATGGCTGGATAGAAGAGAATCATTGAGCTAGTACATAACTTCAATCCCACAGGGGAAAAAAAATTACTGCTTTTTCAGTAGGGATTATGTCAATCAGGAGAGAACTATAAATTTAGTATACGACTTGCAATACTAGAGCTACTCTTATTTTTTTATGAACTAGAATTGGATGAAGTCTGGCCAAATTCAGGTGAAGGTGGGATTTAAAACCTGGTTACTGGTATCAACACCTAAAGACACTGACCGTGCTAGTTGACACCTCACAAGTTCATGACTCATAAATCAGGATTTGTGTTAAAGAGTAAAAATTACTGCATGCATTTGCTTTGCATGTGTGTGTGTGTGTGAGAGAGAGAGAGAGAGAGAGAGAGAGAGAGAGAGAGAGAAAAGGGGGATTACCTCTGTACTTTTTTATTTAGCTGTTCTTTTAAAACTATTTCGGCAGAAAATTGTACTACATAATAGCTAAAAGGCTAGCTACTTGTGCTGGGTCATTCCATGCCTTTAGAGGCTAGTCAATATGAAAAGTTGCATAGAAAACTTAGTAGATGTGGAGAAATATTCTACCAAAAGGAGTATGGAGAGAAAAAAACAAAATAAAGAAAAGGAGAAAAAAAAGGGAAAGAAGAAAAACAAAAGAAAGAAAAGAGAAGAAAGGACAGTCTATTAAGCTGTTTTGACTTTCTTTTTTGCTGGCTCCACACTTTTGTCCTGTAATATCATTTAACCAGTCATTTCATCTCAACAGATGTCTAATATCTATTCATTTAATATCAGACCACTTTGATAAAAAAATAAAAGAGTGGTGCTTCACAGCATCATGTTGTTTCCCATTGGGAGAACCAGTCTCCCATCGCAGTCGGGAATTGATGCGGTACGGAAGATCCGCAAGGGTGATTCATGGGCCCAGTGACTATCCTACCAATCATCATGTGGTAGAGACTGAAGTGGGAATGGAGTGGTGTGGTGACACAATTTTTGAAATAAAATTATTTCCTTCTTCCTCTCCCATCTTAATTATTTTCAAATCTTAACATGCTTGACAGTGGTTTATCAAAAATATGTTTTGACTCTGATTTACATTTATATTTGGATTATTCTTGCTTGCAATCAGTGTTATATCATCAAATTCAGAGCAAACCCAATTTGTTTGTTGTCTCGGTATATGTTCTTATGCTTGGAGCATTCTTGAAAGCCTTTGAAGCATCCTATTAATGACTGAAGAAATTAACAAAATCCTACACAGCTTGATGGCACCTTAGGTTTTGACTATTCCAGAGCCAAACGTATGATGTAATATTATTTTTAATTATTTCCATGGTATGGATCATCATTCTAGCACAAGGTATCGCTTAGAATCTTAGAAGAGCAAGAAATAACTATTGTGTCACACAATTTAGCATACATTTGAGCAAAGTATGACGAACCATAATGAATTGGTTTGGAATTATCATGGTTCCCATGTTCCACTCAGTATATGTCATGGTCCTAAACTGACCGGTACTGAGCTGAACTGCTCAGTTTCACTCAATACAGGTTGGTTTGGGTGGTTTGCTACTTGTCTAAAGCCTATAAAAGATAGAGAGTCTGAGAAAATTGTCTCAACCCTATAAAAGATAGAGAGGTAGAGAAAGCCTCCCGCGAGCTTTGTTTGCCTTCCTAACCCCTTTTTTATTTTTATCATTTTCAACCAAAAAAAACTCCAGCACCAAATTTGAGGTAGATTTGAGCTTAAAATCAGGTAAATTTCCTTCCCATCTTCTCTTTTTCTCCTTTTTTATGCCTAAATTAAGCAAGAATTAATAAAATAAGGAGAGATCATGCCAAATATTTGTATTTTGGCATGATTTCATCATATACTATAGATCTAAGGATGATCTACCCATTGAAGAAGAAAGCATAATTTTTTGATTATTACATAACTTTTATATTAAAAATATTAAGATAAAAATAATAAAAATTAATATTTAAATTTTATATAAAATTGGTATGCATGCTACTTGTTATCTCAATTTCAGGGTAATTTATTGAAATTTGGACATGATTAATTCTATCTAAAACTAAGTCCAAATTGAAATAAATTTTAAAAATAAGTGGGGTTTACTACATACCCATTTGAAAAAAAAATGTAGAGCCTCTAATAGTGTTCTACACTAATTTGAATTAAAAATTAATTTTTTTATATGTTCTATCATCAAATGTTAATTTTTTTATTTATAATTAATTTAAAAATAGTTTAAAAATATAAAAATAATTAAAATAGTATTGTGTAGAAAAAAATATAGAACTATTTTTCAAAAGTAATTACTTCTAATTTTTAAATAATTTATTAAATAATTATCAATTTAACTATAATTTTTTGATGTGTGTTTGTAAAACTTCCAAAAATGAATTCAAAAAAGAAGAAAAAAAAGGTAAGAACATGACATTGATTGGCATCGAGGTGATTCTTTTAGGTCCACCATTAGAGATACAATAGTGCAACAGATCATGGAGTGATGATGTGACGTGGTTGAAGTAGAATCTAGCTAGTGGTTGCTTTGACATGGCTACCAGTAAAAAATGTCCACAAAAAGTTCAATAGTTGTTCAAAAATCACTTGTTGATTTTGGATAAATCAAGCAAAAAGTATTGATAAATGTGCTGAGATTGAGCATGAGATGTTGAGCCATCTTCATGCCACTCAAGAGATCTGAAAAGTTATAAGGCATTGGATCCAAATGACATGGAAGAGGCTTAAATTCAAGCTAGAATATGGGATAGCCTGAATGATCGGTGTCCAATGGTAGAGAGAGGTAGCTAGGTATAGGACACGCTTAGGGCCCTTATAATACAAGCTAGGTTATGGTTTCAGGGCAGATCCAAGCTATAAGAATCAGTTAGTCAAAGAGGTTGTCAAAAGAGGTGGTAGCTAAATAGCCTCTATATTTTAGCCTTTAACAACAATAATGGAAAAAAATAAAGGGTTATACTAGAAAGAGCCATCGTTCATAGCCTAGATCCACATACCTTTCCTCGCAAAGATTTGAAGTTGTAGAAAATTGATATTATGCTTGTAAAGGATAAGAAAAAGGATATATAGAGAGCCATTGCTTTTTTATTTCATTTCAGCCACATCTCTGCAAATGCTGTAGATAATACATACATAAATGGTAAGCTATTTTATAGTAATAAAGAGCCAGAAGGATAGATAGCCTCCTACCAAATAAAATGGGACACCTATGGTGTGACTTTGATGTGTGATGTTGGATGAGGCCCAGCATGTGAAGTATCATTAATTTCTTGATATACTGAAATAGATAGATATTTTTCTACTACTTAGTTGATACTTGATATTAATGATAAGTTGTACGATAGCTACTATATCTTCAGCTTGATTGAATAGGTGATTGATCAGATAGAATAGTAGAATGTTATGCAAGGGGTTGTGAATAATGGACCATGGTACAAGCCCACTGGTGACATTTTTAGGAGACCACATCTTTTTTAGACCTCATGTTTTGCTCACTACATAGATCTCATGTTAATAGACATTGGCAAGATTCATCGAATGAAGCAAGTAGTAGAGATAGCCCAATCCACCACAAAATTCATATATAACAACACAAGGGTCTTGTCATTGATGAGGAAACACGTGAGGGGGAGATACTGAGTCCAATAGTCACCCACTTTGCTAGACATTACATTGCACTTAATAGATAATCTAGTTCTAGAACTAATAGTATGTCATTTGAACAATGGCATGTAATACGACAACAAAAGTTATATTAGTTGAACTAATGGTGTGTCAGCTGAATTGATAGTGTGTTAATACATAAATTATTTAAATCACACCCAAATTGGGTCTAGATTTATCCAATGGCATAATAATTGGTGTTAGAAAGATTTGGCTAGGTAATTCTCATAGTATGAAAGATTTTTGCATCCACAAGCACCCTTAAGGCACAAGAATTGTTCTAGAAGCTTTAGTTGCAAGTTACTTGAGACCTAATCAATTTCTAGAGTTACGCCATTAGTTTTGATGGAAGAGGCTCTACAAATACATAAATATGTCCCTATAAGCTTAAAACTCACATTAATGAATGCTTATTTCTCTTGAGCGTATGTTAGCTCATGTTTGTTATTAGAATATTTTTGCATGATAGATTTTACACTTGGAAAGCGATATTGTGAAATAAAAACTAAAGATCGAAAGAAAGATATATATGATTGCAAGACTAAGAGAAAAGAAAACTAGAGATATAATTCAACAATACATCAAGGATGATGATCAAAAGTTTTAATTAAAAAAGATGGGATCAAAGAAAGATAGAGTAATTATTTTGATAAATTATTAAATAAAAATCATATAGATGATTTATAATGCCTTATTAGTTTTATTAAGGATAAAAATATTATGTATACTCATACAATTAGGACATCCGAGATAAAGGAGAATACAAAAAAGATGCAAATACAAAAAGCAATGAGATCTGATGAAATTCTTATAGAAGTTCAGAAATATTTAAGTAACATAAAATTAATTTGGTTAACAAATTTGTTTTAAAAGATTTTAAAAATAAAAAAGATACTTAATGAATGAAGAGCATTATAGTACTACCTATTATAACTATTATGATATTAGACTCATGAATCATAATATGAAACTTTAAAAAAGGATAATTGAACATAGATTGAGACATAATATAAAAATATTAGAAAATTAATTTGGTTTTATGCTAGAAAGGTTGACTATGAAAGTTTTTTTTTTATAAGAAAGCTAATGAAGAAATATAAAGAAAGAAGACAAGATATTTATATGATTTTTATTAATTTAGAGAAAGCATATGATAAAGTTTCTAAAAAAAATCTTATAATGGATATTAGAAAAGAAGTACCATTAGATATATTAACATAATAAAAAACATATATGATGAAGCGACTAGTATAAGAACTTCTGACAGTAATATTAGTGAATTTTCGATTACAATAGTTTATGTTAGGAATTTGCTTAGTCTTTATTTTTGTACTTTAGTTATGGATGAGCTTACTAAGCATATTCAAAATGATATTTTATGGTGCATGTTATTTATAAATGATATAGTACTACCATATTAAACTAAGGTTGGAGTTAAATATAAGTTAGAATTATGAAAAAGTATATTAGAATCTAAAGATTTTAAATTAAGTAGGACAATGACAGAATATATGAAATATAATTTTAATACAATTAGAAATAAAGATGAAATAAAGTCAAAATTAAGAATCATAAAGATCATAAAAGTAATTATTTTTTATATCTAAAATTGATTATTTATAAAGGAGAGATTGAGAGTGATTTTTTCTATAAAATTAAAGTGGTTGGATATAAAATGAAAAAATATAATTAAAATATTATGTGATCATAAAATACTTTCTCAATTAAATAAAAAAATTTATAAGACAACATAAGATTGACTATACTTTATAGTACAAAATGTTGGACTGTTAAAAAATTACATGTGCTTAAGATGAATATGGTTGAAATAAGAAGGCTGGTATGGATATATAGTAATATAAGAAAAAATAAAATAAAAAAATAAAGTCATTTGTAAAAGGATGAAAGTGATAATAATTGAAGATAAGTTAAGAAAAGGATAAATTATATAGTTTGGATATTTGCAATGTAGACCTACAGATGCACTGGTATGAAGGAGTGATTTGATATATGTAAAAGAAAAAAAATGGAGAAGTAGATTAAAAATTATATGGAAGAAAGTAATAATGAAAGATTTAATATTTTTATATCCTATAAAAAGTATGACTCTAAATTGAGCAGAATAGAGAAAAAGAATTTTTATAGTTGACCTTAACTAGTTTGAGATTAAGGCTTTATTGTTGTAAATTCTGCACATGCTTTAATGGATGTTAAATCAAACTTGGTATATTTTAGGATCAACATTGGTCAATTGGTAGAGTCCTTGGTCGCAACCCACTTTAAAGAAGCTTGGCAGATAGCAACAATAATGAAACCCTCTTGGTAGCAAGGTAACAACTTGCCAATTACCATTTAGTTCTTTTAATAACAACTTTTGCTTCTAGCTTTCTTCTTTCCACTAGTTTTCTTTTTTGAATTATTAGATAGTCTTTTCATTTCTTTTAGTTTTATTATAAAATTGATTGCTTGCTTTCAATTTCCATTGTTTTGCTCCCACACTTGCACTGCCACCTCCCAGTTTGTCATCCAAAATGTTTAGCTTCAGAGTTTCAACTCCTTGCACAAAATAATTAATATAGTGTCTGCACATAACGCATTCCACTTTAGACCTTTTAGGAACCCCAGAAAAGTTGCTCTTGACCAGTGCTATTTAGTTCTTTTTATAATACCATAAAACAAAAAAAATCGTAATGCCTTTGTAGTTTGCAATCATCTCAAGCCCCCTCCAGTTTTCCTGGCACAAAGTTTTGAAATTTTGCATATAATTTGTACCTTACTCAGAACATCTCAGCCCAAAACATTTTTGTTTAAAAAATCATTTTGCATAGATCAACAAAATACTGCTTGCAAGATTTATAGAGACGTATATTTATGAACATAGTCATGCATTATTTATGTGAAATAATATGTTGCTTTTAATGGATATTTAGACATTATAAGATATCAATCATGTAACCATCTTGGCTCCTCGAATGCTATTCAACTTATAAAGGAAATGTTAGAAGAGGGCATTGCATGAGGTGAAACAAATAGTCAACACAGATACCTGAAGTCAGTTGATGGGTTTGGGCCTTGCCACCCCATATCTTTCCACTGCTCTGAGACCAAGCCTGTGAGTTCTGTTTCTGGGAAGGAGGCATGCCAAAGTGCTCTAAGAGCTTCCTGCCAATAAAGAAGCATGATGGGATATTGAAAAATGAAAACTATGAATAGTAAAAGAACATCACAAGATCAAACATATGACACCACTGCTTCTCAGACTAGTCATAGGAAGATATCACTAGAGGTACCATATTTTTGGAAACATGAAGAAGGTTTCTCAAAATCTCCTTTTCTAAGCTCTTGTCTACTGACAAGATTGATTGTAAGATGGCCAAAGCACAACCACTGGAATGGGGCTGATTCCTTTTGTTAAGTTGCTACTTTTTGTGCCTTGTTTTTACTTACTGATGCAAAAGGAAGGGCCATATTATATAAAGCATTAAGCAAAATATTTGGAGTTCAGGTGACATTTTTCATAAGAAATGAATTCTGACACAAGGTATGGGTCCTCAAATATTTATGATTTCAGAGAATTGATGAACCTGGTTTAGGTAGAAGATATATACTTGATGATCTGGTCGAGTCTCATCAAAGGGTACATTCAACCGTTCCTTAAGCTTTTGCAATCGCTGTTCCTGCAAAAAGTTTATAATAATTTATGTGCAGAATTCATAAAAAAATGAAAATGCTAAAATAGAGTCATTATAGTAAATGATTAGGGAAAAAAAAAAAAAAAACTTTGATAGAATATTACATTCATTCATCAGCAAATCTTGATAGAATATTCCATCCATTCATCAGCAAAATTTTTCATTGGACCACCAATATAACAAATAACATATTGGATTTACAGCCTACTCCGTAAACAGAGCTCTCTAAACTACCCAGACTGCCTTTGGAATATCTCCAAATTAAGTGCTCACGTTGATATGTCAAAATCGTTTAACCATACCAGTATGCCTCAAGCCTTGAGTTTATATACTTCTTCTTCTGCTTTCTGCTTTTCCAAAAGGTACCCTTATTAATGAAGGGACCAACCTGAGTTACGTCTGGGATGCACAAGCATGTACCATGCATCAAAGTGCATCTCAACATGTCAAAGATTCATTCTCAATGGAAATAGTCATCGTTCCTACTCATAATATAAAATTTTTACTCTACAAATTTCTGTTAGAATGATATCGATATGAAAAACAAGAAATAATCATAAAGATTATTGTTATCAAATGATAACAGTGTTATTCGTGTAGTTCACAGTAGATGAGACAAAACCATAATAACTTGATGAATCAACCATGAAAAAGTTTGGTATTTTTCAGAGGACAAAAAAAAATCAGTTGATTATAATGCAAACTTACCTGAACAGGGGTCAGAGTAAAATCTTTTTCACCACTACCTTGCCGTTTGTTACCTGAACGGTAAAAGAGTCCTGAAAACCATGACCGAGTTCCAACCATAGCATCAGCTGCAACCACCATAAACTAATTAATTAGAATTACATATTGTTGTATAATGCCCAAAGCTATCCTTTAAGCAGATATATTTTTAACAGTACAATCCATTATAAACCAGCTGAGTTAATGAGGTTGCAGGGTCTAATGGTAATTAATGATTTTCTAAACTCACTAATGGAATGAAACTAAACAAAACTCAGGTAAACTCAATTTTATGTACATGTATCATACTTAGAAATTGTACTTAATAAAAAAAATATGAAATTACAAAAGTTACTAGAAAATATTGGATGAGAATTTTCTTTTTTGATTAGGGAGTCAGATTTAGTAAAGCTATTGGTAATAGAACTTTTGAAAGTAAAGCTTTTAAAAGTAGAGCTTTTACAAAAAGCTATTTAGTATTTCATAACTATATTTTTAAAGTATTGTAAGACTTTGATATCTATTTGATAACCAAACTGAGAAAATATTTTAGAATAAAAATAATAAAAGACGTTGCACAATACTTTTAGCTATATATCTTTTTAAAAATTATTATTATAAATTATTTTAATAATATTATAATATAATAACATCATATTATAACATTATAGAAATATATCATATTATGGTATTATAAAATAGTATACAAAAATATAATAATATTCTAAAATAATAATGATGATAATGTAAAATTATTATAATATATTATTAAAATTATGATCATTACTATCTAGTAATATAATACCATAATATTGTGATATATTATTATAATAATATCACAAAATTATAGCATTATATAATATAATAATATTATATTTATGTACTATATCATGGTATTTTATAATATTGTAATATTATTATAATGATATTATAATAATATTTGAATACAATACATTATATTACATTATGTTATATTATTATAATCATATAATATTATATTATAAAATTAAAAGTTGTTGTTCTTCTTCTTTGAATTTATAACCTTCAAGTATAATGAAAACAACTTTTGATTATTTGCCAAGTAAAGCTTTGAAAAATAGACTTCAGACCAGAGCTTTAAAAGCTTTTGATGAAGTCCAAAGTACTTTTGAAAATTCTACTAAATATCATAAAGTCAGAAAGTGCTTTTAAAGGCTTAAAAGCACTTTTGGGTCCTTCAAAAGCTCAACGAAATGAGGCCTTGATCTAAATTGGAGTCTATTTTAAGTAGAGTTGTAACAAATATGACTTAATTAGACAATAGAGAAGTCTTAGATCATCAGGTTTGTGTTTTGACATCACCAAAATATTTTAATATTTTTGAGGAAATAAAAATATCTTAATATTCCTAATTGTATAAATAAAAAAGTTTTTTGTAAGCGGTGAATTCCGCATATCATCATCATCCTTTACTTTTACTCCTAATAATTTCTTTCCTCTTTGTTTTATCTTGCCTTTAAATCTAGTATGCCTCCTTCCAAGGTTATCATGGCTGAACAAGGCAGGTGTCTGCACAAAAGATGTCATAGGCCGCAAGTTAATGATGCAAGGGATTAAACTAACCATAATAAACTAAAACATGAAGGACAATCTCAAGATATAAAGCTACCTAATTGAATCAGATTACTAGAGATTGGGAGGCACCAATAGTCCTACATCACCAAGGGTTCTTCCCCTATTTGATCTAGTTACTCAAGGAGGTTTTGGTATTCAGGCAGACAACAAATTTGATGATTAAAGACCTAATCACTGAAGATCCCAAAATCAAAGATCAAAACATTGATAATACATGACAAAAAATTGCTCAGAGTTATGGCTTTTTGGTTAGAGTAGGCCATCTCTGGGTGTTTGTCTTAGTCAAAGTTGACATTATTGATTATAATTTTTGAACTCTAATGTGAAGTATGAATTGGATATGCTGCCTAGTCATCTTCATATCAATGATGCAGAGACTATTTGGACATCATGTCAAATATCAGTGTATCAAATAGGGAAAGAGGAAAGTCACTGATGGCAATTTGTTAACTGCTCTTAATTAGGATTAAAAACCAATTGGATATCAGTGTATTTTTGTCCATATCTATTTTTGTTAAGAAAATATGTATGTGAATATAAATATTAGTCAGATGCAAAAATTCATATCTATATTTGTTTTAAATGGATGCCAATATAAATTGTATATAGATATAAATACATATATAAGTAGGATAGTTAAACTTTATAACCACCAAATCAAAAATATCATCAAGTAGAAGGTAAATTAAGTCAATATTATATTAATATGATCACTTATTTCCTTTAAATGTTCACGGGGGCTTAGATTAAATAGAATTATAAATAGAATCAGATATTCGAATATATATTATATAATTGTCCATCCATATTTGTACTCGTTCTTCTTTTAATGGATTTGAGCCGGAATATGCATATTAGTTGAATGCTCCAATTTAAATCCATATCCAGATAGATTTGGATACCAAAATAGATCTAGATGGATGGTGTCCTAACTACTTTTACCCCTAGTCTTAATATTCGAACAATATATCTAAATAAAAGATACTATTGCTTAAATTTCCCTTATAAAAGCCATATCGTTTTCATATTTGCAACCTGCGGTGTCACACATGGCTTGAAATTCATCTGAAACAAAAAATGAGATGAAAAATGTTTTGATTTTGGCCATAGTTTTGGCTGACACTAACATAAAGAGCCAAAGTTTTGAATATATGGGGTGTTTACAGTATTCTACTGTCATCTTCTCATTTCTTTAAATGTTGAGAAACATTTATTCTAGACAAAGCAAAACAAAAATTACAAGTTCTGAGATAAAACCTTCACAACATTAATTTCCAAAGAAATATAAAGAAAAGGTAAAATTTTTGATATATTTACCATTTCAATGCTTCAATGTAATAGATATTTTTCAGCTCAGTATTTTTGATTATTTTAGTGCAAAACTGCTGTCATATCTAAAGGTCCTAAACAACAGCTTATTTGAAAAAATAATATCTGTTTTCATTATTTTTAATGTTTTCACTCATTTTACTTGATTTTATTTGAACTCTCTATAATTTTAAAGTCAAATTGCCAAAATTGGAGTTAAAAGCAATAAGGACGGGTTTGGCTCATCATAGGTGGTGGGAAGTGAAGGCTGTAAATTTCCTAGAGTCACTTCAGACAACCTATAGCTGAAGTCGCTTTGGACTTTTTGTGAAAATCAACTCATAAATTGGGCACTTTGGTGACGCTCCCACCAAACCAAAAATAGATGGAAACCGTCTCTGCGATCTGACTTCCTTTCAGTTTTAGCCACTTGAAGCAAACCAAAAACATTCTAAAACTTCCGAGACTTCACCAGGGTTAAAACCAAAGTTGGATCACAAAACATTGTTTTAAAAGGAACAAGTGCCTTGAAAAGTGATTAAGGTCATTTGATAAGTGAAACTGAAATATAAGTACCAAACCAAAACTTCAATCTTAAAAACATATGGATGAATCCCAATTCCATGACCAGAGGTGAGTTACATCTCTTGTTGATCAAAAGAATGCTTTAATTTTTGGGAGTTTTGTAAACAAAGCTCACCCGTTGCTCAGTTATTGTTGATGGGCTGGTCTCAAATTGGGTGGATGAGGTTATCTGCTTATACTTTCTTGTAGGTCCACTCAAATTTACTTAAAGCAAACTTTACAACTGCAGTAGCCTTTGATGGCCATCACATGTTTAGACTGTCAAATGGAGTTTTTCTTTTTTCTTTTTCTTTAAAAAGAGATTTTCATAAATTCGTGAGCTGAAAGACCTGTTTTCTTTAGTCTACTTCAATCTTGCTAGATAAGAGATGCCTCTAGATATATTAGCATGTCATGCATCATGAGGCCACAAGGACTTCTAAACCTGTATCTGTTATATCTCCAACTAAATGTAAATGTGACGTTGGAATGCCGGATCCACTTGTGTAACTAAATTGACTGCAATATGGTCTTCCATAAACAACGAGTTCCTTTTAGCAAAGTGAATGCAATATTCCAATTCACCAGATCATAATAGTGGAAAGACATCAAGGAACTAAATGATAACGAAGAGGTCCCTGCACTCTACACCAGCATAAGTGCTGCATGCAATCAGAACATTAACACGCCTTGATGTTCCTCAGACACTAAAAGTTTCGCTTCAAGATGTCTTGGACACATGGACACCTCATGATGGGCCTTGGCAATTTAAATATCAACAGAAGGCCATTGACATTGCATGTCAACCAACCTCTGGCAATAAAAGTCGTCAAATCTAGAACAACATCAGGTGAATATTTCATCAATCTTGTACAATTAAGGAGCAATAGGTCTAGCTAATCAATTATGATATCCACACACCGAAAAAATATTTATGAACATCTAAAGACAGATATTTTATAAAGTCATTGTTCAAAATGTTCCCGTGTCTGGAGTCTGGATTCTACTGGTCACGCGCATTGGGCTAACGTATAAATACTGAGGCTCTTAATTTATCATGGAAGATAGAAATCTCAAACCCAAAAAAAAGTCCTTGATATAAATTCACGAAGGAAATTTGAATCAAACAAGTCCAGGAAATTGATATAAAACGCGAATGCAAGGCTGATTTCATTGCAAGATTATTTAAATACGCCATTGATTCCTCGACGGTGAACAAAAATAATGTTTTGTTACTCACCGGTGAGGAAGCCCACAATGCCAGTGCCCCATGAGGTAGAAAGAGGGTCGAGGTCGGAGGAGGAAGCAAAACACTATCCCTCCCTGCCGGCGTAGGAGGATGAGGAGGAGATAATCGATTCAAGACGCAAGGGTGGACGCTCCTCGTCCAGAAATCCTTCTGATCTAACTTGTCCAAGGAATCAAAACAAATCTCTTCTGCAAACAGGTACTCCAGAAAAGAAAATTGAATTTTTTTTTAATAAAATATATATGAAAAATTTTGAGTAGTCCCCAACCTTGTCCCCCGTCAAATCCTCCTCCTCGCTCTTCCTGCCTTTCCCCCCAAAAAAAACGCCTCTTCTGTTCTGTCCGCAAGCCCGCCTAACCGTTAACTGCTCTCTCTCTCTCTCTCTCTCTCTCTCTCTCTTCCGCCCCAGACACCCCCCCCTCCTTTCTCTCTGTCTCCCTCGCACGCCCACCCCGTGGCTCTCCCTCACGCAGTGTCCGAGGAAAATCTCGGATCCCATCACCACCTAGTCCTCTTATTGATTTTTATTTAATTTAAATTTTTGAGAAACTCCTTCGTTATAATAATAATAATAATAATAATAATAATAATAATAATAATAATAATTATAATAACAACCAATGCGGAGAGGGTCACAGTTTAGCTCTGCATTAGAGACCGTGCTGATATAATCCGCCGGAGTTGAGGAGGATCGGAAGCCTGTCATGCCAGCTCGCTGACAAGCTTAATTTTTTTAAAAAATTAGTTAAATATAATTAAATTAAATATATATACTTTTATTTTTGTGAGTGGATAAGTGTCTCCATGGTGCTTGATTCTCTTCTTTACCTTTTAGTCGCTAAGAGAAAATTTAAAAAGTTGTGATTTTGGCTTTTCATTTAATATGATTTAGATACAAATTATCAGATCCAAAAGGTTGACCAGCCAAATAATTTTTTATATATTATTAATTTTATTTTAAAATTAATTTTTAAAAATTAAATATATTTATCTTTTTTGATACTTAGTGTTAGTATAATTATCACGATCATTTATTTTGACTAGCTTTTAAGGTTATGATAACCCGTGCCATCTTTCATCTTTATTCTTTTATTTTTTTATTCATTAGAAGAAGATTTTTTATCTTCATCATTCTTTTAGCCTTATATCCTCTCTTTTGTATCATATCAAGCTTCGAAAAGACTAACATTTTTACTATGTTGAGCTTCAATAAGCTCCTTCTATTGTTAAGTATTTATCTTCTTATACTAAAAGCAAACTCTAATATTATTGTAAGCACCAGAAATATAAGTAAACCATAAACTATGATGGCAAGCACAACATAATTACTCTCATATGTTTACTATCAAGCCAAAATATCAAAATTATTCGATTCTTCTTAAGTTAAAAATTTATAAAATTATTATTTAAACAAAAATTAATTCATTAGATGATTGAGTTAAACTTCTTGATTTTTTTCTTAATTAAAATATTTCAAATTTGATAAGTATTATTACCTCTGCTATTACTACTTGGGCTAGTCCTGAAATAGATCTTTATTATATTTTTTGCCATATGTTATAAACATTTTATTTAATAAATTAGTAATTTTAGCTTTAAATATATTTCTATTAACTTCATGCATTATATTATTGTAAATTTCTTTTAATATTATAAATAAGCCATCTAATTTAATTTTAGGATCCATAACTAAAGCCAAACAATAAAAATATAATTTTTTTAATATTTATTAAATTTTTAATTTTGTTATTATAATTATATTTTTAAAATCTTCCTTATTCCTATATTATAAAAAAAATTATATAATATTTTAAATTTGCTGCACAACTATAGGAGAGATGGGATAATAAGTATCAAATAAAATATTAGTAGCCTCTTAAGAACATTCCAAAAATCACATAATAATATTGTAATTATTCTAGTAAAATTTTAATATTAGTTTGTTGAAAAAGTGAACATTATAAAAACTAGTTCCAATATCTTTATATTCAAAATATAATTATAACATTAAATAACTAAAATTTTATCTATATTTTACATCTAATAATTTATCATGAGCATTATATAAACTTTTAAATTCTTATTTTCGAGCTCTGAAGATTATATATATTTAATAACATCACACTGAATAACTGTTGATTTAGGAGTAGTATCCTAGTTTTATTGAACCTTTTTTCTTTAAAAAAAATTTAAGTAGCTTATCACCTCTAAAATGGTTATTTATAAAAAAATCGTGTGATAAATTAATTTGCTGTAATATTTTTCATTTGTTCCTTACACCTTTATAATGTATTTCACACAAGTTTTCTGCTTGTCTTTGGTTATGCTTCTGAAAAAAGCTTTCGACCTGTTTCCTCATATTAAAATAACTAAATAAATTTGGCTTGACCAATATGAAAAGATCATCAATTTGCATAGAAAAACCATAATTGTTAAGCAAATTCAGAAAAAGTTCACATAAAACTGTCAGTTCATCTCTCTTTAGAAAGGAGTTGTCAATTGCCACCCACCTCCTTAAGAAGTAGAGGGTGGTTCTTCCAACTCAAGAAATATTTAAACGCATAATCTTTCTTCTTCTTCTTCCCTTTTTCTTTTTTTTGGGTAAAAGAGTTGTCAATTCCCAATGTCATCATATGGCCCAATACCATTGGGCACACCATCCAGCCAACACTTTCAATTTATAAAAAATGTGGTGATTCAATTCAGCTGCAGAGCGTTGGGAGGAGCCATAAGAGATTTTACTTGTCACGGGATATTTCAACAGATCCACTTTCCTCAAAAAGAAGCCCGTTAGGCACATTGAGACTAATTCGGTGCATATCCCATCCAGCTTCTTCCAGCTGGTTGAGAAAGTCAGCAAATCCATCTTCCAAGTTCAGGACGCTCTCCTCCAGCCAAGAGAACACATTATCTGGCAATCTTTCTCGTCGCTCGTGAAGCCAATAGACCTGCCACAGGCTTCTCAAAACCGAGAGACCTGTAGCTCCCACCTAAACCACAATGCAACCAATCCAGTTAAGAGATGCTCCAGTCCTGGTTTAAAAAATATAAATCCATGATTATGACAATTGCCAATTGCCAGTAGTAAGCAACCTTGAATGTAATAAAAAACTCAAGCCCTCTTGATCCACTTTGGCTCACAAAGAGAACGTATTTTTCCTTCATGTACAACTTCAGTAGTTCCTTCACCTGTTCCAAGCAGTTGATTAAGACAGTGATTTTTTTTTTAAAAAAAAGAAGTTTGAAAACTAAGGGAGCAGCTGATAAATTTGCTGTAGAACGTAACTACCAAAGTTATTCAGGGTGTCAGTTAGTAATTTCTAGTCACATCATATGGCGTGTTCATCTGACGTTAACTATGAGGACCTATCATTTTTCTTAATCTCATTTTCATGATTACCATTTCTTTGATTCTTGGGCAAAGATAATTGAAAATATTGGAGCGGCACCAGCTAGGTGCTCAGGTACATAAAGAAAGATGATCGGCAAAACTGGGAATGACGGTCAAGAAGAAAGAAAGCTTACACAGAAAAATAAGAAATTCATGACTAAAAAGTGATTTTTCTCTTAAAATTCAGATATAGGGTAGAGATCCATGTCATTCAATTTGTCTCTCCGATTAATGCATGGATGCATTTTTGGTCTATTTTTATAGGCAAATGATTGCCCATATTTTAATCAAGAATGTTTTACCGCTCCTGGATGATTCTCTATAATCGTTTTAATAACATATTTGAGATATCTTAAAAAAAAAAAAAAAAGAATGGAGGGCGAGATGAAATGCAAAACTATCTATATCATGTAAAAGGGTAAATTTGTTGATGTCAAAAGGCATTTCCTTATGCTGTAGGATTCAGATCAGAAAATAATATCAAACCCAAAAGAATCATACCCTGTGGCAGGAGCCCTCCTTGCCAATCATTCTCTCCAATGATACACCAAAAATGACTCGGGGCTGCAAAAATCTTTCCCAATATAAAATGTTCTCTTCCTTATTGCAATCAACATAACCTAATATCAACAAAGCTAACTTTAGATTACTCGACGGCTATGAGAATGAGCACAAAATCACACAAGGCAGTAAAATCTGCACCAGGAACCGTATGGAGCACAACATGTGATTTCACAAGCATCCGAGCACGCTTGAGATTTATCTGCTAAGAACACCAAAATGTATGTCGTTAAGCATGTGTAACAGATAAAAATCACTCAAAAAAGAAAGAACATATAAAATTGATATGAATTACAAATTATACATGTTATTAATGCATATCTCTCTCTCTCTCTTTCTCTCTCTCTTAAAGGTGTATGTATCTACATAAGCAAATGTGCATGACAAGACACTTAAATAGTTTTCTGCCAAACTCAACTAGACTCTATAAAAAAAATGGATATAGCTCAAACCAACCTGCACACTATCAATTGGAACACACCTGACTAGAGATACCAAGGCAACTAAATAACAGATCAATCTAGGTTCACTTAAATTTATATGTACAATGGTTTACGGGTCTGATAAGCTTTCTTCCTTTAGCAACATAAATAAATGAATAAATAAATAATTTATAAGATAGGTTGACCCAACAAAGAACTAAAAAGAGAAAACTCATGATTTCTTTTAAATGATGAGCTGCGACAAGCGTGCCACGGCTCCGGTAAAGATTTCCGAACAAGTATAAGGAAAGGTTCTTCACAATGACAACCAAAAAACATATTATTTACTCTTATCAAGAATATTTGAATCCTGCCTGATTCTTCCAATCACCCATGGAAAAGTAGTGTTACTGAAAATATTTTGAGTCCTGCCTAATTCTGCCAAGCACCCATGGAGAAAGTGTTTTGGTGGGATCATTGCAACTTGTCACCCAACTCATTAGTGTATTTCAGGCATAATATAGTGGAACTTTATAAGTGCACTTCAGGAATACAATGGCTGTAATAAATTAAGTTGGTAATTAATGGGTCTTCTAGAAACCTAGAATCATATTTTGGGTAGAATAAAATGATACTTTATAAGATAAAGGTATTTTAGGCCATTCAAAGTTTTCACACAAGACTTCTATGTAGCAGTAAAGAGATTTATCAAATGATTAAAAAAGTTCAGAAAATAATATCGTAATAAAAGTCAGCTTTCATGGCATAACAAGCAAAGTTAGAATTAGAAAGGACTAACATACTGTTTTAGCACAAAAATTCACTACTGCATAACAACCCATTGGCAAATACAAACTGCCACAGGAACCATATCAATGTGTGTTGCATTCAAAATATAACAGGATTCCAATGTTCCAAGCAAGGTTTAAAGTAGTGACCATGCTATCAATATGAGGCATATCGTATCAACTCAGAATGGTACAAGCACTTGATAAGTGCTTGTGCCAACACATGTTATGGGTGCTGCACCGAATCCAGTAGTGGTGTGCCATGTGTCAATATATGGGTGTACCATAACTTACTGATAAGGCGTGGATATAGGGCTTGCTATCTAACCTTAAAACCTTGATTTCAATCAAGCAATTAAGCTTAAATTAAAAGTTTTGAAGAAACATCCTTACTGTGCGAAACTTAAGAACTGAAAGTGACTGGTAACGTAACCAAAGGTGCAGAAGACGTGCACTCAACCATACAAAAGCCAGCACGGAATATGATGCTTGTACTCCAGGTGTATCCTGCATTATTTATTCAATTACTGGAAAATATATTTCATTAAGAAATAATGTTCTAATTCAGCAAGCAAATTGACAGACAATCATGATACATAGAAAAGGCAACCTTAATTACATAAATACCATGACCAATATGCCAAGAGCAAGTCCTAGGAGCTGGGCTGCTACCTCCCAAACTTCCTCCTGAAACATTGGATACTTATAAAAGGTTTTGGTAAGGAACTAAAAAGTAAATAAAATATAAAAAAAAAGAAAAGTAGATTAGATAAGATAAAAAGCTTACATAGATAATTGAACAAAAATCCTAGCAATCATGCTCAGCAAAGTTATTTTTATTTCAAGCAATTATTAACCATAGCTAACAAACATATCCCAACTACCTTGGCCACATTATGAAATATCTTTACCTTTCAAGATTATTGAAGTTGTATATATTTGAACAACAGAAGCATATCAAATCATGCTTTATGCCTCCAACTAGGTTTTCAATAGATTTACTTAAACTTTGCTGGTTGGTATAGTACCACCGGTATCTTATTGCTCCAATAGAAAAATGGTACCAGTACATGTACAGGACACTAGCACTCTATTGAACTATTCCATACCAACTGTACTAGACTGGTTGTGCACCAACAGATACCAATCACATTGGTAGCATGCTGGTTGCCTTTATTCTAGTTGATATTGACTACCTTGATCCGTCTTGACCATATTGGCACAGTAGTGTTCCTGGTCGAAACCAATATGAGGCTTGATATTGGCATTTAAACCATTTTGTCTACCCATTTTCCCAATATTAAGCCACAAACAACTAAGCCCCATGTGCCATTTGGATTTCTTTGCATCTTTGTTTCACAAGTATAACATCTTACTTTTTCTTGTTCACCTTACCATTGTATTTTTGTGTCATATGTATAACATCTAACCTTTCTCCATCCTCTTACCATCGAATGATGCGATTCCTGCACATCCTCTAACATATTTATTTTTTTACCACTCCTTTGTTCTATCAAATTTATCCTCAAATTTGTTCTCAACTCATATATGGCTCTAGATAATTAAAAAGGACCACTAGCTATTAAATTCCAGGATTTATGACTCATTTGGATACAAATTATGGCATTGAATACTCATACAAAGCATTAAACAAGTTGCATAAATGCATAAAGAAAAAGAATTTCAAATTAAATTCAAGTTGAAAACGGAATGCCATCAAATTTCTAACTTAAAAATCCATGATGGAAACATACTGATCGAAAAATTTCACTTCTCAACAAATAAAGTTCTTTAAAAAAAGAAAAGTCTCTTATCTCTGCCAAATTTGTCACTATTACATGAGAGCAGCCCCTTCTATAATCCATAACAAAAGGAAGGTCCATTCTGAGCACATCTTATAGAGGAACTTGATGCGATAAGAAATGGGGAAAAAGACATTATTAATAACCAATTCTGCTCAAATATTTCTCTATTATTTCATGAGGACTCATAAAGTCAAGTCAGTAGAACACTTAATGGTTTAGTATCTAACATATTAAACTATTTTATAAGCACTATTTTTTTCATTTACTATGAGTACCTTTGCGGCAACCTCTCCAAGGTTCGCAGACATGGCAAAATGATTTTGGATGACACGAAATGAAGGATCTTTGAGCCCTCTTGCTATAGCCTGTTTAAAATATCAAAACTCCATATCTTTATACAGCTATTGCATCAAAAATATGAACACACACTTCAAAATGCATAATCTGCAAACAGAGCATCAAACATTGACAAGAAAATGATTGATACATCAAAACTTAGCATTCACAACAAGCTTCCTCCAAAAGATATTTATAATATACTATTTAGGAAGAACATTTCCTCTGTTGTAGAAAAATGTTGCATTATAAATATCTTCTACTTGTTAACTTATGCTAATCTCATAATGCAGAAATAATCTAGGGGTTTTTTGGTTGTTAGGTTTTACTAAAATAGGTTCTATACAAAACCTAAAATAAACAAGTTTTACAAAAATGCTTGTTCGGTTGCTTTTACACAACTTGTTAAGCTTTTACATTAGACCTGAAAAAGGAGGTCTACAAAACATAACATCCCCTGTTATTTGTAAAAACAATTATCAAAAAAAAAAAAAAAGTTCTCTAGCTGTCTGTTTCAGAAAAACTCGCAGATGATCAAACAGCTCCATAGAGTGTAATATACAGTAGATACAACAACATCAAGTGCATTGAGAATGGTGTGACCTTAACATTAAGTGCGTTGTTTTGGTGTGTCCTTGAAACTTGTCACCTAACGACTCACCCCAATAGCTTAAGCTAATTGAGATTGGTTTGACAATATATATCATGCTTAATACCCTCACTACCATGCAGCCCTGACTGTGCACATATGGGAATAAGCAAATCAAGACATTAATTGGAACAAATCAAGAAGACAACTTGGTGAATTAAACAAATAACTGACTTGGAGGGTATTTGAAGTCATGATCTCCAGCAATTGGAGCTCCGGTACCATGCTAACTAACCATTTGGAGTTGTTAGAACCCATAAGATAGGAAAGTCCAAGAAATTAACAAAGGATTTACGCTCATGAAAAGTTTGATTCGAATCTTTAAATACCTTCCCAAGATTCCCTAAGGATGCAAGTGGGAGGAAATATGCTGGATACAGTTGTGTGCTGAGCTCAAAGATGCTGCATAGTGGATTAATCATTGCATGGTCACATTAATTTAATGAAAATTATATCAATTTGTGGGCAAGGTGCTTGCAGAAACCTTCCAGTGCTTCCAATGATATCTGCATACATCCGCCATTGTTTTGGGTCATCATCAAAAAGACTCGCAAAACGCCCACCTAACATACACACATAATTCTTAGCAGAAGCAAATGGTTTTATAATTTTCTCTACATGATTATTAATGGTTTCCTTTACCAATAAACAGACGTCCAACAGCTCCCAGGCCATCCTTTGACACCCATCTGGCGAAAGGTCAAAATAGATACATGAGTGCTGACAGACTTTGTTAAAACATAAATCTGTACATAATTATCAACTTCTAGCTATAATATAGTTGTCTCCAACCAAAGACCAACAAACACTGTCCTGCTTCTTAATGGAAAAACTGACTTAATAATAACTAAAGGACTCAAAAGTTATACTAATTGTTCAACCAGATTAAAACAAAGTAACCAGTATCTTGTCATATACCCCTGGACTGCAGGTCTTATCTTTTGAAAAAAAACCAAATTTTGATCCATCATGATTAAATCATATTTAGATTCCGGAAAAACCTTCAGGGGCATGTTTGGTGTTGCTTCTGCTTTATAAAAAGAAAAGCTAGAATCTAGGTTTTCTAACTTCTACAAAAAGTACTGTTTTCTTCATGCAGAAGTGCTTCTCAGATAGTCATAAAACACTTATTTTAAAAAAAAAAAAAGTTTTTTTGCTTTTAAAGTCACAACAGTACTTTTTAAAGCAGTGTCAAACATAACATAAAAGAAATAGCATAACACTCCTAGAGCATGATACAATAGTTTGAAATAATGATAGATGCGATTCAACAAGTAGCAACAAGAAGACCAGCACAATCTAACAATCACAATTAAAATAGAGAGACACAAAAGGATATTTAGAATCAGTGATTAGGACAATAACATGACCTCAAGTTAGTTACATGTACAGATCATGCTATGTATAGCAAAGTAATCAAGGATACAAACTTAAATAGTTTCTCAAACAGATTAATTTTGAGACAAAGAAGTAGGAACATTACCTTATAGCAGCAGCAGCAGCAGCAGCACTAGTTCCTTCAAAAGAGCCTACACCAACAGCCTAATGCAATCTTCATATATAGTAGTCAGTTTGGATTATTTTATGAATGTAATATCAGGTCAATAAACAAAATGGTCATCTCTCTTTCAAACATTAGGTGTCACTTTGAAATTAGATCAACTAAATTTGGCTAGAGTAACATAATTGGAATGGAGGTTATGCACTCTTAAAGTAAACATACAAGATAAGAGAAATAGAAACATCAGAGATATAGCCTCTATACATATTTAACCATCCATTGCACGCATAATTATTAAGAACAAACACATTCTTTGTCCATCATATATCCATCCATATTGATGTGTTGAAATGTTATTTCCTTGCATTTCTTCTTCTTCTTCTTTTTTTTTGAAAAGGATCTTTAGTGAATCAACAGATCACAATAGAACTTCCTTATCCAATGTAAAACTCATAGCATGACATGACATTAAAATGATTTATAGCAAATACTGAGACACAGCTTAAATGCTGAAACTTGAAATCTGTCTAAGATTAATTGGCTCTTCTATTTGAGGCTTTGCATGTCAATAGAGGAAAAACAATTTCGGAGCAAATATACAATTCACAATGATGATTTACCTTCAAAAGACTAGAAGTTACCAACGTGTGACAGATCCATCCTGTTACATTTGTAGGGAACTGCAATAGCATGTAATCCAGATAATCTTCTGAGACTGATTCTGGAGGATTATTCAAATGGAATATGTCAACACAGACATTCTTCCTGAGGGGTGGGTTGGTGCATGCATGCGTGCGTGCGTGCGTGTGTGTTTGTGTGTGGGTTGGTACATGCATGCGTGCGTGCATGCATGCATGCAAACTGACAACTACATAAGATACAACAACACAATACATATGTTGCATTTGTTGAGAACTGCAATAGCGTGTAATCCAGATAATCTTCTGATCTTAGAGGATTACTCAAGTGGGATACCTTAACACGGACACTCCTCTTGCAATATTTTCATAGAAGTATATATGCAAATCGATAACAGCAGATGATATAATGACAAGATTGTCAAAAACCATCAGAAGATACATGTTAATTGCATAAACACCATTGATTAATCATAACTGGTTGCTTGATGGTAGAATTTTCAAAAGAAATTATGACTCAATTTCAGCCAGACAATATACAATTTTCAAAAGAAATTGCAATGGACCAATTTCACAATCATGGCATGTTGTTTCCAGCATACAAGAACAGCAGTCAATTACTAGATGAACTTTTATCAGGACATAGCCAAAAGCAGTTCATGGTGAAATCCTCAAAGTAGATAATGTATAATAGAGGAGATGGTGATCATTAAAACTATTAACTTCAAAATTCAAACCCCTGTGCAAATTTTAGTAAATTATATGAGTGCTAACTATGAATTCATGTTTGCCATGCAAAGGTGGGGGAAAGTGGGTTCCTATCTCTTTGGAGAAGATTAACGTAATGCTGTATTTCATCATACAAATGGTTGCATATCAAAGTATAAGTTTCATGCTCTATCCCATTCGAGTAGGCTAACCAGCATGCTAAACTATGGATGTCCAAAATTGGTCTTTGCACGTCAACGAACAAGGCTGATCTTGACACACATGGTGGAGCACCTTTCTAGTCGGATGTCTTCCTTCCACAAGAGAAAAGAAGATAGAGCATTAGGGGCTCAAAGTAAGGATGGCAACGAGTCGGGTACCATATTTTTTTTACACTATCCAAACCTATATTCGATTTTAAAACCCAAAAACCAAAACCAATTTTCAAATTGGTTCTTTAAAAAAGGTTAAATCCAACCCATAACCAAATCGGTTATGAAAACCAGGTTAGGTCAAAACCAGTTATCCTACCCAAACCCAACCCAAAATTAAAATAAATTCATTTTTTATCATAGAAATATAAAAAAATATATCCCTATATCAATTAAACAACACAAATAAAATTAAAATAAATTAAATAAGATGCATCTGCAACTTTTTTTAAAAAAAAATAAAACATAACATAAACTATAACCATTAAAAATATAACAATTTTTGTAACCTTTAAATAACTGAGCTTTTTGGATATTCGGTTTTCTAAATCTAAACCTGACCCAGTTTAAACCAGGTTTTAAAATCTCAAACTCGAAACCGAACCGAATCCAATTTTTTACCATCCAAATCCATTTTTTTCAGTTCGGTTCGACTCAGATACCCACAAAAATCTTATCTATTGCCATCCCTATCTTAGAGTTTTCCTTCGACAAAGATCCTTCGACACTCAAGTCAATTGAAAGTAAACAAGAAGGTCCTAGGACTTTTGGATGAGCTACCAAGACTCAAGAAAAGAGAGATTTTGTTTGCCTAAGGTGATTAGGATTGCTTTTATAGATATTGGAGTTGTATTTTGAGTCAGACTCTCATGTTGGATGGTTCTTATTAATTTTGATCCTCGAGGAAGTAGCATCCACAAATGAGTATTCCTAGAATAGATAGGCTAATTCATATTCAAGATGAATTTATGCCAGATAAGGAAAGTTTTGATCAAACTAGGATAGATCAACCATCATAAAGGAGAGCTCTTCTCTAATTAGAGTTCTCTTCACGTTGGTATCCGATGGTGCAACGTGTCACCATAGAATTAGCCAATCAAATCACATCATCCCCCACTTTCGAAGGTTGAACTTAAATCTATGTTCAAGTCACAAAAGTAGCTTGAATTTTCATATGATCGATGTATCTCAGGCTTATTAATGCTTTCTTGTATGGTTGAGCTATCATAAAGCCCATCTTCAACTTAGCTGTTAGGTGGCTAATCTTTGTTTGAGCTATCATTTGGCTCATCTTTAGCAAAGCTATTAGGTAGCTCATCTTTGACTGAGCTATCATATAGTTTAGCTTTGAAATATAGCTTGGTTTGGACTACTCTTTTGAGGTAGAGGGAACAAGCCGACTTATTTGGCACTGTTCGTAAAGCTTCAAGTATGGCGCAAATCTTGATGCAAAGTAAGACAGCTTGACACATCACCTTGAGTTCCACACTACATTCCATGCAATTTTGGAGAGGTCAGCCTCTCGCATCGAGCATAGATGTTAAACATAGTAGGTCAGTTTGTAATGTCCTAACCATAGTTCTTTTGAGAAGTTTATGCCAAGTCTTTTAGGGCCGGTTCTCAGAACTCAGATTTTTGCTGTTCTAGGTCTTCAAGGGTGACTTGATTACTCAATATGTCTCTCAGGTTGGAGCATAGGACACATGCTGTATAGAGTATCATTTTTAGCTAGGCTAAAGTCCACTCTTGACTAACTTAGCTTTTAGGATACTCTCCAAGCCTTTGATCGACTTGTCTTTCAATGATCAAGTTGAGGGTCAGTCAGACTCGGAACTAATCCGAGTTATATTCGATAAAATTTTTTGTGGTTGCTGGTCGAGTGATTAGGTTGGATGTTGCAACTCTTATGTCAAGTCTAACATTGTTAGTATACAGGTTGTGGCCTTGTATAACCAGCCTTTGTTCAGCCAAGCTGAAATTGGAACTTAGGTTGGTCTTACATAACCAACCATTATTTAGTCAAGCTGAAATTGGAACTTAGGTGAGTTTTACGCAACTGGCCTTTATTCAATCAAGCTGAACTTGGCTCAAGTCAGTCTTAACTCTTTAGATTGATTAATAAGATCGATTTTGACTTTTCAAATTAGCCTTAATTCTTTAAGTTTAATTCTTCAAGTTAGCCTTGATTTTGATTAGATCAGCCTATACTTTGGTCAAATCAGTCTTAACTCTCAATTTAAGTTTAATTCTTTGGGTCAGCCTTGAGTTTTTAGGTTAGCTATGACTTTGATCAAGTCAACCTTAACTCTTCACGTCAGCTAATTTAACTCATCAGCCATCACTCTTCAAGTTAATCAATTTAGCTCATCAGTTGTAACTCTTCAGATCGATTGATTTGACTCAAAGTTGTAGCTCTTTATGTTATCTAATTTTAAATCATCAATTGTAGCTCTTCAAATCAATCGATTTAAATCATCAATCATAATTCTTTAGTTCGATCGATTGAAGTCATCAGTTGAAGCTCTTTGGATCAAGTAATTTAGCTCATTAACCGTAGCTCTTTAAGTTAGCTGATTCAGCTCATTAGCCTTCTTCAGATATTTTGGCAAGTCTCTCATACCTCGAACATACCCTATAACTATCCTTGGCTAACTTGAGCATGGCTCATACCTGCTTGAGAATTGCTTGCTCTTTGATCTCTCCTCTTAAGTGGCATAACTAGATGCTCTTGCTCGATTCTCACAAATGATATCAATCTACTAACATCAAAAATGATCTTCACACATCAACGAACAAGGTTGATGTTGACACCTATAGTAGAGGACCTTATCAACCAAATGTCTATCTTCTTGCTCGAGAAAAGAAGACAAAATGTTAGGGATCTTGAGTTTTTCTCAAAATAAAATCATCTAATGCTCAAGCCAATCGAAAGTGGATAAGAAAAAGAACCTAGAGCTCTTGAACAAGCTAACATGACTCAAGCAAAGAGAGATCTCATTTGCTTAGGATAATTAGGGCTGCTTTTATAAACATTTGGAGCAATTATATTTTATGCCAGACCTTTATGTTGAATGGCTCCTATTAATCTTAATACTAAAGGAAGTCGCATTGGAGGAATTTTTGATGAATAAATGGACTAATTCTTATTCAAGATTGATATCAGATATGGAGAGTTTTGATCAAATTAGAATAGATCAGCTAGAAAAGTTCTTCCATTAAAATTTCTCTTTTTGTGCTGGTATCTAATTGTACCACATGTCACCACAAGATTAGTCAGCCCAATTGGACCACATTATGTCAATGAAAGATTCATGTCCCAGGAGGAAACTCGGTGAAGGCAAAGAAAGTTCCTATATTTACCTGGAAACCCTGCAGGTAATATAAAATTCTTGAAGGCGTCTGGAATCCAAGATAAGTCTGAGAGGCGTTCTTCTACCATAACATTCATCAACGATCGGCGCCCATTCCAGTAAGTTTGTAGTTGTGAGTTATTATCTAGCACGTATCTTTCAAATGCAGAACCAAAAATGAGAAAGATTCTCAAATACATAATGATGTGTTTAAGATATCATCTTTGGCTACCCACCTCTTAGCCGTGCCGTCTCGGCGTCTCTCCACAAGTATGGGTCGCGGCTCTCTGCAACAATAAGAGTAACAACCAAAAAAGACAAAAAAACAAAAAAACAAAAAACAAAAAACAAAAAACAAAAAAACAAAAAAAACAAAAAAAAACTAGGATTAGAATTAGAGATCATCGAGTGACAGAGAACAGGAGGAGGCTCACCTGGGAGGCGGTGGGATCCCATGGCCTCGGTTGCTTCGACCAATATCATTATCATCGTCGTCGGGGATTTGTGATTCGTGAGAGCAGCGTGGAAGCAGATGCAGGTGAGGGCAGCTGCAGCGGAGATGTTGTGGAGGGAGAGGAGCGAAACTGGCTGGATATGGAGATGGAGATGTTGCGGTAGAGCAACGCAGCAGCAGCATGGTCACATGCCCACTCTCGCCAGACCCTGGTTCCCAGCAAGGAAGGAGAGAGCTGGGCTCTCCTCTAAATGCGACGGTCGGGGACAGCTGTGGCTGTGGCTGTGGCTGTGGTTGTGGGCGGCAATATCATGTGCTGACTGGTATACGTGTCGGCGGATGCCCCGCTTTCTTTTCCTTTTTATTTTTTCTTTTCTTATTAACAATTTTCATTTAAAATTTAAGATTTAGAATTTAAGAATTAAAAGTTTAGGATTTAAAGTTTAAAAATTTTGAATTTAAAGTTTTAGGTTTTAAGTTTTAAAAATTTAGATTTTAGGTTTTAGGGTATAGGATTTAGGATCTAGGGTTTAGAGCTCAAGATCTAGAATTTAGGGTTAAAAAATTAAGGGTTTTAGGATTAAGAATTTTTGGATTTGAGGATTTAGAATTTAAGGATTTAAGGATTCAAGAATTTAAATTTTACAAATTTAAAGGTTTTAAATTTTTAAAATTTTTGATTTAAGATTTTTAAGATTTAAATTTTCTAGAATTTAAAGGTTTTAAAATTTTTAAATTTAGAATTTAGAATTTAAAGCTTGTCTGTCTATCAAGGTAGCTGATCACCTTCTTTAGACTTTCCTATCTTGTGGTTTCTAACCAAACTTCTCATCCTAGTATATATCATAATCCATTGTATGACATTTGAGTAATATGTGTACGTTATTATGCTTAAAATGCTAATTATTTATTAAGAGTCGAGGAGGTTTTGGATACCACCATACAAATTTTGACAGTTAAAATCATTGAGAAAAACGATGAAGAAAAAAAAAAAGGAATTGTTTATTCTGATGGCAACGTTTAACTTGTTTCTTCAGCTGGTTCATTATACCATTTGGAGGAAAGGGTTTTTTGTTGCCAAAAAAAAAAAAGTAGTCCATGCACACGATTCAAGGCAATTGGTTTCAAGACGCGCTGTAGCATATTGCCCATGGAAAATGAATGCAAATCTGTAACTATACAAATGATGGAAATTGATGTGGTTGTTTGTATTCAGAGGTTTACATGGTATATCGGAGAATGAGGAGATGGGCACACTCTAATTTCCATAGGTCTCCACAACAGGATAGCTACATGAAAGGCAACAAAGGGCGTAGAAAGGCTGTACAGCGAATGAAGGCCATGGATTACATGCTAGCTATATTTAGACAACCAATTAATAGTTATCAATCTATTATTTATAGGACATATGTAATTCAGGGAAGTCACCAGTTGCCACACATAATTGATAGCATCCTGATGTTGCTATTTTTAGATGGTCACTAAAAATTGAGGCAAGGATTCTAAAACTAAACATGCAAACATACCTAAGCATCGCAGGAAAGAAGCATGCTTTGTTGAAGAAAATTACAAGCTTCTTTTTGCCAGTAAAGTAACCTCTAATAAGTTTTGCAACCTCTAATAAGTTTTGCTGACCAAAAAAAAGTATTCGCAAAGCCAACATGGAATTCGGCTTTCTTCATGGAGCATCGTCCATGCCGAAGCATTCAGTCGTACAATACACTCCTCAAACAAAGGACAAAACTCGTACATTTTAACATGATAAAACTTGCCTGCATTGTTTCTTGGCACAGAGAAAAAGTGACTCCCTATATTTTTCTTAGTTATTCCTGGTCTTCACTCGTTAAGCATGGTAATGCATAAACCATGAAAAACATCTTGCTATGATATCTAAACGCATGGAAAACTCAGAGGGCTCGTGTTTTTCGTATGCCTCTGGAGTAATCAGCATAATCAGTCGAGGCTTTCAAGCAATTCTTTGAAGGAGGTGTTTTTTCTCCCTCCATACCATACGCAAGACATGCATAGAGCTACAAATACCTACCTCGATTGAGATGAGGCATACAGGCAAAAAGCAAGCTGAGAAAGGTACCGACAATAAAGGCACTTCCACTCATCTATTCAAAACTACAGCTGAACTTTCAGCTTGATGATGATTATATAAAAGCCATGCACACAGCGTGAATGGTATATCAAAATGAAAAAAATAGGCATTACAATGACTGAAAAATTGAAGATGATGCAACAGTATAAATGATGCAACAACCTTCAATCATTAAAAAATTAAAGATGAATTCTTCTCTACATATAATGCCTCAAGCTCATCTACTGACCTAATTAACTCATTATTTATAATTTTATTTATTTATTTATTTTATAAATTATCTAAAATTTATCTAAAATTTAAAAATAATATTATCAAGCTTTCAAATGAATAAAATAATGCATCAGAATTTATTTGCATGCTAATAGCAGATAAAAAATAATATCTAAATGTATATAAATATTTTATTCAAAAATTATATAATTTAATTATTTACTAAATTACTCATGATAAATGGCTTACTTACCTTTTATCGCTAATTCATATGTTCAAATTAATTGTTTAGGTTTTTGACACCTTCAATATAATATTTAAATTTTTAATTTCTAAAAATCATGATGCCAATATAATTTTTATCATTCTATCAAGTTTAGTTTTGGATCCAACTTAGAGCTTGATTATCTTAATTTATATCAATCCAAACAGTGTAACAAAATTTTTCTATAAACTAGAGCTATCCTAGATTTAATCCTGATTCTAGAATGACTGGGATAGGACTAATTTGGGTTTCAAAAATTGAATCCAAATAGGTTCAAATGGATTAAACTCAAGGCTCAAATGAATTGCCAACAGTCAACCCATCATTTTTTTTTGTCGTTTTTCGCAATCCAAACTCAAACTAAAATATTCGGTTCTTTTTCCTTCCGCTCTTTGTTCCTTTTTTTTCTTCTTCTCTCTCTTTTCAAAAACTTACTCCATCTCTTCTCTTGGTCCTCTCCTTCTCTCACACACAACCTAGGGCCACATCTCTTTTTTTTTGTTCTTCTTCTTCTTCCTCTTTTCAAAAACCCATTCCATCTCCTTTCCTGATCCTCTCCCTCTCTCACGCACAACCCATAGCCCCATCCTTTTTTTTTTCCCCTCTCTCTCTCTCTCTCTCTGACCTTCTCTCTCCCTACCTTTATTTCTTGCTCTTCACCTGGCAATTCCTCCCAACTGACCGCTAGTTTCCTCCACCAGCTAATCAGCTAGTGCCAACCAGGTTTTTGTTTTTATTTATTTTTTAATTCTTAAACCCATTGAATTTTTCCCTTTCATTTTTTTTTTCTCAGATCCTAGATCCATCTCCCTCTCTCCCTTGAAATAGCAACCTAGATCTCTTTCTCTACCTCTTGCTTTCTTCTCTCTACCCTTCGGATCAAATATTAGGCTGAAACATAAAATAAAGGCAAAGGGAGAGAGATTACCTATGGATAGATCAAGGCTTATGAGGAGGAGATGACAACGAGAAGAACAAAAATGAACCAGGTGTGGGATGAGGGGAGGGGAAGAAGAGTTTTTAATCCTCTTTATACTTTCGAGGATCTATGAGTAGTGAACGAAGGAGGCGGTAGAATCTCCTCTTTCGGCTCAGTTTGGTAACACCACGACGATCTAGACGTTAGACTTCTTCCTCCTTAAAATAATTTCATCCCCAAACCCTCATCAGAAAAGGAAGTCCACTTGGTATGCATTAGCTTTCACTTAAGTTTTTGGGCCACGTGGTTTTAACCCATTAACAGATTAATTAGGCCAGTAGATGGGCTTGGAGCGATACAAATGGTATCAAAGCCGATCCGAGTATACGAAAGTTGGTGGGTATGAGGAAAGGGCTACCTATGGGATGATGGTAGAGTTCCGCTATGGTGTGGAGCCACCCTTGCAGCACTAACGATCCGGCTCGATGTCAAATTCTGGCTAGCTTGTGGCATGCAATGAGGACGTCGCATTATAAGGAGAAAAAATTATGATATCCCAAATTTAATCCCACATTAGATGGGAAAGAAATGTGTCATATGCGTATAACTCCAGTCCACTTGCTACCCATTAACTTCCACTCGAGTTTTGGATCACGTGGTTTTGATCCGCTAATGAAGTTAATTGGACCAGCAGGTGAGCTTGGAGCATTACAAATGGTATCAGAGCCAATCTGAGTGTGCGAAAGTTGGTGGGTATGAAAAAAGGGCTATCCATAGGACAGTGGTAGAGTCTTGTCATGGCATGGAGCCACCCTTGCAGCACTAACAATCCGGCTCGGGGGTTGATTCTGGTTAGCTTGTGGTGTACGACAACGACATCGCATTATAAAGAGAGGAGATTGTGATATTCTAAATTTAGTCCTATATTGGATGGGAAAAAAAATGTGTTATGTGCTTATTAACTCAAGTTCACTTGTTACTCATTAACTTTTACTCGAGTTTTTGGGCCATATGATTTCGGCCCATTAACAAGGTTAATTGGGTCAAGTAGGTAGGCTTGGAGCGTTACATCACAAAAAGAAAGAGAGAGAGAGATGGATTGAATCTCTCATGCATCCACTGTAACTAGTAAGCCTTGAACAATCATACAGAAGGGGGATGATTTCGATTTTGATACATCCGTCTAAATATTTTTGCCCCTTCAAGTTCAGCATGCATTTCTCTCTCAGTTCGTATGCCCATTGGGTTGTGTAAGAGCTACCCTTGAGTGTCACATAAAAATTTCGTGTTGATGGTGTCAATATGCTTAAACTCATCCAAGCGAGCATTAAACTGATTTCTCATGTCAAGGGCAGGTTCAAGCACATCTGATTGCAGAAAAACCTGGCAACATCAAAATTAAAGCAGGATAAGCAGCAGCGCAATACTTAATTTATGTGCCCAAACATCACAGCATAAAAACAACTAGAGAAAGAGAGAGAGAGAGAGAGAGAGAGAGAGAGAGAGAGATAAACAAGAAAAAGACTAAAGGCATAGTTTTAGCATCACAACACTTAATTTACATGCACGAACACCACAAAACAAAAATAGGGAAAATAAGACTTAAGGCAAAGTCTACCATGTCCCATATTTCCAGTAAGATTGGTAAATAACATCAAACCAATGTCCAGCCTTCAAGATACCAATACCATACTGCTTTCAGGGAGACGCAGAAGGATGAAGCGTCACTATCTCAGTACCATGCACCCTTCATATTTATTAATATGCTAACAACAATTTGCTGGTATAAAGTGTGGGATCCTAGGCAAAGTTAGTTCTGGATGTAAAAACAATGCTCTGTAGAAAATACTTATCCTCTTCTTGTCTTTTACCTTCTAGTATAGCTGTTCTTTTTACAATTTCACAAAATAAATCATATGCATAACTACAATGAGAAATTTTATCCTAAATATTGGGCTCAGCAAAACTTAACGAAGGAACAATGCCAAAGGTAATGATGATGATAATTTGTTATGCAGGATGGGTTTTGGAAACAAATGGATTGATTGAATATATGTTGTCATGGCCAGATGCTTTCAGTCATTATTAATGGTCCATAAAAAGGATACTTTTGATAATTGGATAGAGTATGAGTAAGAAGATGATATTATGCCTCTTTTCTCTAACTTTTGTTATAAGTACCATTGAATTTTTGACAACAAAAGGCAATATTTAAGGTTATAGGCTATTATGTAACTATGGTGTTCCCTGTACCATCCCCTGTACAATCTGCCAATGAAAACATTGATTTTATCTGAGGATAACTTGGATCAATTGGAAACAATCAAGATATGACACCTAGCTTTGAATGGACAAAAAGGATTAAGGTCTTTTGCAGGAAGGCTTCTATTATTGGTTCTAGATATAGGTAAAAGGCATTTGGAGAAAGGCGGCAATTCTTATCCTTTCTAGAGTAGTGACGATGCAAAAAAAAATATCCTTGACTTTAAGGGCTTTTCTGACAACTAAGATGCAGTTACTGAGAGGATGATAAACAGCCAAAATGAAAAAGAGGGGGCAGGGGGAGGAAGGAAGGAAAAAGATTTCTGGGATTGGAAAAGAATTTCTGCGAAATAATATCATACCGAATCATCAAGCAACTTTGTATGAAGCAGAGGCTTAGGGAACGGTGGAAGATTTGACAACACCAGTTTGGATGCTGTGCAGGGGTCTTCTTGCGGTCCTTGGTTACTAGAAGTGGGTTTGTGCGAGAGAATTTGAGTGTGGATGCGAGGAAAAAGGTCTCTTGAAAATCATTACGATAAGGAAGAGAATGCGGGGGCAGATTTCCAGAAAGATTCCTCAATGATGTAGGATTTTTAAGTGAAAAATTTTAACTATAACAATATAGCTATATCTTACGAATATATAGTTACCTAAATCATATAACTAAATATACATTTCTATTGCATTATAAATCAAAATTTTTGCAACATCATTCAGCGCCTCTTAATAACTTAAACATCAAATTAATTGGAACGCACATATGTACCTCTTAGCTGCATGATAACTCTACTCAAAAGAACTCTGCAACCAGGCTCTTCCTTGGCAGCACATCGTCTTGCCCCATAAGCCAAGCACCCTGCAACCAATCATCTCGGCTCAAAACAACGTACCACCATGCCATAACTTTTCCATCGTGTCACTGATCTACAAGCTAACCATGCGGCCTTCAGATACTCACAAAACCTTTACGGCATGGCTTGCAATACCACACTGTGCAAGACAGCTTGACAAGCCCAAAATATCACAGGCCCAGATTGCGAAGCTGACCTGTTCCACAGCTCCTTGGAGCCATAGTTGATTGTGCACTCTCAGCCCATCAAAGATTCTTTCGTCTAATCTGCCCTTGATCTTTGTCATATGCTCGTGGCCTATTCACCCAACATTGCGTGATAGCACCGTGTTTTAGCACCTAGTTTGCCATCAGATAATTAGCAATAAAAAATGGCAACATCTCTATGCAGCCCATTGTCTGACTCCTACAACTGATTGGCTGTTTAACCTGTTGGCACAACTACAATCCTAAGCATGTCCTAGATTCCTAGTTTTGATATCTCAATAGCCACATCTTGCTCCATGGCTGACCAACTCCCTTAGGTCCCCAGGTAGCACCACATTGCCTCACAAGACCTGAAAATTTTACCTCTTAAGATGGGCCAAACCCTTACCAAACTGTCCCCTATCATCTGCACACTCCACTGCAAAGATCAAAAACACAGAACAGTCCAAAGCAAACCCCAAGGACAAACATTGAATATCTCCCCTCTGCATGACACGACTAACTTACACAACAAACATACTTTGGATGCTTCCATGTGAGGACACCCAAGCATGTAGCTTCCTTACCCCACAAAGATATACCATGATGGACCCATGTCCTATGAGCCTGGGAGTGTTGAGATGCTTTCCACTGAAGGCCCATATACCCCTTCTAAAATATGTAGAGTCTGCCTAGGTTCCTAATATTCATCTTGGTTGCCTATTGCTGAGCTCCTGGATTTAGATCAACAAGGTCCCTAAAATCACACCATGCCTCACTTCGTTACCACTCCGACAAGGCATCCAATTTTTCAAAAGAACAGGGGTTCAAAGATCGCCCAAGTGCATTCTCATAAGGATTGGGTCCATGTAGTGTTGGACTCAAGACTTCGCACAAAGCCTATACGCTAGCACTCTAGGTGGTGACACTGCGGTGTGAGGAGGTTTTCTCAAAGCAAAGTAGCGACCTTAAGTGCAACTATGGATGGCTAAGTTTAAATGGTACAATGAATAGGTTGACTGGCTTGAACGTGAGAAGGGAACTTTTGTCATAGGGACGTGTAACAATCACTATGAATTAACAATGTTGAAAGTCCTACTTTTCAAGATGCCAAAATGAATGATCCCACACTAAATAGAGTGACAATGAAATTACAGAGATAGTTACAAGATCTATGATCATCAAATATTTTTTGGGTGTCAGCATATTGTGCATGGTAGAGAGAAGCGTTTGATAAAGGGAATCTCCCTACTCTTTCACCTAGTTACTTGTGTTGATTCTGCATGGGAGGAATTCAGAGAATGAAGACTTCACTGAAGAAACAATGCCCTACCTAACCAATCTTTCCCTGCGAGATGAACATCACCATGAACACTAGCCTATGAAAACATTTAGGGGCAGTTTGGATAAACTCTGTTTCCATATTAAATGGGAATTGGATAATCCATAGGAACTTCAAACCACAAAGGAATATAGTCTTGCATGGAAGTTTGGATGCAGTTTTCACGGACGAAAAATGCACACAGCAAATGTTTGATTCCATGGGAAAAAAAAAGCACAGACTAATTCTTAACTTTTTTTATTCCCATGTTTCGTGTGAGAGGTGCTTGCATCCCTTTCTTAACACGGCTATTCAATCATGATCCATGCTCAACACCTACCTGGGATCCACCACCATGAATAGTTTTGTAAGCACTTATGTGTGATCGCTGGTGCACTTGCATGCGACCTTTGCATAGAGACACCAATGGAAAATGATCTTTTCTGGTGCTGCTCCAGATTTAGCTTTGACTGACACCCAATAACATCTACTTGTGATAGATCAACTCAATATAATATAAAGCTGCATCTAATTTGGTCTAATTGGGCTGCATGAGCACTTTCATACCAAGCCACAGTCAAGTTAGGATATTTTTTCATAAGATCTGTCTTACCAAACCGATGCTGGATAATATCTTGCTTCCTATATCAGCGAGCACAGCAGGTAAAAGTAGGGTTTAAGACACATTAGGTCAGTGTAATTCAAGGTGATTGATGTGACGTGGTTGCCCACCACTGCGTGCGATGTGCCATGAAGCGTTTTTCCTAGATAGAAATCTTATTTTTCAAACTCTCACTTAGAAAGTCATTTCCTAATGGAGCCTAATCGGATAAGGTTTTGATTCGGATGAGGCGCATCGCAACTCATCAACATCTGTTCTTTAAAAATTGAAATATGAGGAGCCATCCGTAACAGCAAAAGTTTGAGGGCCAAAAGTCTATTTTAGCCCCCCCTCAAAAAAACTATAATATACTTTTAATACTCAAACATTCATTCTAAATTTATTTTTGATCCTTAAGCATTGTTATTATCTCTTATATTTATATTTTTAATATTTTATTATATAAAATTAATTAAAATTAACAAAATAACTGTCGTAAACATTTAGACTAGTTGAACTAGTTGGTAGGATGGCACGTTAGTTATTTCATCAATTTTAATTAATTTCATATAATAGAGCATCAAGAATGAAATATTCTTAAAATATGAGAGATTAAATCATAATAATTGAAAGTTTAAAAATCAAAATAAATTTTGTGTGAAAGTTTAAGGATAAAAATATATTTTTGCTTGTACACATATAGAAAAAAGGTAAGAGCATGCACAATCCGCATTCATAGGCTCATTTACCTTAACAATCATATCTGTTTTACCATTGGATGTCCACCAGGGCCATTAAGGCCATTAAAATACTTCTTTGGCCCTTCTTGGCAAATGAGTACCTGACCTAAACTTCACTCAACCATGGGGTGGAGGCAACCTAACCTTAATGATAAATGGGTTGGACAGACGTGGAGTCAAAGTTAGACCCTTTGAAATTCTTTGAGTCGAGCATGAGTTTAAGATTTTTAAACCTTACTCAATTTGAATTTGTATAAATTACCTAGTTTATTATATAAATACATATATAATATAAACATAAATATATGATATTGGTTTTATCTACATCTTTCAACTAAATAAATAAAAAATTAATAAGATGTTAGAACATGATTTAAATATTTATCCTTGACTTTGACTGAAGGAAGTATAATTTTTCAATATTTAAGTTTATTATAATAATATAATTAATCATCAGGTACTAGTTATTCATGATTCAACTTAATTAACTTTTGAAAATATAATATTTGATATTAGATAGGCGTCTAGATTCTATTTTCATCCGATTTTAACTTGATACATATTTTTATTAGCAAACTTAGCCCTGAGTCGAGACATCGACCTTGGTTTGGACATGGCCCGACCCAGTAATACCCTTAACCACATTAGTCGTATAATCGAGCTTTAGTGGTAAAACTCGTGGTTATAATAAAGAACGATTGAGTGCAAAAATCATGCTAGGTCATCAGTCAGTTGATGTTAGGGATTTAGGGTTTAGGATTTAGGGTCTAGAATTCATTTTACTCAGCTTTCTTTGAAGAAATCATGCTAAGTCACTAGTCAGTTGATGCAAAGACCATGTGTTTTTGGTTCCATTGATGACACTCTGCAATTATAAAGGTTGTGTGAAGCTCAGATTCCTTTTGCCCATCTTGCTCTCTATGGAGAGGAATAATATATTTAAATGAAGTTCATCCATTATTCTACTTTTGTATAGCGTGCAAGCAATATTTATGAGATTTCATTATTTTACTTTTCATAGCATGCAGTTATGTATTGTAAGATAAGCCTATCATACAGAATTTCTACGGTATATTATTGTACTTCTTTAATATGGTGCATTTGCAGGTAATGTCATCATTTGCCTTTGCTGCCATAAAAATGCAAATGCTAGGAAGTTTCAACTTGAGTAAGCATGGTGTGCACAGTGATGATAGCTTAAACAGTTCACAGTACTATATTGGGGCACCCCTAAAAGAATCATTTCTGAATCTTAGATCAACTTTTGTGAAAGGTTAGAGAATTACTGAATGTAAACATTTTAGATTAGGGTTAAAAAATTAACTTGTCAACTGTAGAACCAATACTGAATTATAGATTTGCTTTTGTTCTATTAAATTCTTCATAGTTTTTTCTATTAAACATTTTAGAGAATTACCGAATTTGCTAATATCTCTACTCACATGCGCAGTTGGGCAGTCCCTATCTACAAGACCAAATATAATCGGTTCATAAATTTTTAAGATCAGATAAAGCATTCCAACGATTTTTATACCTCCCCTTGTAACTGATATTTTCTCTAATATTACTCTTGAGCCATAATTAGGACACAGTTGTGAAAGTTTTGTAGATCATTTTAACATAAGAAATCAATTAGATCTTAGTTTTCATTATGCATTTACTATTTTGCATGCTTTTATCTTAGGCATTTTTTGAATTGCACGACAAAATTCCTCCTTTTCCAAGGGCAGTTGCAATGAAGATTATTAAGGAAGAATTAGGATGCTCTATAAATAGCATGTTTAGCTATATCTCTTATGAGTCTGTGGCTGCTGCTTCATTTGGTCAGGTAATATTGTGTTTGAAAATTTACTCTTATCTTGGTTGGGGAGCATACTGTGTTCAAGGATCTTGACTGAATTATCTTAGCTTGTCCATAACCCTGCAAAAAATAGTCTTTGCTTAAAATAGTTACAAATAAAGGAAAAAGGGTGATGAAAGATATTAAAAATCAATTAGAAAACTGATTAATGAGAGATAAATAAATATCTCAAAGATAGTTTGACAAGGTTTTCTTAGCTACTTAACATAGCTCTGTACCATATTAAGGTTCCAACATGCCAAGCCTGAAAAATTGTTTAATGCATTGATAATGTGTGAACTCAGGGCATACACAAAATTATGTGTCCCCAAAACAACATAATCTATCATACTTAGTAAGGGCTATGTATCAACTGAAAAATAAATTAATAAAAAGATATGATGTAGGATAATAGGGGGATAGGGTTGTTTACATGTGATGGTGGACCTAGAAACATGGATTAGTATTTTGGAAAAAGTTTTAAGGGTTTTATGAATAGGGATGTGGTTTCTGAAGTGTTCCTTTTTTTTTTTAACCCTCCCAAAGGGTTAATGGTAGATGGCAATAGTTCCAATGGGTCTTTAAGGGATCAAAGTAGAGCAAAATAAACTTATTATAGATCCAAGTATAATTAGATCTAAGATCAATTATCAACCATAAAAATGAATATCAATAATATGGACTAATAAGTAAGAAAGAAGAGTGTAATAGTTTAAAGATGGAAGAGCTAGAGGAAGAAGAAGAAGAGGAAACAGAAAGAAAATAAGAGAAGGGTAGGGAAGGCAGTTGAACCTTGGCTTCTTTGCTTCCATTTGGTCAAATTAAATCACAACCCTTTTAAAACCCTTACAATAGTAAATATTGACCCTTGAACTCAAAACAAGTCCTAGCCATCAATTAAAAGATAAGAAGAAAATTTGGAAGACAAAACCCCTGCCAAGTTGCTGCTACAGTATGTTGAATAGTTCTTAATACAACATTATGAATAATACCATGAATAGTACTTTTTACAGTAATGTTATAGCAGCTTGACATTGATGACTTTCTAAACATTACTGAAAATCTTTGATAAAATATGGATTGTTTGGATCTTTTAAATTTGTACTCTCCTACATTCTCTATTGTGGATCTTGTCCTTGGGATCTTGACGATTTGTGTTGTTGTACTCAACCATTGGATCTTCAACATGTGATGATGGATAGCCACAAAAGTTTCTCATAATTGCATTATTGATTGGTTGTTTTAATATTCATTAATTGACAACCAATAAGCTATGGGCATCCATTCAATGACAATGTTTGATGAAGCCATGTCAATACGGAGTGGATCTACATGTTATTTGATCTTCAATTGTGGATTTTGGAGTAATGACATGATACTGTCATAAGTGTCTACACATAGATGTCATTGTTTTGAAATTTTGCCTTAAAAACATCTAATGGATGTTTTATTACAGGTTTAGGTTCACCATGTGATGAAGCTTCAATTTTATGCTCATCTTGTAATTGTTCTTCAGCTTTGCATCTCTTGACCTACAATTTTGCCTCAATTTCTAAATTACCTAATGCTGCTACAATCATGTGTAATGTAGCATTCATTGACATCACATCATTATTGATAAATGTCAATTAAGTGTTTAACATCCCAAATATATTTCTCTTGTATTTTACATATTAATGAAGATTGTGGAAATTTGAAACCTAACCCCTCATTTCATTAACATGATAAAAGGGACAGAAACAAGAAGTAAATAGAACTGGTATTAATAAAGAAGGAAGACAATAGCCTTGATACCAAAATTTGTGTAGGACAATAGGGGGCTAGAGTTGTTTTTGTGTGAGGGTAGACTTGGAAGAGATGAATTAGAGTTTTGGCAAAAGGGTTTAGGGTTTTATGAATAAGGATAAGGTTTTTGGAGTGTTTCGTTCCCACACCCCTCCCTCTTAAAGGAGCAATAATAATGAAGGGAAAGAGTTCTAGTAGTATCAAGGGATCAAGGTAGAGCAAATAAATTGATCTTAAGATCAGTTATCAATCGCATAAAATAAATTGTAATAATAAAGAATAATAAGAAAAATGAAGGAGCAATAGTGTGAAGAGAGAAGAATCACAGGGAAGAAGACATAAACTTTGTTCCTTGAACTCAAAACAAAATTTAACTCTCATTTGAAATATAAGAAGAATAGTAAAGAAGACAAAAGCCTCTAATAAGTTGTTGCTATGTTACCCTAAATAATACCCACTAACAATAGTGTTACAATAGGTTGACATTACAAACTTTTTATGCATTTCTAAAGCTCATTAGTAAAACATGGACTGATTAGGTTTTTTTAAATTTATACTCTTCCACATCATTATGTTGATGAGTTAAATCCCTAAAAGAATTATGCAAAATTGATTAAAAATCTTCCTATGTCTACACACACACATATATTCCTTTCAAAATCTAGCCCATAGGTGTCATGCACATTATTTCCTACCATAGCTTGATCCATATAATCTTACATCTTGTTATATCTTGTATAGTATTTTTTTTCCCCTTAATAAACATTATAGTAGATGCAATATGCAATAGGTGCCTTCTGCTAGATGTTAGGAAACATGGTAGGCACTCAATATAAAGGAGCCTATTAGACAATTTATAATTGCAAGACATTTTGATAAAGCCAGATTTAGGCATTCATAATTGGTGTTGTACAAGATGCATCTAGTAGGTAATATGGCTAGTTGTATTATGCCAAGCTTTTCAGGAGCCAATGGATTTGCGGGCGAAGACTATAACAAATAAGTATTTGATTTTATTTTCATATCGTGAGGGAGTGTGCAAGCAAATAAGATTCAAAGGTTTTTATTGGATTTTTCTTTAACTTTATTATTAGAGATAATATCAAATATTATTTTGATTTCTATATATATACTTGAATCATCTAGCATCCTTATTACCAAGTCCTATTTCTACTATGATTCTATATTGATTTAATTCTATATATGTCTCTACCACATTGTATGAAGACAGCTCTGGATATATTAACAAGATAATTTTTGAAAAAAATTTCTTTTATTTATCAAAGGATTTTTCAATCTATATTGTTTTCAATTTATGTTGATCTCCAACCTTGACTCCTAACAATCAAATTGTTCTTCAATCTCAATATTTGATTAACTAACTATTTTTTTAAAATATTCAAAGTTAGCAATAAAAAAATATATTAGTGGAGATAAACATAAGGAGAATTGAATTTTCTTTTTACACTTTGTAAGGGCGGAGGTGGGGATTGGCATTCTGCGCTGCTTACTATAAATGCTGACTTTGCTATTAATTTTGCTTCTTTTTTTGGCAACACTTCACATCTCGTCAGCCAGATACCTTTTCCTTCTTCATTTTCTTACTACTGTATAGCTCAAACCTCATGGTTACGTAAGGATAAGTACTATTATTAAAGGTGCCACGGTCGCACAAGCTACTACTGGATTAATGACTAAGGTATCCTAATCTCTTTCTTCTCTATTATGCTATCGAAAAAACTTCTTGACTCTAGTAATTTTGATCTAATTACAAATCATTTTTTTTTCTCTTAAAAGAAAAAGATAAAATTAAAATAAATAAAAAGTGTATAGAAAATAAATTTGTTATCTTGAGCTTCCTCGAACCTTAAGACCTTAAGCATTGAAGGAGCTAGGTCGTATTTGATAAGCCTTAACTCCTTCAAGAGCTTATGGAGCTTGACTTCAATCTATTCCATCAGGTCGGTAACCATAACATTAACCAAGATACTTTGTTCCCTTATAAAAGGAGCATGTCCAATCTAATTCAAAGAGATTATCTCTTCATCTTGAGAAAAAACTTTAAGATCTTAGAACATTCCTCTGAGCTATTACTATCAAAAGTTTTTTAATAGCTTGAGTGTTGGAGGATCTCTATCGAAATAAATACCAAATCTTTTGTTCTTTCACTCAATTTCTTTTTGTTAAGCAGAGAATATTGTTGGTTACACCAATCTCTTCGTTCATGGTAGTGCCAATTATTGGCCTTATAAATTCCTTTGCTTTCTAATTCTATCATCTTCCATCAAATTTGAGCTATATCAAGTGGCATTATTTTTACTTTTAAAATTTAAAAATAAAATAATTTTTTATTTTAATTTTTAAATTTGAAAAGTATAAAGAAGCTTGTTAAGCCAATTATTTTTAAAAATATAGATATAGTGATGATGTGATGATAATGATGATAATAGTAATAATAAAAATAATAAAAATGATGATGATGCTAGTAATAGCGTGATAGTAGCAATAATAAAAATATTGTTCATATGATAATGATAATAATGATAGTGATAGGAAGAGAGTAAAGTGATGATGGTAAAAATGATGATAGTGATTATAAAGGTAACATAAGTCTTTTGATTCTTAAAAATATTAAAATAAAAATTTATTTTAATTATTCTAAAAATAATAAAAAAATTTTAACAAATAAAAACATAAAAATAGTATAAATTTTTTTTAGACTTTTATAATTATATTCTTAAAAATAAAAAATAAAATATTAATTATGTCTTAATTTGCCATCAATATTATTGTTGCTGCTACGATGTTGTTTTTACTACTACTATAAATATCATATCTATTGCTATCATCACTTTATTAGGACTATTAGAATTTGTACTATTATTTTTATCATTGTTATCATCATTTTTATTATTATTAATTTAATAATATTATTATTTTTATGATAAAATTATTACTATCAGCATTATTCTTTTTGTTATCGTCATCATAATATTGCCACTATATATTTTTATTATTAATAAAAAATTATTTATATGCTGTTTAAAAATAAACATGCTTATATATTCAAAAATTTTTAAATTTTTTATTTTTTAAAAATTAAATAATTAAGAATGACAACAATCGAATTTTATTTTTTAAAACAAATTTAGCATTACTTTTAATTTTTAAATTAAAAATTTTAAAATCATAAAAATCAAGACAGAAATAATACTTGATAATTTTATTTTTATTTAAAATTTTTTTAATTTTTTTTATTTATCTAAAAATTATAAAAATTAAAAATATTTAAATTTTTATTATTTATAAATTAAATCTACTTATCATTATCATCACTTCAACCGCTTTTACTTGTGGTTTTCCTCGCTGTCGTCGCCGTGTTATGGTTTAGTATTATCATCATTTCAATCCCTTTCACTCACTTTCTTTTGCCGTTGTCATCTCAACTGTGCCCTGCTACTGTCATCGGTTCATCATTATCATCGCTTATCGCAGGTCGTCACTGTAATCATCTCCATAACCGCCGTTGCCACCATCAATATAAAACGCAATCCATGCGTCTACCGGCGAGGTTTGAGTCTTTTAAAGTAGCGCATATATATATATATATATATATATATATATATATATATATATATATATATATAAAAGAAATAAATATTAATAATTTTTTATTAAAATATGTGTTGGTATTTAAATTTTATTTAGTTATGTTGATTTTTAAGATGAATTTCTTGCCGGCGAAAGTGAAGGCGTGGATGCTCTATTGCACTCTAGTGGTGTGCTGCTCCCTAGATAATCGCGCTGTCGTCGTCTTAATTATGGCTTGCCACTGCCGGTTCATCATTATCGTTGCTTGTTGCAGACCACCACTACAAATCATCGCTACAACCGCCGTTACCATCAGAATGCAATCCAACGTTTACAAGCGATCTTATATATATATAAAAAAAAAATCGATGTTAACAATTTTTTATTAAAGTATATGTTGATATTTAAATTTTACTTAGCCATGTTGATTTTTAGACGGATTTCTTGCCGGCGAAGCAAGTGAAGGCGCTGGATGCTCCATTAAAACTGTACTGCTGTACTCTTCCCCAGATAAGGTAGTCAGATCATCTGCTCCCTACCGAGGCCTCTTCCCTTCGCTGCTTCTCTTCTCTTTTGTCTCTTACTCTTCTATGACTCTGTCACCATCACTTCAATCGCTTTCACCCATCGCTCGTCGTCGTCTTAATTATAACTTACCACTGCCGGTTCATCATTATCAAGGCTTACTGTAGACCACCACAATAATCATCACCGCAACCGCCGTTGCCACCACTATACTCATTAGAAACGCCGCTGGTAGTCATAATTGTGACTTGCCACTGCCGGTTCACCATCATCAGAAAAGGGGAAGGTTGGATGCTAATAAATTTTTTTCAAAGTATATGTTGGTATTTAAATTTTATTTAGTCATGCTGATTTTTAGACGGATTTCTTGCCGGCGAAGCAAGTGAGGGCGGTGGATGCTCTATTAAACCCTACTGCGGGTGGTCAGGTCATCTGTTCTCTGTCGAGGTGCTCTCCCCTTCCATGCTTCTTTCTCTACCCCTTTTTCTCTCTTAACTCTTCCCCCTCGTCGAACCGCGTTTCCCTTTCTCGCCGGATCTTCGCCGTGCCTCCCACCCCTGCTCTCGCTCGTAGCCTCCGCTCAAGCCTCGCAGCCGTGGCCTCCTCGCGGGCTTCTTCTCCCGTCGTCTTCTTCATCGCCGGTCCCTCTGCTTGCCGTCGGTCCCGGCTCCTTCCTCGCCGTCGACCGCTGCCGCCTTTCCCTTGTTCTCTCTCTTCTCTCGTCTTCGCCGAGCGCCGCCGTGGTCTCATCCGCCGGTGCCCTGCTTGGCCTCTTCCTTCGCCTACCGTACTTCGCCGTCGACTTGGGCGACGCGTTTCTCCCTCCGGCGCCGACCTTGTTTCTCTTCATCGGCTCCTCCCTCCGCAGTGGCCGGATCTTTGGGCACCGACCACCATCTTTTCCCTATCTCGCCGCGTGATCGCTGCCATGTGTTTCTCTGCCTCCTTCGGTTCCGATCTCCTTCGACCACCACGGCATCTTCTCGTCGCCGCCCTCATCCTCTACCCCTGGTCCTCCATTTTCTCTCACCATGATCGTTGGCTTTCTCTCCCTCTCCTCCGCCGTAGCGACTGCTGTTCGCCCACGCCTCTTCCTCATTTGCCGCTGTCTTCATCCACCGGCATTCTCTCTGGCTCCTCCCTCCGTCGCCGTCCTCTCTTCTTCTCCGCACCACCCGCTGCTGCCGTCGTGGCTTCGAATCGGGGACGGGAAGAAGGAAGCCTGTCTTCTTTTTGATCGGATTGGCTTGGTAAGTTGTGTTTTATCAAGTTTGGTTTATGGGCCAGGTTTATGGGTTGGGCTGAAGCCTAGAGTGTTATAAGGGTTGGGCTGAAGCCTAGTGTGTTAAATGGGTTGGCCTGTTAGTTGTTGGGTTGGGTCAGGTGGTTGCATGGGCTGATCTGGTGATTGGCTGGGCTGAAGACTTGGTTAGAAAGCTGCTCTAACCAGTTAATCAGGCTCAAGTCTAAATAGTGATTCAAAGTTATTTGAGCTTACTGGAATATTCCAGAACCAATTTTGGCCCAAATAATCTTATTATTTTGCAGAAATTAATTGATGGATTAGTCATGGGTTAATTAAATTAATTTGACTAAATTAAGTTAAGGCTAATTGTCAGAAGGATGATAAGTTAGTTATTTCATTTGGAAAATGATTATTGTACTCTTTGAGGTGATTAGTTTGTGTGTACTCAAAAGATGATGTGTTTCGGTAATCTTAATCGATCTCCAGTTTATATTTTGAATTAGAGAATATAATTCAAATGAGGATAGCAGTTGTATGTTTTTTTTTTGCTTCTTAAATCAAGATCTCTCACAGTCAGGTGCAATGCAATTGCCTCCTATCAGTAAGGAACTCCTATTCTTGATTTGGGGGTTGAGGCCAGATATGGCTTGATCAACTATTCCATTTACCATGTATTGACCATGGATGTTGCTCAACACCAGCTGGCTAATAGGCATAAGAGAGTAACAAAGTTTTCCAATATGAGGAGGCTCAATATAGGGAATACCGCAATCCTGAGAAATAGGGCCTGGCCATCCCATCATAGTGGGCATTCTAACAAAGTTTGTCTGTTGAAAGTTGATGTTTTGACCCTGCAATCCCAATTTGGAACCATTTGTGTTTCTGTAGATCTTATCGTTACAGATTGGAAAACAAATATTACGTACCCATGTTTTACTAAACTCCTTAGTATTTTTTTTTAATTTTTTTTTTAATCTGGAATTGTTACATGCTAGGATAGTCCGCGACACATATGACCGGCATATTTAGAAGTCAAAAAGTTAGAAAAACATGTATTTGTAGTTATGCTGTCTAAGTGGCTTATTGCTTGCTTCTTGCTATTTTTATATTCTAAATGTTTGGTAGTTTAGAAAGACTGTGATTTAAAATTCTCATATGGGTTGGACTCTTATTGATGTTTTGTTGCTTTAAATTTTATTAAGTCTTGTTACCTCATCCATGACTGGTTGTTTACAACAGAATGTACTTTAGAAAATTCTATTAATTACACGAGTAATAAAGTTGAACTTACCATGCATAATCAAGATACTAAACATACCAAGTCATTGGACAAGTAACTCTGAGAATAAATACGAAATATAGAAATCTTGTTCATATAAAGATTCAGGTGTCGCCAATAAATCATAAAATAAGCAAATATTCAATACATCAGATGATGTATGTTGAAACTTAAAATGGGCAAGCCGCATGTGGCTACTCTTTAATATTCCTTCTTTATATATATATATATATAAAATCAACTATTGTTTCCTTCCTCTCTATCTTTTAAGCACAATTGTAAAACATATGCATTAAAAGATTCACATGAGCATTGACGTACATGAATTGGTAAGTTACTTTGTAACTTAGAAGATTTAAGATACACATAAATGTCACAAAGTCTCTATTAATAAAAGGTACAAGAATTAATAGACTACAACTCATAATAGCTTGGTCTCTGATCCTATGGTCAGTCCTTCAAAAAGTCTAACTTGAGGTCAAATACCCCATCCCTATCACCCAAGACCACCCTTGATACATATGGGTAAATCAATATGTACCAGCATCCTACGCCATGATTCTAAGTGGTACGGGGATGGTAGCAAGGTCCCACTACCAGTTGCCTTCCAAGTGCAAGATTTCTGCCAATGATAAAGTAATTTATGCTAACTAATAGACTTATAATCTGTACTAACTACAACACTTGTTAGCCTATGTAGCTACTAGAGGGCTTATTAGCCTTGCTAAGATACAAGACTGGTATTCAGCATATGATGATGTGTTAGTACTTCAAATCTATACATTTATGTTAGTTTTACAGAATAGAACAAAATAATTGCAGTGATGTTGTCGGGTTAAATTTTACCATGAAAACAGGAGAGCAGGTTGCTTAGTGAGTCATACCCTTAATTCTAACATCATTATTGTGATAATCTTTGGTTCGGTAGCGGAAGCACTGCTGCTAGGCCGCTAGCTTTCTTGTCTTTATAAGATTTCCTACTTTAAGAGAGTATTAATGAATGATGCTTACATGTCTGCGCTGACAAGTAAAGATGAATTAGAAATTGCTGGAAATTAATTAGAAGAGTGGAGCACTACGAACATTACTTACTGATTGCAACAGAATTCAGATCTGCAGTTATGACAGTAGAAACATTAGAAACATTGATTGTTGAAAGGACACTTTAATAAGAACATTATATAATTATCTTTGATTCATTGAAAGAAATCATATAAGTTTTGGGTGAAATAGGTATGTAGAGGAAAATGAGGAATTTGTGTTTGAGTTGTGGGTGTGTTTGGACTACAATTATTTATTCAGTTTCAGTGCTTGGAACTTTAAAATTCCTTTTAACTTGTCAAAAATGGAATCGTTGCTTCCAACATTGATGTGAAGGAGCTAGGGTCTTTTATACCATTTTCTGTGTTGAATATTGCCTTTATACGTCCACGTCTTAATCATGTAAGAGTTAAGGTGGGATAACCTTCTTGGCTGAAACCACCAACCGAATTGGTGAAGAAAGTACTGATCTTATAAAGAAAATAAAATATAAGCTCTCTCTCTCTCTCTCTCTCTCTCTCTCTCTCTCTCTCTCTCTCTCTGCCCCAAGGGTTGACTAGAGTTTGCCATGTTCGTTGATGTAGATACTTTTAACAATCATAAATTCTATGATATTCAGTCACTTTTTGTGTTGTTCCTTGCTCTGGGCATCGAAGGGCACAACTTCGATGCCTGTTGTTTTTTCATTCGTGTATATATATAATTTGTTCTGGCAGATCTATCTGTTAGCCCTGTTTTCTTTTCTTTTCTTTTTTCTTTTTTTTTTTTATTTTTATCTTTGAGGGTAACGCTTGCAGGATATCAATGGTCAAAACTGGGTTGTTGTCCCTTTTACCCCATGATTTTGGCAACTTGCACTGTAGCCATGCTTTTGGTTTCGGTGAAGGTAACTGACTCGGTTGCTTTTTGTTGCCAAACCGTCATCAGAGAACTATTGCTTTGGATAGTTGGTGATATTTTTCTGCTGGATATATTATTTATTATTTACATCACAGTGTTCATTACCCGTATAGAAATTCTCGCTAGGTATGGATTTCGTTCTTGCAACAGTAGATTCACTTTGGTTGCCAAAAGATGCATTGGTTCAAGGGAAAGACTAGACATCTGCTTCTCTGTATCTGTATCCAAGTAAAATTGTTTTTCATATTTTCTCTGTTTGCTGATGAGGTCTACAGTGTTAATATTTACCTGCCCTTCTTAGGTTTCAAGATTTTGGTTTTTGCTCTGCCGGTGGAGAAGAAACACCAGCTTGGATTGAGATTGGATATTGGGAGACAAGGAACAAACCTATGGCATGTGACAATAGTATTTTATTCATTACCTGATTTCTTTTAGCATCTTTTTAGCCTAACATATTTTACTTCATAAGCAAAATTTCATAACCAAATTAATTTAATATCCACTGATATTGTCTTTTATAGGAGGCAATTCTAAGATTTATCTAGTGATGGTGGTTAGAAGGTTTATTTGTGAGGAATTCTAAAGACCTGGCGGAAAACTTCTGAAAATAATAATTAAGTAAATAATTTAATTTAAATTTTCAATCAGAAGGTTTGTGTACGGATGAATCAAATCAACTTTTGGAAGAACATACCAGATTAATATATAGGGTTAAATTATCATGGAGATTGGTACAGAAACAGTTTTAAAAATGTTCATGAAATATGTACTCTATCCTTGCTTAAAATGTCTTCGGATTTGGAAGGACCTCACCTTTAATAATGGAACACTTGACATCAAATTTAGTATGTTGGGTATTTGCTTTTCAATATGTAGTGACAAAAAAAGTTTTAGCATTTTTTTTTTTTTTTATTCTCTTTTACAATCATGACTCTTACAATCATGACTCTTATGTTATTTGATCTTTTACATGGTGTTAATATTTTGTATTCATGTTGGACAAGGTTTTGAAAATGCCATTTATTAGGTCAAGGGTTTTCGGCTTTTGGAGTTATAGCTTTTAGGGTTTTAGGATAATTGAGTTTCGGGGTTCTAGCAATTTTTAGAGGTTTTAAGGATTTAAGGTTTGGAGTTTTGGAGTTAAGGAATTAGGTTTTAGTTTGAGGGCTTAATTGTTTGAAGTAAATAATGGTTATATGAAGTAAATAATGGTTATATGATGCGAGAATGTCTTAATTAAGGAATCTTGCGAAAAACTTTTGAAAATAATAATAAAGTAAATAATTAAATTTAAATTTTCAATAAGCAAATCAACTTTTGTAGGAACACATACAAGATACATGGAGATTGGCATCGCAATGTACTTCACATTAATAATGCAGACAAACAGGATTCAAAAATGATCATACCATACTTCATTGGCCCATTCCTTCATATCGTTTTAATGAAATATATACTTTCTTCTCGTGTTCAAAATGTTTGAGGATTTGTCATTTTACTTAATATCAAATTTAGTAGGGTGGGTATTTGATCTATGTTACTTCTTCAAGTTGCTTTTCAATAACAAAAGTAGGTTCAACTTTTTTTCTTCTCTTTTACAATTGTATTATATTATCTTTTATATGGTGTTATTTGAGTTGTTTTTGTTATGTTCAAAAGGAGTTGCACTTAATATCTTATATACATGTTAATGTAATTATTAGGATATTAAATTTTGGATGAGAAAGATGAATGAGACTAAATAAACAACATGATATTATTGAAGGTTTTTTTATTAACACTGAAAGGCTAAAAGAAACAAGAATATATGGTATAACTTGTGCAGGTTAAATATATGCTACAATATTAGAGAGTCCTAAAGATAGAGTCCTAAAGATGATAAAATACATAAAGTTTTACAAATCTAAACATTGAAAAACAAGTGACCATCATGACGTTACTTGTGCTTGTTTATGCTTTTAATTTCATATTATGTGCTTGTTTTGCTAACACTATTTTAACCATCATACCCAATGATTCAACTAACACTATATCATATTATTTGTATCATTTATTTGTATTATTTTAATTTTTTTTTTCTTTAGAAATCTTTTAAAATAATTTTTTAGGGATTTATGTCGTTTGAGGTTTTTAGAATTTTTAGGGTTTAAGATGATTTAGGTTTTTTTTAAAGAGGTTTTAGGGGTTCATATTTTTTTTTTTTTATTTAGGGGTTCAGGATTTTTTTAGGGTTTTGAGGTTTAGGATATTTTAGAATTTTGGGGTTTTAGAATGCAGATAGATTTTAGGGTTTTTGATTTATGAGTTTTTTTATTCTTAGAATTCTTGTCGAGTTTTGTGTTTGCTTGGTTGGTTCATTATTGTTGGAATTTATAAGTGTTAAGTATTATTTTTTTCATTGAGTTCTAAAATAAAACAATATACATCAATTATGCAATAATACATGTTTTGGATTATTTTTGGATTATTTCAGAGATATGACGTCATTAGAGCATAGTAAGGAGTTGGTCCACATCAGGAGCTGGTTCACATTAATTTAGAAAGAAATCTAAACGCTATCTTCATTTTCTTTTTATGCCATTTGTTTTTATATGAAAGTTTTTTTAGGTGTCCATTGACTTTTATATAATAAATATTTATGAAAAAAATTGGCTCAAATTGAAAGATTTTTATGCACTTCAGATGGAAGGTGTCGTTCCTTGCCGTTTAGTTAAAGATGTGAGGAGAAATTGAAGGCGTTTATTCTTGTTCTTTCAAGTGGTTTCTTTTCTCTACAAACTTGTAAATTACTCTTTTTGGTCTTTTTAGATAAAGTATACAGAAATTTTTGACTTAAGAAAAATTATTATATTTGTTCTAATCAAAGAATTTTTAATTTTTTAATTTTGTTAATATTCAAATAGTTTTAGTTTCAGTTTATGCCTTCGTTTGTTTTGTATAATATAGTTTAATTAGGTTTTGATATCTGATAATTAGCTATCTCATAAAGAAAATATACACGTTAAAAAAATATTGCATTTATATCTCGTTCATATTTTGCATTAGGTTAAGATTTATTTTTGCATTATATTAGAAAAGTAATTTTGCATGAGTATTGAAAATTTTAGCTTGTTAAAATTTTTGCACCTTTCATATTTATTTTTTTTTTTAAAAAGATATATTTTAATTTTTATTGTACTCATTTAGGAATAGTTCAAAAGGAAGACTAGAGGTAGTACTTCGTAATATTTGATCCAACGGATGTTTGTTACATATATCAGAACGTACCAAAATGTACCAATAAGAAAGGATATCGATAGTATTTTGGTACGTTTGATCCAACTGTCTTCGTTTCGAGAGTGTCGTAGGTTCTCAAGAGGACTGCGCATAGTCGTCGCAAGAAAGGTTTATTTAAGCCAAGGCATTAAGTGACATAAAAAAAATTTAAATATTTTAATTACTCTTATTAATTAGTTACATAATTAAAAATAAATTTTTTTTTTTGTATTGCTGCATTCTTTTGGTTAGAGGTTTGATTTGTTAACGTAGGTTCTGGGTTTCATCATCTTTGCATTAAATTAATTTAAGGGCATTGTTATCTCAGATCAGATAGAGATTTCATTACTTTTGGGTTTAGAAAATCAACTTGCATACGAGCTAAACCTTTCAATTTTAAAATTCAATAGACATAATTGAGCATTAGGAACATTCACGGTTGGATTCACATATTTTTTCGAAACTAGTATTTTTTTTCATTTAAGATTGGAGGTCAAATGTCAAACGATTTAAGCAGCGGAGTGATGGGTTACTCTAATTAGGCTCCTAGGTTAAGCAGGAAGAATTTTTTCCTTTCCATAGTCAGCTATAGGATATTAGGTGAGTAATTAGCACACATTTTATTTGATCTCTAGGTTTAGAACTAGTGGTTCTGTTTTTTGTGCTTACCTATATGTCAACTCGGTTCGGAACCCATATCAATCTAGTCAGAGTTGGTCTTCATTTGATTCATCCATGAACGATGATGTTAAAGCTATGCTTAGGATTATTAATAAATGATTGATTCAATTGAATGATCAAATGAGCTTCTTAGAAGAAAGTCGTAAGATGAGGACTGAGTTTACTTATCCTACAAGAAAGTTTATCATTATGATTTTATCCCTGAGTATCATCCTAAAATCTCATACCTATACTTAGTGGACTCAGAGGAAAGATCCATTAGGAGTATCCGATTCTATGCATCCATTTTTGATGGTGATCTATAGTTAGAGGATTACATTGATTGGAAAGAATGAATAAGTATTTTGATCGGAAAGAAATGTCAGGATAAAATTTTGGAAAAAGATAAAATTTGCTATGCTTAAACTAATTTGATATGTTAGAATATTTTGAAAAAAGGTTGAGTACGCATGTCGTCAAATGAGGGAGATGTTCATTAGAACATGGAGACATGAAGATTAAGCTTAGGAAGAAATATATATCCATGTCCTATAAGCATAAGGAGTTCATTATCCATCAAGTCACACTTAATATGAATAATATCCCTGAAAATAAATCAAATCCTAATCTAGGTCGTTTAGTCAGTCCATCCCTATTGCCTCATGTGTTCATTAGAGTACATCTTTTCCTATCATTCCGTTTATTTTTATGAATCGATCCATTTCTATTCCCTTGCTTCGTTCATTCCTATCTACCAGTTTGTCCAACCTATTTCTTCTATCATAGTTGAAGACGGAGAAAAAGCTAGACATGATCAGCTTAGGCATAATTGTTTAGGATCCTATTCAAATTGATAATTTTAAAAATTCTGAACCTATTGACTGATGAGGAGAGATTAAGAATCCCTTATAAGTTGTATAGAAGAGGTATATAAAGCTGATGTAAGTTTAGTTGAATACGAAGAAGATGAGGAAGAATCCATTGAAGGCTTAAGGACCCATTGAAGGCTTAAGGACCCATTGAAGATGTTGAGCTTAATAATCATTTAGAAATCGATAGTTCTGAGTTTTTTAATCATGTAGAGGTAGACATTTGTGAGTTCATTAGGAGAAGAAGCTACTAAGCCTATTGATGATTCTAAGGGAAAGGTGCTTGAGCTTAGTGACATGTTAGAAGAAGAAAGTATATCTATTGGGAAGATAGAAAGAGAAGTCTATATAACTGAGTCTGATTTAAGGGTTGAATATAAAGAAATTGATATCATCTTAATTGAATATGAATCATTGCTTGTACCTAAAAAGGATTATGAAGGAGCAAAATGGTCAATTTGAGAAAGTTGAAGTTCAAGAGTTAAGCTCAATAGAGCAACCTTTAGAAATAAGGGAATTCATGAAAGATTTAGAGCAAGAGATTTTTGTAATTTTTGTTGAGGGTTTAGAACAAGATACTAGTAAGGGGTTATCAATTTGAACTAGAAAAATTTACGACTACATTTAAGAGGTAGTAATGAAGATTTTAGGAGAATTTCATAAGGTGTTTTTAAAAGAATATCTAGTCAATTTTCACTACTTAGGGATATCCTGCACTTCTTAGATTTAGTTTCAGTTCAGTTTGTCACATATTTTCAGATTTTATGGAACCATTTAAGAATCCATGCCATTCATAAACTTAGGGTCAAATCTAGAGAGTAGTCTGTTAGGTTTAGATTCAGAGAGTTCAATAAAATTTCGTTCCATAGGAATGCCTTAATAAGTTTGCATTTCAATTAGGTGTCAATACAAGTCTTAGTAATAATGATTTTTGTCACATTCTATTAAGTTCACATGTTCATTCAACTTGGTCAATTATACAGGAGTCTTAAAGTCAATTGCACAGCATCTGCATTATGACATTAACATTTATTTGAATATTGATAATAAGTTGGCTACTCCCTATAATCGAGGCAAGGATTTTGTTAAGAAAAAATTATGTTATTTTAGAAAGTTACATGCTCGTGGAGCTGATCCTTTTAGAATATTAAAGAAGGTAGTAATCCATGCCTATGTATTAAAGTTACTTTTATGGTTAGGCATTAGGTTTATTTTTATAACTTCAGACTTAATAAAATATAAGGATCCAGTAGTGGTACCTAGCGAGTTTTTGGATCTGATCATTTATTTGAGAGTGAGCTTTTACCTAAGTATTCATCCATAAATTAGTCTGAGAGAAAAGGTAAGGCAGGATTGAGTAGATTTTGGATGATCAAGCTGTCACGATTCGCAATAAAGGTTACCAAAGATATTTGGTTCGTTGACAAGGTCGATCGGAATCAGAGGACTTATGGATTATTCAGGAAGATCTGTAATACAGACCTAGACCTTTTACAGAAATATCAAAGTTAAACTGATTCTAAAGCAAGCACGAGATTGAGACAGATTTCAGGGTTCTTTATGGATCTTTGATTTATGATTTTTTTTTTCTTAGACTTTTTATCAAGTTCAATTGTGTTAGCTTGGTTCATTGTTGGAATCCAGGAGTTCGTCAAGTGTCAAGTATTATTTTCTTTCATTGAGTTCTGTAATAAGTTAAGAAAAGGTTTACTTTGAAGATTCGAGAGAAGGCCCATCAATCAGAGCAAAGAAAGGAGCTGGCTTACATCAATTTAGAAAAAAATTTAGGCGCCAACATTGTTCTTTCTTATTTCTTCATGTCATTCGCGTTAATATACAAGTTTTTTGGGCGTTCATTGATTTTCATACTTATCATAGGGTCCCTGGCAAATATTTATGAAAAAAATTGGCTGTTTCTTTTTAATTGAAAGATCTTCATGCGTGTTAGATGAAAAAAGGTTGTCGTTCAATCAAAGATGGCAGGAGAAATCAAGAGGCGCTCATTCTTTTCTTCTCAAGTGATTTTTCTTTTCTACAAGCTTAAAAATTAAAGTTACTTTTTTTGATTGTCCTAGGTAAAGTATGCGGAGATTTTTGCTTTCTTAAGAAGAATCATATGCCATACATTACAATCTATGTTAATTATGTACTTAAAATGTATGATTTAATTTGTATTGACATGAAGGGGTTATAAAAAGATTTTTTTTTTATAAATTAAAAAAATAATTAATAAGAAAATTTTGAAGTTCTTTTTTTCATTGATGAAGGATCTGGTACTAAGGAAATAGTGGGTGTGAAGTCATTATTTTTTTTATTTTTTCTAACCTTCCTCAAATTTAAACCCTAACTGTTTCCTTTTAGAAATTCTAAAATAATCCTGTTGCTAACCATAGGCTCTCATCTCTTTTTGCTATTTTTTTTTAAGGGATTCATAAGTTGAAGAGGAAGTCGTCTTTTCTTCTAAATCATATTTTGAAGATCCTCTTCGATAAATAGCATTTTCATTCAGGACTTTCAACATTTCAAAGTGATCTTGTTTCAATCGTCGAGCAATTACTGTTGGTATATAAAATCCTTTATTTAATTTTTTTCTCTGATTTAGTAAATGTTGCGAGCTTGTTCTGACTGAGGGTTTTTTAATTTTTATTTTTCTAGCTTCGTTAATATTTTAACAATTTTAGTTTCAGTGTATACTTTCGCTTATCTTGTACAGTATAGTTTAATAAGTTTTTAATTTTTTTATTAATTAGTCTTCATAAAAAAATATTTATATTAAGAGAATTTATTATTTTTTTACTTTCATGTTTCATTCATGATCTTTAGGAGATTAGGGTTTTGGGTTTTTGGAATTTAGAGTTAAGGGGTTAGGGTTTAAGGATTTAAGCGTTTAGGGTTTAGGGGTTGGGGTTAGGGTTTAGGATTGAGGGTTTTAGGGGTCAGGGGTTTAGGGTTTTAGAGGTTTTAAGGGTTCTAGGGTTTAAGTTTTAAGGGTTTAAGGATTTAGGTTTAGTGGTTTGGGTGGTTTAAGGGTTTGGGGTTTTAGAGTTTTTTAGGGTTTAGGGAATAGGGGTTTTAGGTTTTAGGAGGTTTAGGGTTTTAGGTTTTTGGGGGTTGGGGTTGGGGTGTTTTTTAGGGTTTTTTAGGGGGCTCCAAGGTTTTTGTGTTTTAGGATGGTTAGGATTTAGGGTTTTTTTTTTTTTGGGTTTTAGGGGCTTAGGGCTTGGGTTTTTTTTTGGGTTTTAAGGGCTTGGGGCTTTGGGGTTTTTGGGGTATAGGGTTTTAGTGTTAGAGGTTTAAGGGTCTTAGGGTTTAGGTTTTAAGGTTTTTCGGTTTTTAGGGGTTTAGGGGTTGCGTTTTAGGGGGTTTTGGGGTTTGGGGGTTTGGGGTTTTTAAGGGGTTTTTAGGGGGTGGGGTGGGGTGGGGGTGTTAAGGGTAGGGTTTTAGGGTTAAAAGTTTGGGGGTTAGGTTTCTAGGGCTCTAGGTTCTAGGGCTTTTAGGGTTTAAGGTTTTTGAGGTTTTAGGGTTTGGAGTTTTAGGGGTTGGGTTCAGGGTTTTGGGGTCTTAGGTTTTTAGGGGGGTTTGAGGGTATAGGGTTGGGGGTTTTAGGGTTGGTTTAGAGTTTTACATGGTTTAGGGTTTTAGGGGGTTTAGGGTTTACGGCTATGGGTTAGGGCTTTAAGGGGGTTTAGGTGGTTTTAAGGGTTTTTAGGGGTTTAGGATTTTAGGGGGGTTAGGGTTTTAGGGGTTTAGGGTTTTTTTTATGGGGTTTTAGGGTTTTAGGATTTTAGGGTTTAGGGTTAATGGGTTTTGTGGGGGGGGGGGGGGGGGGGGGGGGGGTTTAGGGTTTTAGGAGTAAGGGTTTTTTAGGGTTTTAGGGTCTCAAGGGTTAGGGTTTTTGGGGTTTTTAGGTTTTAGGATTTTTAAGGTGTTTAGTGTTTAGTGTTTAGTGTTTTAGGTTTGGGAGTTAGGGATTGGGGTTTTTAGGGTTTGAGGGGGGGTTTTTATGGTTTTTTTTTTTTTTTTCAAGGTTTTTTTGGGGGTTTTTAGGGTTTTTAGGTTTTTTTTTTTTTTTGGGTTTTTTGGGGTTTAGGGCTGTGGTTTTCTTTTAGGGTTTTAGAGGTTTTATTAGGGTTTTAGGTTTTTGAGGGTTTTGGTTTTGAGGTTTAGGATTTAGGGTTTGGGGTTTTAGGGTTTGGGTTTTAGAGGTTTTCTTTTAGGGTTTTAGAGGTTTTTTTGGGGTTTCAGGTTTCGAGCTTAAGGGGTTGGGGATTAGGGTTTTAGGTTTTTGAGGGTTTGGGTTTGGGTTTGGGTTTTGAGGTTTAGGATTTAGGGTTTATGTTTTTAGGGTTTGGGGTTTTGGGGTTTAGGTCTTTTAGGGGTTTAACGGTTTAAGGGTTTTAGGATTAGGGGGTTTGGGGTTTGGGAAGGTTGTTGGGGTTTTTAGGGGTTTAGGGTTTTTTTAGAGGTTTTTGGGGTTTTTAGGGTTTAGGGGTTTGGGGTTTTAGGATGTTTTTAGGGGGTTTAGGGTTTTTTTTTTTTTTTTAAGGGTTTTTTGGGGGTGTTTTCTTAAGGGGTTTTTGGGGTTTTTTTTTTATGGGTCTTTAGGTGGTTTTTTTTTTTTTTTTGGGGTTTAGGGTTTAGGGTATTAGGAGTTTTAGGAGTTAGGGTTTTTTTTAGGGTTTTAGGGTTTTAGAGGTTTAGGGTTCTTTTTTGGGGGTTGGGTTTCGGGTTTAGGTTTGGGATTTAGGGGTTTAGAGATAGGGTTTTAGGGTTTAGGGGTTTGGGTTCTAAGGGTTTTAGGTTTTGGGGTTTTGGGGTTTTGGAGGGTGTAGGGTTTTTAGGGGTTAGGAGTTAGGGTTTAGGGTAGGGTTTTAGAGGTTTGGGGGTCTAGGTTTGTAGGTTCTAGGGGTTTTGGGGTTTTTTAGGGTTTAGGGTTAAGGAGGTTTTGGATTTTTCTAGGGTTTCAGGGTTAGGGCTTTTTATAGGGTTTAGGTTTTTGGGGTTGGGGTTTTAGGTTTTAGGTTTTAGGTTTTAGGGTTTTGGGATTTAGGGGTTTTATGGGATTGGGTTTTAGGGATTTTATGTGATTGGGTTTTAGGGGGGTTTAGGGTTCTAGGGTTTTAGAGGTTTGAGGGATGAGGGGTTAGGTTTAAGGTTTTTAAGGTTTTTAGGATCTGGGGTTTAGGTTTTACGGGTTAGGGAGTTTATGTTTTAGAGTTTTTAGGGGTTTAGGGGTTTTTTTTTGGGGTTTATAGGGTTTAGGTTTTTTTATTTTTTTTTTGGGGGTTTAGGGTTTTTTTTAAGGGGTTTTGGGTTTTAGGGTTTAGAGTTTTTATGGGGTTAGGGGTTTGAGGTTCGAGGCTTACGAGTTTATGGGTTTAGGGTTTTTGGGGTTTGAGGTTTAGGGTTTTTGGGGTTTGAGGTTTGAGGTTTGAGGGTTAGGGGTTTTAGGATTTAAGGGTTCTAGGGTTTTAGAGGTTTCAGGGTTGAGGGGTTAGGGTTGTTTAGGGTTTTTTAGGGGTTTAGGTTTTAGGGTTTAAGGTTTTTGGGGGTTTTAGGGTTTAAGGGGTAGGGTTTTTAGGTTTTAGAGGTTTTAAGGTGTTTAGTGTTTAGTGTTTAGTGTTTAGTGTTTAGTGTTTAGTGTTTAGTGTTTAGTGTTTAGTGTTTAGTGTTTAGGGCTTTTGGGGTTTGGGGTTTAGGGGTTATAGGGGTTTTATGTTTTAGAGTTTTCGGGGGTTTAGGGTTTAGGGGTTTTTAGGGTTTTAAGGGGTTGTGGTTTAGGGTTTAGGGTTTTTTTTAGGGTTTAAGGGTTAGGTTTAGGGTTTTTTTTTGGGGGGTTTATAGGGTTTAGGGGGTTTATAGGGTTTAGGTTTTGGTGTTTTAGGGATTCGAGGTTTAGGAGTTTAGGGTTTAATGGTTTTAGGGGGTTTAGGTTTTAGGGTTTTTAGGTTTAGGGTTTTAGGGGGGTTAGGGTTTCTAGAGATTCTAGGGTTTAGGGTTTGAGGGTTCAGAGGTTTGGTTTTAGGTTTTAGTTTTTAGAGGGTTTAGGGTTAGGGGTTTTTGAGTTTAAGGGGGTAGGGGTTTAGGGTTTTTTGGTTTTGGATTTTAGGGTTTTAGGGTTTAGAGGGCTTTTAGGTTTTAGGGTTTTTAGGTGTTTATGGGTTTTGTGGTTTAGGGTTTTAGGGGTTAGGGGTTATGGTGTTTTAGGATTTTTAGGTGTTAGGGTTTAGGGTAGGGTTTTTAGGGTTTTTGAGGTTTAAGGGGTTAGGGTTATGGGGTTTTTGAGGGTTGAGGGTTTAGGTTTTAGGGGTTCAGGTTTTAAGGTTTTGGTGGTTTAGGGTTTTTTAGGGTTTAGGATTTTAAGGTTTTTTAGGGTTAGGGTTTAAGATTTAGGGGTTTTAGGGGGTTAGGGTTTTGGGGAGGGTTTTAAGATTTAAGGGTTCTAGAGGTTTTTGGGGGTTGGGTTTTAGGGTTAGGGTGTTTCTAGGGGTTTAGGGTTTTTAGGGTTTAGGGTTTAAGGTTTTTGCGGTTTTTAGGGTTTTAGGGTTTAAGGGACTTGGGTTTTTAGAGTTTTTAGGGTTTAGGTTTTGGGGTTTTAGGGTTTTAAGGGGTCGGGGTTTAGGGTCTTTTTAGGGTTTTTTTTGGGTTTATGGGTTTTTTTTGGGGGTTTATAGGGTTTAGGGCTTTTTTTTTTTTGGGGTTAAGGGTTTTTTTAGGGGTTTAGGGTTTTAGGAGTTCGAGGCTTAGGAGTTTAGGGTTTAATGGTTTAAGGGGTTTTAGGTTTAGGTTAGGCGTTTTAGGGGGTTTAGGGGTTAGGGTTTGAGGTTTGGGGGGGGGGGGTGTTTAGGGTTTTAGGGTTTAGGTTTTGGGGGTTTTAGGGTTTTTAGGGTTTTGGGTTCTAGGGTTTAAGGGGGTAGGTGTTTAGGGTTTAGGGTTTAGGTTTAGGGGTTTTTAGGTGGTTTAAGGGTTTAGGATTTTACGGTTTGGATTTTGGGTTTTTGGGTTTAGGGTTATGGTTTTAGGATTTAGAGGGTTTTTAGGGTTTGGGGTTTTTAGGTTTTAGGGGTTAGTATTTAGGGTTTTTAGGGGTTTATGGGTTTTAGGGTTTAGGGGGTTTGGGTTTTTAGGTTTTTGGGCGTTTAGGGGGTTAGGGTTTAGGCTAGGGTTTAAGGTTTGGGGTAGGGTTCTAGGTTCCAGGGGTTTTAGGGTTTTGGGATTTTTGAGGGTTTAGGGGTTCAGGTTTGGGGGTTTAGGGTTTTAGGGGTTAGGGGTTTTTAGGGGTTTTAGTGTATTTGGGGTTTTAGGATTTTGGGGTTAGGGTTTTTAGGGTTTCGGGGGGTTAGGTGTTTTTAGGAGTTTAGGGTTTTTGGGGGCTTTAGGGGTTAGGGTTCTAGGGTTTTAGAGGTTTTCGGGTTTTAGGGTTTAGTGTATTTGGGGTTTTAGGATTTTAGGGGTTGGGTTTTTAGGGTTTAGGGTTTCAGGGGGTTAGGGGTTTTTAGGGTTTAGGGTTTCAGGGTTCTAGGGTTTTAGAGGTTTTCGGTTTTTTAGGGTTTAGGGTTTAGGGTTTTAGAGGGTTAGGGGTTAGAGTTTTTAGGGGTTTTTGGGGTTTTAGAGGTTAAGGTTTTAGGGGTTTTAGGGTTGGGGTGTTTAGGAGTTTAAGGTTTAATGGTTTTAGGGGTTTTAGGGTTTAGGGTTTTTAGCGTTTTAGGGGGGTTAGGGTTTAAGGGTTTTCGGGGTTGAGGGGTTAGGATTTTTAGGGTTTAAGGGGTTCTAGGGTTTAGGGTTTTTGGGGTTATTAGGGTTTTTAGGTTTTTTAGGGGTTTTAAGGCGTTTAGGGTTTAAGGGGGTAGGGTTTTAGGGTTTTTTTAAGGGAGTTTTAGGGTTAGGGTTTTAGTGTTTAGTGTTTCGGGGGTTTGGGGTTTTAGGGCTGGGGTTTAGGGTTTTTTTAGGGGTTTATAGGGTTTGGGGTTTTTTTAGGGTTTTGGGGGTTTGAGGTTTAGGAGTTTAGGGTTTAGGGGTTTTAGGGGGTATAGCGGTTAGGGTTTAGGGTTTGGGATTTAGGGTTTTTAGGGTTTCGAGTTTTAGGGGTGTTTGGTGTTTGGTTTAGGAGGTTAGGTTTTTATAGGTTTTTAGGGTTTACGGGTTTTTGGGGTTTGGGGTTCGGTTTTTAGGGGGTTTAGGTTTGGGGTTTTGGGTTTCGGGGTTTTTAAGGGTTTAGGATTTTTAAGGTTTAGGGTTTAGGGTTTTTAGGTTTTTTTAAGGGGTTTTGGGTTTTGGGGTTAATGGATAAGGGTTCAAGGGTTAATGGTTTAAGGGGTTAGGGGTTTAGGGTTTTATGGTTTAAGTTTTAGGTTTTAGGGGTGTAAGGGTTAGGGTTTAGGTGTTTTAGGTTTTAGGGGTTAGGGGTTTAAGGGATTTTAGGGTTTAGGGTTTATGGTTTAGGTTTTTTAGGGTTAGGTTTTTAGGGATTTTAGGGGGTGGAGGTTTGGTGTTTGGTGTTTGGTGTTTGGTGTTTGGTGTTTGGTGTTTTTTAGGGGGTTTAAGTGGTTAAGGGGTTAGGGTTTAGGTTTTTAGGGTTTAGGGTTTAGGGATTTTATGGTTAAGGGGTTTAAGGTGTATGGGGTATGGGGTATGGGGTATGGGGTACGGGGTTTAGGGTTGAGGGGTTATGGTTTAGGGTTTAGGTTTTGGGTTTGAGGGTTTCGGTTTTTTAGGGGTTTTAGGGTTAGGGTTTCGGAGTTTGGGATTTTTAGGGTTTTCAAGGGTTTAGGGGTTTTTAGGTTTTAGGGTTTACGGTTTAGGGTTTAAGGGGTTAGGGGATAGGGTTTTAGGGGGTCAAGGTTTTAGGGTTTGGGGGTTTGGTTTTTTGTTTTGGGTGTTTTGGAGTTTGGGGGTTGGGGTTTTTAGGGTTGGGTTTTTAGAGTTGGTTTTTAGGGTTGAGGGTTTGGGGGTTGGGTTTTTAGGGTTAAGAGGTTAGGGTTTTAGGTTCTAGGTTCTAGGGTTTTTTTGGGTTTTTGGTTTTAGGGGTTTAGGGCCGCGTTCTTGATCTTTCCTTGGAGCGTGGCACATAACGGACCAGTGCCAAGGCATGTGGAGAAGCGAAAGCAAGATGATCTTGCTGCAAAAATTTTCTGCAGATTCGGATCTCGTTCTGCGTAATTATCTCCGTCGATGTAGGTCCTAGTTTTTCTTTCTTTCTCTTCACCAGTATCAATAGGAGAATATGAATTCTCTTTTTTTGGGGCGTGAGTCTAGATTTATTTCAGAAATCTAAAAGAGTGGCTCTAAGTGGGAATAGGCTGCAGTAATTCTAGTTCTATAAGGATTTTTCAAGAGAAGGCCATTAGGGTTTCTCATTTATGGGCGCCTTGATTTCTTTTTTTTTTTTGGGCAAGGGGCAACTGTAAACCCTAGGAAACCTTAGGCAATCATGTGAGAGAAGAAAAATTTTATAGAAAGATTTTTCATTTATTCAGTCTCTTACAAGATTTCATACATAAAGTATTTATACATGGACAAATAGAAACCAAATCCTAACAAAAAAATTTCTTTGGATTAACCCATGTGATTAGACTCACTCACTTTGGGGTCAACTCTAGTCTAATGATAGGTTAGCCTTTTCAAGACCCAATTATTTGGATTCAAGAACATTGGGTCCTAATCCTATGGATCTAAAAATCATGAAGGGTGAAATCCTTGATTCTAGGGCTTACATCAATCCTAGAACCTGATGAACATCTCATGGATCATAAACCTTGGGTTTTTTCTTATCCAATCGAGCCTTTGGAGTACCATTCAAGGTCCTACAATCTTCACCTTGCTGTTCTAAAGCCATTGTAAAATCTGCATAGTTCTTCAGATCAATCATGACACATGAGAAAAAATTGTTTCGTGCAAGAATTTTTGTAAGTACATCTGATTGGTTCTTCTTTGTGTAAACTTTTATCAGCCCCATCTTATCTTCTTCCATCAGCTCTCTGATCCTATGATACCTTACATCTATATGCGTTGTGCATGCATGATAGACTGGGTTCTGAACCAATTGCAGAGTACTCTATCATTGTGTAGTATTACTGTACCCTGCTTCACCTTCATTTCCTCAATGAGTTTCTTCAACCAAAGAGCCTCCTTGGCAGCCTTTGTAATTCTTATATACTCAGCCTCTTGTAGATAAGGCCGTGATAGATTGAAGGGTTGATCTTCAAGAAATCGGTTCATCATACATGCTAAACACATAATCTGTAGTACTCTTTGTATCCAGATCACCTACAAAATTTGCATCAACAAACCCTTGCAATGGACCTAATAACTTATTTAAGATATTGGAGTTCTTTTTAGGTCCTTCATGCTGCTCAAAAATTAGACTAAGCTTTCAAGTTTCATAAAGATATCGCAAGATCCATTTCAGTGCGTTCCAGTGCTCCTTTTATGCTATGTCTGGCTTACAACACATCATAGTATACGTAATGCTGCCCACAGCATTGACATATGGAACTCTTTTTATGTACTCTTTCTTTTTATCTGTTTGGGGGTTCTGTAGCTTTGAAAGAGACATGGTTCGTCAAAGGTGTTCCAATCAGTTTAGCATTATTCATCCTAAATCTTTCCAACACCTTCTGAATGTATCCTCCCAATGATAAGTGGAGAATATCTTTAGTTCTATCTCTCTAAATTTTCATCTGAAGTATCTTTTTTGCTGAACCTAAATCTTTCATCTCAAATTCTGATGATAAGGCAATTTTTAGTCAATTCACTGTTTCAACATTTTTGCTGGCAAAGAGCATATTATCCACATACAAAAGTAGATATAATGCATCTTTCGTAACCACATTTTTTACATACGCAATTATCATGTTCACATCTAGAAAACTTAAGGCTTAAAACAAAAGTATCAAACCTTTTGTATCATTGACGGGGTGACTGTTTCAAACCATAGAGAGATTTCTTCAGTAGATAAACCTTTTCCTTCAATCTAGGCTGCTTGAATCTTTTTGGTTGCTTCATATAGATTTTCTCCTCTAAACTTTCAAGAAAGTCTTCAAACTGCTGTAACTTCATATCATGGTGAGCTAAAGAGACAACAATCGAAATGAAGCATGACGCACAATCGGACAAAATATTTCTATGTAATTCACTCCATCTCTGGGAGAACTCCTTGGCAATAAGCCTTGCTTTGTATCTGACTTCACCTTGCTCTGAAGGTGCCTCCTTCGTGATCGTTCATTTTGAACCAATGGTCTGAGCATCTCTAGGTAGATTCATTAGTTGCGATGTCTTGTTCTTTTTCAATGATTCATCTCCTTCATCATGGCTTGCATCCATGATTCTTGTTCAGAACTCTCCATGGCTTTTTTGAAGGTCTTCGGATCTTCATTAGCAGTGATGAGAGCATAGATGGTCTCATCAATGCCATACCGAACAAATTTTTAGATGTTGTGCTTCGGCTTGTGCAGTGCAACTCCCCTTTGATGATTCTTCAAATCTAAATTATGTGGCTCTACCTGCACCTCTTGGACTGATGGCTCTCCTAGCTGATCCTTCATATGTGGGAACGTTTACCAAACTTCACCTCAAAAGAAGCACGTTTTGAAGTAGAAGTAGAAGGTACATTACCTGTTAGTGAATGTTGTTCACTACTGTCTTGTCTATCCTTCTTAGTCTCATTTGCAATTTCGGACTTCTTCAAAATGCTCTTCTCATCAAAGATAATGTTTTTACTGATGATGCACTTCTGAGAATCAGAATTTCATAGCAAGTAGCCTTTGATTTCATGTGGATATCCGATGAAAATCAGCTTACGTGATTTTGGGTCCAGCTTACTCTTTTCGGTTGCCTTCACAAATGCATAGGCTGGGCAACCAAAAATTTTTAGGTGTTCAAGTTTCACCTTCTTTCCACTCCAAATCTCCTCTGTAATGTTTCCATCAAGTTTGCGATTAGGGGACCTGTTAACAAGAAAAAAATATTGCATCATCCCAAAAGAACTTGGAAAGTGATGCTTGCAGCCTCAAGCTTCTAGCCTTTTTTGTCAATATTTGGTTCATCCTTTCGGTTACACTGTTTTGTTAGGGAGTCATTCTTACTGTGTAACGGCGTTTGATCCCATTCTCTTCACAGTAGCTTCTGAATTCGCTACTAGTATACTCCTCTTCATTGTCAGACCTTAGGCACTTCATCGGTTTCTCTATTTTCTTTTTAACTTTAACTCTCCAAGCTTTAAACCGAACAAATACTTCTGACATTTTTCTTATCAGATACATCCATACCTTCCTGAAGAAGCCATCAATGAATGTCAAAAAATATCTAGCCCTATCTCTGGCTGAAACAGAGGCTGGTCCCCATACATTCGAGTGAACTATCTCAAGAATACCTTCACTTTGCTTGGTACTGTTTGCCATAGATATAAGGCTTACAAAGGTCATCATCCTTCTTCTTAAGTGTTAGAATTAGACCTCTTTTACTGAGTTCCTGGAGCTCTTTGTCGCTCATGTGTCCCATTCAATAATGTCATAGTTTATATGCTAACTGTTTCTTCTCTGCTGCAGTAAGCACCTTTGCATCATCGGTCACAACTGAGCCCTCCATCTGATAGAGATTATTTTCTAACCTTTTTTCTTTCATCACTACTAATGCATCCTTGATTATCTTCAAACACTCGCTGCTCGGTTGGCTTTCAAATGCATAACCATGATTCTCTAGGTAGCCCAAAGAAATCAGATTTTTCTTCAACTTCGGTACATGTTTGACATTTGTGAAGATCCTTATGACCTCATCATACATTCTTACCCTTACGGTACCAACACTAGCAACCTTACAAGGGTGATCAACGTCAAGGCTTACACTCCCTCCATTAGATTCTTCATAAATTGCAAACCGTTAGCGATGTGAAGTATAGTGGTGAGAACACGCTGAATCTAGTGTCCAATATCTGTCATACTTCATGGTTCCATCTGAAATTACTAGTAGATCATCCCTACTAGTTTCAGATGAATTTGCATCGTCATTGCTGGCCAAACTACCTTTAGAATTGCCCTTTCCCTAAACATTTTTTGAAGTTGACAATTCCTTTTCAAATGACCAATTTGATGACATGCTTGCCTCGAGACTTTGATCTGCCTTTGGATTTGTCTCTAACCTTTTCCTAAGGTCTTCCTTGCCTCTCATTTATAGCAAGAGCCTCTGTGTTAGAACTCGCCATGCGGATCTTTTCTCTTTGTTGATTTGATCGAAGAACACCTACAACAACTTCAAAATTTAGGATTTCCTTCCTATACGTCAAGGTTGTGATCAAACCATCATAGGAACTTGAAAATGAATACAACAGTATAAGAGTCTTATCATCCTCATCATTCTTCATATCAAGACTCATAACCTTTGAGCACACCTGATTGAATTTTTGAATGTGAGCGATAAGATCTCCTTCCGGCATTCGTAAGCTGTACAATTGTTTCTTCAATCATAGCTTGTTTGTCATGCTTCTTTCTATGTATGTATTCTCTAATCTCTCCCAAAGCTTCTTCGCCGTGGTCTCCATATAGATATCTGGCAAGACTTGATCAGCCAAACACATCCGAATCGTGCTAAAGGCAATCTCCTCTAACTCCTTCCAATCTTCAGCATTTATGCTATCCGGTCTTTTCTTCACCAAGACCTTATAGATTTTTTGTTGTACGAACAAATCCTTCACCCTTTGCTGCCATAGGGTGAAGTTCCTCTTGCTGTCATACTTCTCAAAATCCATCTTTAGAGTACTAGATGCCATACTCGAACAAGAAACAACACAAACAACAAAACAGAAAAAAAATCTAGTTCAATACTTTACCAAGATCCCGATTAAAGTACAATCTTTTCTCCATCGAATCAACCAATCTTTGATACCAGATGTTGGGGGTCGCGTTCTCGATCTTCCCTTGGAGCGTGGCACACAACTGACCAGTGCCAAGGCATGTGGAGAAGCGGAAACAAAATGAACTTGCTGCAGAAATTTTCTGCAGCAGGGTTAGGATCTCGCTCTTGGTAATCACCCTCGTCGATGTAGGATTAGTTTTCTTTTCTTTCTTTTCATCAGCAGCAATAGGAGAACGTGAATCCTTTTCTTTTGGACGTGGAAGTCTAGATTTATTTTATAAATCTAAAAGAGTGACTTCAAGTGGGAATAGGCTGCAGCAATATTAGTTCACAAAGATTCTTCAAAAGAAGGCCATTAGGGTTTCTTCTCCTTTATGGATGCCTTGATTTCTTTCTTTTCTTGGCAAGGGGCGGTTGCAAACCCTAGGCAACCATGTGAGAGAGGAGAAGAAAAATTTTAAGCAGAAAAGGGTTTTTCATTCATTCAGCCTCTTCTAAGATCTTATACAAGAAGTATTTATACATGGTCAAATAGAAACCAAACCCTAACAAAAAAAAACTCCCTTAGACTAACCCATATGTGATTAGACTCACTCGGGCCCAACTCTAGCCCAATGATAGGTTAGCCCCCTCAAGACCCAATTACTTGGACTCGAGAACATTAGGTCCTAATCCTATGGACCTAAAAATCATGAAGGCTGAAATCCTTCACCCTAGGGCTCACATCAATCCTAGAACCCCATGAACACCTTATGGATCATAAACTTTGGGCTTTCCATTACTCAATCGAGGCTTTGGAGTACCACACAAGGTCCTACATAGGGTTAGGGGGGTTTAGGGTTTTTAGGGTTTTAGGTGTTTAAAGGTTTTAAGGGGTTCAGGGTTTAGGATTTTAGGTTTTTGGGGTTTAGGGTTTAGGTTTTAGGGGTTAGGGTTTTGGGGTTTTAGGGTTTAGGTTTTAGGGTTTTTTAGGGTTTAGTGTTTTTTAGGATTTAGGGTTTAGGGTTTCAGGGTTTAGGTTTAAGGGTTTAAGGGTTTTAGGATTTTAGGGTTTTAGGGTTTTAGGGTTTAGGTTTTAGGGTTTTAGGGGTTGGGGTTTTGGGTTTAGGGATTTTAGGCGTTTGGGGTTTAGGTTTTTAGGGGTTAGGGTTTTATGGGTTTTGAGGTTTTAGGGTTTAGGGTTTTTAGGGTTTAGGGTATAGGGTTTGGGGGTTTTAAGGTTTTAGGGGGTTAGGGTTTAAGGTTTAGGGTTTTAGGGTTTTTAGGTTTTTGGGTCTAGCATTAGGCTTTTGGGGTTTAGGTTAGGGTTTTAGGGTTTTAGGAGTTTAGGGGTTAGGGGTTTAGGTTTGGGGTTTTTAGGGTTTAGGGTTTTAGGGTTAGAGGTTTAGGGGTTTAGGGTTTAGGGTTTTAGGGGTTTTAGGGTTTTTGGGGTTTGGAGGGTTTAGGGTTTTAGGGTTATGGGTTTTACGGTTTATAGGTTTTAGGGGTTTAGGGTTTTAGGGGTTGGTTAGGGTTTAGGGTTTAGGGTTTTAGGGTTGGGATGGGGGGTTGGGGATTAGGGGTTAGGGGTGGGGGGTTTAGGGGTTAGGGTTTTTAGGTTTTAGGGGTTTTTAGGGTTTGGGTTTAGGGGTTTTTAGGGTTTAGGATTTAGGGTTTCGGGGTTTAGGTTTTAGGGTTTAGGGGTTTCAGGGTCTAGGGTTTAGGTTTTTAGTGTTAAGAGTTTGGGGTTTTGGGTTTAGTGTTTAGGGTTTAAGGGTTTTTAGGATTTTTAGTGTTTAGGGTTTATAGGATTTTTTAGGTTTTTGTTTTAGGGTTTTTAGGGTTTTAGGGTTTAGGGTTTTAGGGTTTTAGGGTTTTTAGGGTTTTTAGGGTTTTAGGGTTTTAGGGGTTAGGGTTTAGGTTTTTAGGGTTTAGGGTTTTAGGGTTAAGGGTTTTAGGGATTTGGGATTTGGGGTTTAGGGTTTAAGGGTTTTTAGGGTTCTAGGGGTTTAGGGTTTAGGGTTTTAGGGTTTTTAGGGTTTTAGGTTTTAGGGTTTTAAGGTTAAGGGTTTAGGGTTTTAGCGTTTAGGGTTTTAGGGGTTTAGGGGTTAGGGTTTTAGGGTTTAGGGGGTTGTGGGTCTTAGGTTTTAAGGGGTTTAGGGTTTAGGGTTTAGGGTTTTAGGTTTAAGGGTTTTAGGGTTTAGGTTTTAGGTTTTAGGGTTTTAAGGTTTTTAGGGTTTTAGGGTTTAGGGTTTAGGTTTTAGGGTTTTATGGGTTTAGGGTTTAAGGGTTTTAGGGTTTAGGGGTTTTGAGGTTTTAGGGTTTAGGATTTTAGGGGTTTAGGGTTTTAGGGGTTTAGGGTTTAGGGGGTTAGGGTTTTAGGGTTTAGGGTTTAGGGTTTTAGGGGTTTTAGGGTTTTAGGGTTTAAGTGTTTTAGGGTTTAGGGTTTTAGGGGGTTTAAGGGGTTTAAGAGGTTTAAAGGGTTTATGGTTTAGGATTTAGGGTTTAGGTTTTAGGATTTTAGGGTTTTAGGGTTTAGGATTTAGGGTTTAGGGTTTTAGGGGTTGGGGGTTTTAGGGTTGAGGGTTTTAGGGTTTAGGGTTTAGGGTTTAGGGTTTAGGGTTTTTTAGGGTTTTTTTATGGTTTAGGGTTTTAGGGTTTGGCTTAGGTTGGGGTTTAGGTTTTTAGGGTTTTAGGGGTTTAAGGGTTTTAGGGTTTTAGGGGGTTTAGGGTTTTAGGTTTTAGGGGTTTAGGGGTTAGAGGGTTTAGGGTTTAGGGGTTTAGGGTTTAGGGTTTAGGGTTTAGGGGTTAGGGTTTAAGGGTTTTTAGGGTATAGGTTTTAGGGTTTTAGGGGTTTTGGGTTTTTTGAGTTTAGGGTTTGGGGCTTTAGGGTTTCTAGGGTTTAGGGGTTTAGGTTTTATGGGTTTTTAGGGTTTTAGGTATAGGGTTTTAGGTTTAAGGGTTTAAGAGTTTTAGGGTTTAAGGGTTTGAGGTTTTAGGGGTTAGGGTTTGAGGTTTTAGGGGTTTGGGGTTTGGGGTTTGGGGTTTAGGGTTTAGGATTTAGGGTCTAGGGTTTATAGGGTTTTGGTTTTAGGGTTTAGGGTTTGGGCTTTTAGGGTTAAGGGTTTAGGATTTTAGATTTTTTAGAGCTTTTTAAGGGGTTTTTAGGTTTTAGGGTTTAAGTTTGGGGTTTTGGGTTTAGGGTTGGAATTTTAGGGGTTTAGGGTTTTAAGGGTTAGGGTTCAAGGGATAGGGTTTAGGTTTTATGGTTTTTTTAGGGGTTTAGGGTTTTAAGGGTTTTAGGGTTTAGGTTTTAGGTTCAGGGGTTAGAGTTTTGGGTTTTTGATTTTAGGGTTTTAGGTTTTTGGGTTTTAGGATTTAGGGGTTAGGGTTAGGGTTAGGGTTTTAGGGCTTAGGGTTTAGGGTTTTAGGTATTTAGGGGGTTAGGGTCTGGGTTCAGGGTTTTAGGTTTAGGTTTAGGTTTAGGGTTTAGGATTTTTAGGGTTTAGGGTTTTAGGATTTTTAGGGTTTAGGGTTTTAGGTTTAGGGGTTTAGGTTTTTGTGGTTTAAGGGCTTGGGGGTTTGGGGTTTAGGTTTTTAGGGTTTAGGGGTTTTAGGTTTAGGGTTTTTAGTGTTTTTACTATTTTTAGTGTTTTTAGGGCTTTTAGTGTTTAGGATTTTAGTGGTTTTAGTGTTTTAGGGTTTTGGGTTTTGAGGTTTTGGATTTTATGGTTTAAGGGTTTGGGTTTTAGGGTTTAGGGGTTTTAGGGGTTTGGGGTTTTAGGTTTTTTGGATTTTAGGGTTTAGGTTTTTAGGGTTTTTTAGAGGTTTTTAAGGGGTTTGGGGGGGGGGGGGGGGGGGGGGTGTTTTGGGTTTTTGGGGTTTAGGTTTTTAGGATTTTGAGGGTTTAGGGTTTTGAAGATTTTAGGGTTTAAGGTTTTAGGGTTTGGTTAGGGTTTTAGGGGTTCAGGGGTTTTAGGGTTTTAGGGTTTTAGGTTTTTTAGGGTTTTAAGGGTTTAGGGTTTATGGTTTTAGGTGTTTTAGGGTTTTTGGGTTTGGGTTTTAGTGTTTTAAGGTTCAGGATTTTGGGTTCGGGGTTTTAGGGGTTAGGGTTTTAAGGTTTAGGTTTTAGGATTTTAGATTTTTTAGAGGTTTTTAAGGGGTTTTTAGGGTTTTGGGTTTAGGGTAGGGGTTTAGGGTTTCAGGGTTAGGGTTCACGGGTTTAGGTTTTATGGTTTTTTTAGGGTCTTTTTACGGTTTTAGGGTGTTAGGTGTTAGGTGTTAGGTGTTAGGTGTTAGGTGTTAGGTGTTAGGTGTTAGGTTTTTAGGATTTTTAGGGTTTTAGGTTTACGATTTAGGGTTTTTAGTGTTTTTACTATTTTTTATGTTTTTAGGGTTTTTAGGGTTTAAGGGTTTAGGGTTTAGGGTTTAGGGTTTAGGGTTTTGGATTTTAGGGTTTGGGTTTTAGGTTTTAATGGGTTAGGGTTTGAGGTTTGGGGTTTTTGGTTTTAGGGTTTTAGGGTTTAGGGTTTAGGGTTTTAGGGTTTAGGGTTTAGGATTTTAGATTTTTAAGGGGTTTTTAGGGGGGTTTTTATGGTTTATGGTTTAAGGTTTATGGGTAGGGGTTTTAGGGGTGTAGGGTTTAGGTTAGGGGTTTTAGGGTTTAGGGTTTTTGATTTTAGTGTTTTAGGATTTTAGAGTTTTTAGGTTTTTGGGTTTTTAGGGTTGAGGTTTTAGGCTTTAGGGGGTTAGAGGGTTAGGGTCTGGGTTTCGGGGTTTAGGTTTAAGGGTTAGGGTTTTAGGGGGTTTGGGTTTTAGGGTTTTAAGGTTCAGGGTTTAGGATTTAGGGTTCATGGTTTAGGATTTAAAGTTTTGAGGTTTTGGTTTTAGGGTTTTAGGGTTAATTTTTTTAGGGTTTTAGGGTTTAGGGTGTTTAGGAGTTTAAGGGTTTTAGGGTTTGGGTTTTAAGGTGTTTAAGGGTTTTTTAGGGTTTAGTGGGTTAGGGGTTTAGGATTTTTAGGGTTTTTTAGGTTTTAGGGTTTAGGGGTTTTAGTGGGTTAGAGTTTTTTTTGGGTTTTGGGGTTTAGGGTTTAGGGTTTTTTGGGGTTTAGGGGTTTAGGTTTTTTAGGTTTTAAGGGTTTTGGATTTTAGGGTTTAGGTTTTAGGGTCTTTTAGGTTTTTTAGGGTATTAGGTTTAGGGTTTTTAGGGTTTTAGGGTGCAGGTTTTAGGGTTTTTAGGGTTTGGGGGTTTTTAGGGTTTAGACTTAGGGTTTGGGTTTTTAGGGTTTATGGTTTAGGATTTTTAGGGTTTAGGTTTTGGGGTTGGGGGTTTAGGCTTTTTTAGGGTTTATGGGGTTTCGAGTTTTAATGGGATTTAGGGGTTTTAGGGGTTTTTCGGGGTTTAGGGTTTTTGATTTTTTGGGTTTAGTGTTTTTAGGATTTTAAGGTTTTAGGGTTTAGGTTTTTTTGGGGTTTTCAGGATTTAGGGGTTCTGGTTTAAGGGTTTAGGGGTTAGGTTTTAGGGGTTTAGGGTTTAGGGTTTTGGGGCTTCGGGTTTTGGGTTTTAGGGTTTGGGGTTGGGGTTTTTAGGGTTTTGGGTTTTTTTAGGGTTTAGGGTTTAGGGTTTGGGGTTTGGGGTTTAGGGTTTAGGTTTAAGGGTTTAAGGGTTTAAGGGTTTAGGTTTTTAAGGTTTTTAGGGTTTATGGTTTCTAGGGTTTTAGGGTTTTAGGGTTTAGGGTTTAGGGTTTAGGGTTTTAAGGTTTTTAGGGGTTTTAGGGTTTAAGGGTTTCAGGATTTAGGAGTTCAGGTTTAAGGGTTCAGGGGTTAGGTTTTAGAGTTTCGGATTTTGGGTTTGGGGTTTGGGGTTTGGGTTTTTTTGGATTTTGTAGGTTTTTTGGATTTTAGGGTTTTAGATTTTTTAGAGGTTTGTAAGGGGGTTTAGGGGTTCAGGGGTTAGGGTTCATGGTGTAGGTTTTAGGTATTTTTTAGGATTTTTTTAGGGTTTAGGGTTTTTAGGATTTTTTGGGTTTAGTGGTTTTTAGGTTTTAGGGTTTAGGGTTTTAGGGTTTTAGGGGTTAGGTTTAGGTTTAGGTTTAGGGTTTAGGGTTTAGAGTTTTAGGTATTTAGGATTTTTAAGGGTTTTTAGGATTTTTAGGTTTTTCGGGTTTAGGATTTTTAGGGTTTAGGGTTTAAGGTTTTGGGGTTTGGGATTTAAGGGTTTTGGGTTTTAGGGTTCAGGTTCGGGGTTTAGGTTTTAAAGTTTTAGGATTTTTGGGTTTTGGATTTTTGGGTTTAGGGTTTTAGGGTTTTGGGTTTAGGGCTTTTTAGGGTTAGGGGTTTAGGGTTTTAAGGTTTAGGAGTTTTAGGGTTTACGGTGTAGGGTTTTTTAAGTTTTTTAGGGTTTAGGGTTTTTTAGGTTTTAGGGCTTTAGGGTTTTTTAGGTTTTAGGGCTTTAGGGTTCTAAGGTATAGGGTTTTTTAGGGTTTTGGGGTCTTGGGTCTGGGGTCTTGGGTTTATAGGGTTTAAGGGTTCAGCGTTTAGGTTTTAGGGGTTGGGGGTTTTTATGGTTTTAGGGGTTTAGGGTTGGGTTTTAGGGTTTAGAGTTTATGGTTTAGGGGGTTAAGGTTTTAGGGTTTTTAGGGTTTTTGGTTTAGGTTTGGGGATTTAGATTTTTATGGTTTAAGTATGGTTTAGGGGGTTAAGGTTTTAGGGTTTTTGGTTTAGGTTTGGGGTTTTAGGTTTTAGGATTTTATGGTTTAGGGTTTAGGTTTGGGGGTTGTGGGTTGGTTGGGGGTTTGGGTTTTTTTTTTAGGTTTTAGGGTTTAGGGGTTAGGTGTTTAAGGGGTTTTTAGTTTTAAGGGTTTTTATGGTTTTAGGGGTTTAAGGTTTAGGGTTTGATTGTTTTTTTTGGAGTTTTTGGGTTTAGGGTTTTAGGTTCTTTTGGGTTTAGGGTTTATTGTTTTTTTAGGGTTTTAGAGTTTAGGGTTTAGGTTTTTTTGGGGGTTTAGGGTTTAGGTTTAAGGGTTCAGAGGTTAGGTTTTAGGGGTTTTAGTGTTTAGGGTTTTGTGGTTTTAAGGGGTTTAGGGTTTGGCGGTTTAGATTTGGGGTTTTTCGGGTTTTAGGGTTTAGTTTTTAGGGTTTGAGGGGTTTAGGGTTTAGGGTTTAGGGTTTAGGGTTTAGGGTTTAGGGTTTAGGGTTTCGGGTTTCGGATTTCGGGATTTAGGGTTTTATGGTTTTGGATTTTTGGGTTTTAGGGTTTTATGGTTTTTAGGTTTTAGGGTTTAGGATTTTTGGGTTTTGGGGTTTAGGGTTTGCGATAGGTTTAGGGCTTTTAGGGTTTAGGATTTTAGGATTTTAGGGATTTTAAGGGTTTAGGTGTTAGGGGTTTTTAGGGGTTTAGGGTTTTAGGGTTTAGGGTTTTTGGGCTTTGGTTTAGGGTTTTACAATTTTTAGGGTTTATGGTTTTTAGGGTTTTAAGTGGGTTTATGGTTTTAGGGTTTAAGGTTTAGGGTTTAAGGTTTTAGGGGTTAGGGTTTTAGGATTTGGGTTTTGTGGTTTTTAGGGTTTGCGTTTTAGGGTTTAGGGTCTTTTTAGGTTTTTTTAGGATTTAGGGTTTAGGGTTTAGGGTTTTATGATTTTAAGGGGTTTAAGGGTTAGGGGTTTTTAGGTTTTAGGGTTTAGTGTTTTAGGGTTTTGGGGTTTAGGAGGTTTAGGTTTTAGGATTTTAGGGTTTTAGGGATTTTAAGGGTTTTAGGGGTTAGGGTTTAGGAGGTTTAGGGATTTTAAGGGTTAAGGGCTTTTTGGGGTTTTTTGGGTTTAGGGTTTTAAGGGGTAAGGGGTTTAGGGTTTATGTTTTTAGGTTTTAGGGGTTTTGGGGTTGGGGTTTTTAGGGTTTAGGGTTTTAGGATTTGGGGTTCAGGGTTATGGGTTTTATGGTTTTTAGGGGGTTTATAGTTTTAGGGTTTATAAGGGTTTTAGGGGTTTAGGGTTTGGGTTTTGTGGTTTTTAGGGTTTTAGGGCTTTAGGTGTTTGGGTTTAGGGCCTTTTTAGGTTTTTTTAGGATTTAGGTTTTAGGGTTTTAGGGTTTAGGGTTTAGGGGTTAGGGGTTTTAGGATTTAGGGTTTTTAGGGTTTTGGGCTTAGGGTTTTTTGGATTTTAGGGTTTTTAAGGGTTTTAGGTTTTAGGGGTTTTAGGTTTTAGGTTTTTTTAGGGTTTTTAGGGTTTGCAGGGTTAAGGTTTTATGGTTTTAGGGTTTGGGGTTTTTAGAGTTTTGGGGTTTTGGTTGGTTTAGGGTTTAGGGTTTAGGGTTTAGGGTTTTATGGTTTTGGGGGTTTTAGAGGTTAGGGATTTAGGTTTTTGGGGTTTTAGGGTTTAGGGTTTAGGGTTTAGGGTTTAGGGTTAAGGGTTTTGGGGTTTTTGGTTTTGGGGTTTTAGGGGGTTAGGGTTTTAAGGGTTTTAGGGTTTAAGGGTTAAGAGGTTGAGGGTTTGAGTGTTTAAGGGTTAAGGGTTTAAGGGTTTTTTTGGGGTTCTAGGGTTTAGGGTTTAGGGTTTAGGGTTAAGGGTTAAGGGTTAAGGGTTTGAGGTTTGAGGTTTGAGGTTTGAGGTTTGAGGTTTGGAGTTTAGGGTTTAGTTTTTTAAGGTTTTTTAGGGGTTTTGGGGTTTTAGGTTTTAGGGTTTTAGGGTTTGGGTTTTATGTTTTAGGGTTTTTTTAGGTTTTTTAATGTTTTAGGGTTTTATGGTTTTAGGGGTTTTAGGGTTTAGGGTTTAGGGTTTTTTTAGGATTTAGGGTTTTAAGGGGTTTAGGGTTTAGGAGGTTTAAGGGTTTAGGTTTTAGGGTTTAGGGTTTAGGATTTTAGGGTTTTAGTGGTTCAGGGGTTTAGGATTTAGGGTTTTTTTAGGATTTAGGGTTTAGGTTTTAGGGGTTCAGGGTTTTGGGGTTAGGGTTTTTAGGAGGCAATTTTAAGATTTATCTAGTGATGGTGGTTAGAAGGTTTATTTGTGAGGAATTCTAAAGACCTGGCGGAAAACTTTCGAAAATAATAATTAAATAATTTAATTTAAATTTTCAACAAGAAGGTTTGTGTACTTTTGGAAGAACATACCAGGGTAAATTTATCATGGAGATTGGTACAGAAATATGTACAGAAATAGTTTTAAAAATGTTCATAAAATATGTACTTTATCCTTGCTTAAAATGTCTCCAGATTTGGAAGGACCTCACCTTCAATAATGGAACACTTGACATCAAATTTAGTATGGTGGGTATCTGCTTTTCAATATAGTGACAAAAATAGTTTTAACGTTTTTTTCTTTTTTTTCTTCTCTTTCACAATCATGACTCATGTTATTTTTTCTTTTACATGGTGTTAATATTTTGTATTCATGTTGGACAAGGTTTTGAAAATGCCATTTATTAGTTCAAGGGTTTTTGGATTTTGGAGTTATAGCTTTTAGGGTAATTGGGTTTTGGGGTTCTAATGGTTTTTAGAGGTTTTAAGGATTTAAGGTTTGGAGTTTTGGAGGCAAGGAATTAGGTTTTAGTTTTAGGGTGTAGGGTTTTTAATCGTTTGAAGTAAATAATGGTTATATGAAGTAAATAACGGTTATATGATGCGAGAATGTCTTAATTAAGGAATCTTCAAGGAATCCTGAAGATCTTGTGGAAAATTTCTAAAAATATTAATTAAGTAAATAATTAAATTTAAATTTTCAATAAGGAGATTCTAAATTATTAGTTTTGTGTGTATTGTATGAATCAAATCAACTTTTGAAGGAACATACAAGATGATACAGGATAAATTTAGCATGGAGATTGGCATCGCAATGTACTTCACATTAATAATGCAGATAAACAGTATTTAAAAAAAGATCATACCATACTTCATTAGCCCATTCCTTCATCATTTTAATGAAATATGTACTTTCTTGTTGTGTTCAAAATGTCTGAGGATTTGTCATTTTACCTAATATCAAATTTAGTACGGTGGGTATTTGATCTATGTTACTTGTTCAAGTTGCTTTTCAATAACAAAAATAGGTTCAACTTTTTTTCTTCTCTTCTACAATTTGTATTTATATTATCTTTTATATGGTGTTATTTGAATTGTTTTTGTTATGTTCAAAAGGAGTTGCACTTAATATCTTATATACATGTTGATCAACATTTTGAAAATGCTTTTATTAGGACATTAAATTTTGGATGAGAATGATGAGACTAAATAAATAGCATGATATTATTGTAGGTTTTTTTAATTAACACTGGAAGGCTAAAAGAAACAAGAATATATGGTATAACTTGCTTGTGCAGATTAAACATATGCTACAATATTAGAGTCCTAAAGATGATAAAATACAAAAGTTTTACAATTTTAAACATCGAAAAACAAGTGACCATCAAGACGTGTGTTACTTGTGCTTGTTTATGCCTTTAATTTCATATCATGTGCTTGTTTTGCTAACACTATATTTTAACCATCATACCTCATGATTCAACTAACAAACACTATATCATATTATTTTTATCATTTATTTGTATTATTTTAACTTTTTTTTCTCTCTAAACATCCTTTAAAATATTTCTTTTGGGATTTAGGTAGTTTGAGGTTTTTAGGGTTTTAAGGGGTTAGGGGTTTTTAGGGTTTAAGGTATTTTAGGTTTTTTTTTTAGGGGTTTTGAGGTTTTAAGGGTTCAGATTTTTTTTTTTAGGGGTTCAGGAGTTTTAGGGGCTAGGGTTTAGGATTTTTCAGGATTTTAAGGTTTAGGGTTTTAGGTGGTAAGGGGTTTTTAGGGGTTTAGGGTTTTAAGGGGTTTATGTTTCAGGGTTCCTTATGGATTTTTGATTTATGAGTATTTTTTCTTTATTTTTAGAGTTCTTGTCGAGTTCCGTTGTGTTAGCTTGGTTCATTGTTGGAATTTACGATTTGGTAAGTGTTAAGTATTATTTTTTTTATTGAGTCATGTAATAAGTTAAGAGAATATACATCAACTATGCAATGATACATGTTTTGGATCATTTCGAGACATGACATCATCAGAGCAGAGTAAGGAGCTAGTCCTTATCAATTTAGAAAGAAATCTAGGCGTCAATATCTTCATTTTTTTATGCCATTCGTTCTTATATGGAAGCTTTTTTGGGCGTCCATTGATTTTTATACTTATCATGTGGTTTCATGACAAACATTTATGGAAAAAATTGGCTATTTCTTTCTAATTGAAAGATTTTTATGCACCTCAGAAGGTGCCGTTCGGTGCCGTGTAGTCAAAGATGTGAGGAGAAATTGAGGGGCGCTCATTCTTTTTCTTTCAAGTGATTTCTTTTCTCTACAAGCTTTAAAATTACTCTTTTTGATCTTTCCAGATAAGTATGCAGAGATTTCTGCCTTAGTAAGAATCATCATATATTATTCTTTCAGGACTTTCAATCTATCAAAGCGATCTTTCTGTTTCAATTTTCGAGTAATCATGGTTGGTATATAAATTTTTTTTTTAATTCATTTTCTTTGATTTAGTGAATGTTGAGTGCATGTCCTAATCAAGGGTTTTTTAATCTTCATTTTTTTGATTTCGTTAATATTCTAACAGTTCTAGTTTCAGTATATGCTTTCGCCTGATTTGTATAATATAGCTTAACTAGTTTTTGATATCGGGTAATTAGCTATCTCAAAAAAATATACATGTTAAAAAAAATATTATTTTATTGCATTTATATCTCATTTATGTTCTGCATCAGTTTTGGTATCAAAGCAGGTTGTTAGGACTTGTTCTTGCATTATATTAGGAAAGCAATTTTCAGTTTGCTAAAATTTCTGCACCTTCCATATTTGCTTTTTTTTTTGCATATAAATTTTTTTTTTTAAAAGTATATTTTGGTCTCTATTGTGCTCATTTAGGGATAGTTCAAAGGGGGAGACTAGAGGTAGTACTTTGTACTATTTGATTCAATGGACGTTTGGTAGGGATATCAGGGACGTACCAATAAGAAAGGATATCGGTAGTATTTTGGTACGTTTGATCCAACTACCTTCGTTTCAAGAGTGCCGTAGGCCATCAAGAGGGTTGTGCATAGCCGTCGCAAGAAAGGCTGACTTGAGGCAATGCCTTAAGTGACACATATAGGCAAAAAAAAATAAAACATTTTAATTACTCCTATTAATTTCATATTTCAAAATAAAAAAAAAAATTCTGTATTGCTGCATTCTTTTGGTTAGAGGTCCGATTTGTTAACTTAAGTCTTTAGTGTTTCATCATCTTTGCATTAAATTGACTTAAGGGCATCGTTATCTCAGATCAGGTAGGGATTTCATCACCTTTGGGTCCAGAAAATCAACTTGCATACGAGCTAAACCTTTCAATTTTAAAATTCATTAGACATAATTGAGCATTAGGAACATTCACGGTTGGATTCACATATTTTGTCGAAACTGGTATTTTTCTTCATTTATGATCGGAACATGGTGTTTAAGGATGGAGGTCAAATATCAAACGATTTAAGCGGAGTGACGGGTTACTCTAATTAGGCTCTTATGTTAAGCAGGAAGAATCTTTTCCTTTCCATTTGCTATTCGGTCAGCTACAGGATATTTGGTGAGTAATTAGCATGTAGTTGACGCATTTTATTTGAGCTCTAGGTTTAGGAGTCAGTAGTCGTTCTTTTTTCTGTGTGCTTAGCTACATGCCAACTCGGTTCGGAACCCATACCAATCTAGTCAGAGTCGGTCTCCATTCGATCCATCCATGGACGATGACATTGGAGCTATGCTTAGGATCATTAATAAACAATTAACCCAATTGAATGATCAAGTGAGCTTCTTAGAAGAAAGTCGTAAGATCAGGACTGAGTCTACCTAACCCACATCCTGACCTTAGGAGAGCCTATCACTATGATTTTATCCCTGAGTATCATCCTAAAAGCTCATACCTATACTTAGTGGATTCAGAGGAAAGATCCATTAGGAGCATCCGATCCTATGCATCCATTTTTGATGGTGAGCTAGAGTTAGAGGATTACATTGATTGAGAAAGAAGAATGGATAAGTATTTCAATTGGGAAGAAATGTCAGAAGAAGGAAAGGTAAAATTTGATAGGCTTAAACTAATCCGATATGTTAGGATAATTGGGAAAATGTTGAGTATGCATGTCGTCAAATGAGGGAGATGTCCATTAGAACATGGAGACCTGAAGATTAGGCTTAGGAAGGAATACCTATCCATGTCCTTTAGGTATAAGGAGTCTATTACCCATCAAGCCACACTTAATAGGACTAATATCCCTGAAAATAAGTCAAATCCTAATCTAGGCTCGTTTAGCCAGTCCATTCCTATTGCCCCATGTGTTCATCAGAGTCCACCCTTTTCTACCATCTCGTTTATTTTTATGAGTCGATCCATTCCTATTCCCTCACTTGCTCCGTCCATTCCTATCTACCAGTTTGCCCAACCTATTTCTACTGTCATAGTTGAAGACAGAGAAAAAGCTAGACATGATCAGTCTAGGCATAGTTGTTCAGGATTCAACTCAAATTGATAATTTAGAAAATCATGAACCTATTGACTGTGATGAGGAGAGATTATGAACCCCTTATAGGTTATATCGAAGAGGTATATGAGGCTGATGCAAGTTTAGATGAATACGAAGAAGAGGAACCCATTGAAGGCTTAATGACGAAGAGGTTGAGCTTAATAATCATTTAGAGGTTGATAGTCCCTAGTCCTTTAGTCATGTAGAGGTAGACATTTGTGAGTCCATTAGGAGAAGAAGCTACTAAGCCTATTGATGAATCTAAGGGAAAGGAGCTTGAGTTCAGTGACATATTAGAAGAAGAAGAAAGTATACCTATTGGGAAGATAGAAAGAGAAGTCTATAGAACTGAGTCTGGTCTAAGGGTTGAATCTAAAGAAATTGATACCATCCTAGTTGAACATGAACCATTGCTTGTAGCTAAAAAGGATTCTGAAGGAGCAAAATGGTCAACTTGAAAAAGCTGAAGTCCAAGAGTTAAGCTCTATAGAGCAATCTCTAGAATTCATGAAGGATTTAGAGTAAGAGATTTATGTAATTTTTGTTGAGGGTTTAGAGCAAGATATTAGTAAGGGGTTATCAATTTGGACTAGGAAAATTCACGATTACATTCAAGAGGTAGTAGTTGAGATTTTAGGAGAATTTCATAAGGTGTTTTGAAAAGAATATCTAGTCACCTTTCACTACTTAGGGATATCCTACACTTCTTAGATCTAGTCCCAGTTCAGTTTGTCACATACTTTCAGAAGACCCTATGGAACCTTTTAAGAATTCATGCCATCCATCAATCTAGGGTCAAATCTAGAGAGTGTAGTCTGTTAGGTTTAGATTCAGAGAGTCCAATAAAATTTTATTCCATAGGAATGCCTTAGTAAGTTTGCATTTCAATTAGGTATCAATACAAGTCTTAGTAATAAGGATTTTTGTCACATTCTACTAAGTTTACCTGCCCATTCAACTTGTCCAACCATACGAGTCTTAGAGTCAATTGCACAACACCTGCATTATGACATTAACATTTACTTGAATATTGATAATAAGTTGGCTAATCCCCAGAGTCGAGTCAAGGATTTTGTTAAGAAAAAATTATGTCATGTTAGAAAGTTACATGCTCGTGGAGCTGGTCCTTTTAAAATATTAAAGAAGGTAGGAACCAATGCCTGTGTATTAAAGTTACCTTTATGGTTAGGCATTAGGTCTATTTTCACAACTTCAGACTTAGTAAAATATAAGGACCCAGTAGTGGTACCCAGTGAGTTTTTGGACCTGATCGTTCATTTGAGAGTGAGCTCTCACCTGAGTATCCATCCACAAATTAGCCTGAGAGGAAAGGTAGGATTGAGCAGATTCTGGATGACCATGCTGTTACGACCCGTAATAAAGGTTACCAAAGATATTTGGTTCGTTGGCAAGGTCGGTCAGAATCAGAGTACTCATGATTACTCAGCAAGATTTGCAATACATAGACCCAGACCTTTTAGAGAAATATCAAAGTCAAACTGTTCCTTGCTCAACGGGGTCGAGTTCTTTCTAGCCCAGGAGAATTGGTGCAAGCACGAGATTGAGACAGGTTTCAGTGTTCCTTTTGGATCTCTGATTTATGAGTTTTTTTTCTTTATTCTTAGAGTTCTTGTCGAGTCCAATTGTGTTAGCCTGGTTCATTGTTGGAATACAGGAGTTCGTCAAGTGTTATTTTCTTTCATTAAGTTCTGTAATAAGTCAAGAGAAGGTTTACCTTGAAGATCCAAGAGAAGGCCTATCAATCATGCAATGACACATGTCTTGGACCATTCCGGGACACCTAGCATCACCAGAGCAGAGCAAGGAGCCGGTCCACATCAATTTAGAAAGAAATTTAGGCGCCAACATCCTCATTCCTCATTTCTTCATGTCATTCGCCCTTATATGTAAGCTTTTTGGGCATCAATTGACTTCCATACTTATCATATGGTCCTCTGGCAAACATTTATGGAAGAAATTGGCTGTTCCTTTTTAATTGAAAGAACTTCATGCGCGCCAGATGAAAGAAGTTACCGTCCAATCAAAGATGGCAGGAGAAATCAAGGGGCGCTCATTTTTTTCTTTCTCAATTGGTTGCCCTTCTCTATAAGCTTGAAAATTATAGCCTCTCTTTTTGGCCATCCTAGATAAAGTATGCAGAGATTTCTGCCTCCTCAAGAAGAATCACATGCCATACATTACAATTCATGTCGATTATATACTTAAAATGAATGATTTAACTTGTATTGATATGAAGGGGTTATAAAAAGATCTTTCTTTTGTAAATTAAAAAAATAATTAATGAGAAAATTTTGAAGTTTTTTTTCATTGCTGTGAAGGCTCTGGTACTCAGGGAAGGAGTGGGTGTGAAGCCCTTATTATTTTCTTTTATCTTCTTTAACCTCCCTCAAACCCAAACCCTAACTGTTCCCCTTCAAAAACCCTAAAACAATCCTGTCGCTAACCATAGGCCTCCATCTCCTTTTGCTGTTTTCTTAGGGATTCACAAGCCGAAGAGAAAGTCGTCTTTGCTTCTAAACCATATTTCGAAGATCCTCTTCGGTAAACAGCTTCTTCATACAGGACTTTCAACCTGTCAGAGCGATCTTCTTGTTTCAATCTTTGAGTAATTACTGTTGGTATATAAAATCCTTTCTCTAATTCTTTTTCTTTGATTTAGTGAACGTTGAGAGCTTGTTCTAATCGAGGGTTTTTTAACCTTCATTTTTCTGGTTTCGTTAATATTCTAACAGTTCTAGTTTCAGTGTATACTTTCGCTTGTCTTGCATAGTATAGCTTAACTAGTTTTTGATCTTTCTAATAATTAGCTATCTAATATATATATATATATATAAATTTATTATTTCATTACATTCATGTCTCAACCATGTCCTGCATCAGTTTAGGGTTTAGTGTTTTTGGGTTTTTCAGTTTTTGGGGTTTAGGGTTAAGGGTTTAAGGGTTTAGGGTTTAGGGGTTAGGTTTTAGGGGTCAGGGGTTTAGGGTTTAGGGTTCTAGGGGTTTTTAGGGTTCTAAGGTTTAGGTTTTAAGGGTTTTAGGGGTTTAGGATTTAGGGGTTTTAGGTTTAAGGGTTTAGGGGTTTGGGTGGTTTTGAGGTTTTAGGGTTTTAGGTTTAGGGGTTTAAGGGTTTGGGTTTTAGGGTTCGGAGTTTTAGGATTTTTTAGGGTTCAGGGGATAGGAGGTTTAGGGTTTTAAGGGTTTAGGGTTTTACGGGTTAGGGTTTTAGCTTTTGGGGTTTTTGGGGGTTGGGCTTAGGGTTTTTTGGGGTTTTTTTAAGGGTTTTGTAGGTTTTTTAAGGGGTTTCAGGGTTTTTGTGTTTTAGGGGCTTAGGGCTTGGGGTTTTTTTTGGGTTTTAGGGGCTTTAGGGTTTTGGGGGTTTGGGGTTTTAGTGTTAGGGGTTTAAGGGTTTGAGGGTTTTGGGGTTTAGGTTTTAGGGTTTTTGGGTTTTTGGGTTTTTAGGGGGTTTAGGGGTTGCATTTTGGGGGTTTGGGGTTAGGGTTTAGGGTTTTAAGGGGTTTGGGGTTTTGGGTGTTTAGGGTTTTTTTAGGGTTTAGGGTTTTTAGGGTTTGGAGTTTAGGGTTTAGGTTTTTTTTGGGGTTAGGGTTTTAAGTGGTGTTAGGGTTTAGGGGGTTTTAGGGGGGGGGGTTTAGGGGTTTAGGTTTAGGGGTTAGGGTTCTAGGGCTCTAGGTTCTAGGGCTTTTAGGGTTTAGGATTTAGGGTTTAAGGTTTTAGGGTTTAGGGTTTGGGGTTTGGCATTTTTGGGGGTTTAGGGTTTACGATTTTTTAGGGTTTTTTGGGGTTTTAGGGGTTAGGGGTTCAGGGTTTTGGGGGATTTAGGGTTTAGGGATTTTTAGGGTTTTGGGGTCTTGGGTTGTTTAGGGTTTTTAGGGGTTTGGGGTTTTGGGTTTAGGGGGTTTTAGGGTTTAGGGTTTGGGGTTTGGAGTTTTTGGAGGTTTAGGGTTTACGATTTTTTAGGGTTTTTTGGGGTTTTAGGGGTTAGGGGTTCGGGGTTCGGGGTTTTGGGGGATTTAGGGTTTAGGGATTTTTAGGGTTTTGGGGTCTTGGGTTGTTTAGGGTTTTTAGGGGTTAGGGTTTTAGGGTTTAGGCGGTTAGGGTTGGTTTAGGGTTTAGGGTTTTAGAGGGTTTTTAGGGGTTAGGGTTTATGGTTTTAGGGGGTTTAAGATTTAGGGTTTACGGTTAGGGGTTAGGGTTTTAAGGGGGTTTAAGGGTTTAGGGGTTTTTAAGGGTTTTTAGGTGTTTAGGGTTTTAGTTTTGGGGTTTAGGGTTGGGGGGTTGGGGGTTTGGGTTTTAATGGTTTTTAGGGTTTAGGGTTTTTGGTTTTAGGGTTTTTAGGTTTTTGGGTTTTAGGTTTAGGGTTTAGGGGTTAGGGTTTTTAAGGGGTTTGGGGTTGGGTTTTTATGGGTTAGGGGTTTAGGGTTTTTTATAGGGTTTTAGGGTTTAGTGTTTAAGGGTTTTAGGTTTTAGGTTTTAGGTTTTAGGTTTTAGGTTTTAGGTTTTAGGGGTTTAGGGTTTTGGGTGTTTAGGGTTTTTTTAGGGTTTTAGGGTTTTAGAGGTTTAGGTTTTAGGGTTTCAGGGTTCAGGGGTTAGAGTTTTAAGGGTTTTGTGGGGTTAGGGTTTTAGGATTTTGGGGTTTTTAGGTTTTAGGGTTTTTAAGGTGTTTAGTGTTTAGGGTTTTAGGTTTAAGGGGTTTAGGGTTTTAGGTTTGGGAGTTAGGGGGTTTAGGGTTTAGGTTTTAGGTTTTAGGTGGTTTCGGTTTTAGGGGTTTTTTTTTGTAGGTGTTTTTTTTATATGGGTTTTTAGGGTTTAGGGTTTTAGGGGGTTTTAGGGTTCGGGATTTAGGTTTTAGGGGTTTTTTTTAGGGTTTTAGAGGTTTTTTTAGGATTTAGGTTTTTTTTTAGGGTTTTAGAGGTTTTTTTAGGATTTGGGGTTTAGGTTTGGGGGTTGGGGTTTAGGTTTGGGGGTTTTGGGGTTTTTGAGGGTTTAGGGTTTTTGGGGGTTTTAGGGTTTGGGGTTTTGGTTTTTAGGTTTAGGGTTTATGTTTTAGGGGTTTTAGGTTTTAGGGTTTTTGGGGTTGGGGGTTTTAGGGTTTAGGGTTTTTAGGGTTTTAGGGGTTTAGGGTTGGTTTAGGGTTTTAGGTTTTAGGGGTTTAGGGTTTAGGGTTTGAGGTTTAGGGTTTAGGTTTTAGGTTTTAGGGTTTTAGGATTTTAGAGGTTTAGGGTTTAGGGTTAGGGGTTAGGGTTTTAAGGGGGTTTTAGGTTTTGGGGTTTAGGTTTTAGGGTCCAGGGGTTTAGCATTTTTAGGTTTTAGGTTTAGGGTTTTAGGGGCGTTAGGGGTTTTTAGGGGTTAGGGTTTAAGGGTTTTAGGATTTTACGGTTTAGGGTTAGGGGGTTTGGGGTTTTTGGGGTTTTAGGGGTTAGGGTTTTAGAGGTTTCAGGGTTGAGGGGTTAGGGTTTTTTAGGGGTTAGGGGTTTAGGTTTTAGGTTTTAAGGGTTTAAGGTTTTTGGGGTTTTTAGGTTTTAGGCTTTTAGGGTTTTTAAGGTTTTTGGGGGTTTTGGGGGTTTAGGGTTTTGGGAGTTTTAGGAGTTAGGGTTTTAGGGTTTAAAGGTTTAGGGTTTAGGGTTTCAGGGGTTAGGGTTTTTTAGTGTTTGGGGGGGTTAGGGTTTTAGGAGTTTAGGTTTTAGGTTTTTGAGGTTTTTAGGGGTTTAGTGTTTAGGGTTTTAGGGTTTTAGGGTTAGAGGGTTTAAGGTTTAAGGTTTAAGGATTTAGGGTTTAGGTTTAGGGGGTTTTAGGGTTTTTGGGGTTTAGGGTTTAGAGGGTTTTTGGGGTTTTAGGATGTTTTTAGGGGGTTAGGGGTACTTTTTTTAAGGGGTTTTTAAGATTTTTTTTTAGGGTTTTTTTTTTTTGGGGTTTTTAGGGTTTAGGGTTTTTTTTTAGGATTTTAAAGGTTTTAGGGGTTAGGGGTTGGGTTTAGGTTTTAGGTTTTGGGTTTAGGTTTGGGGGTTTAGGATTTAGGGGTTTAGGGTTTGGGGGTTAGTTTTAGGAGGTTAGGGTTTAGGGGGTTGGGGTTTTAAGGGTTTAAGGGTTTAGGTTTTTAGGTTTTTGGGGGTTTTGGGGTTTTTGAGGGTTTATGGTTTAGGGTTTAGGGTTTAGGGATTTTAGGTTTTTAGAGGTTTTAGGGTTTAGGGTTTTTAAGGTTTAGGGGTTTTAGGGGTTTTAGTGTTTTAGGTTTTAGGGTTTAGGTTTTAGGGGTTTAGCTTTAGGTTTTAGGATTCAGGGTTTTTGGGGTTTTAAGGGGGTTGGGGGTTTGGGTTTTAAGGGTTTTAAGGTTTTTTAGTGTTTAGTGTTTTAGGGGTTAGGGTTTGAGGTTTTGGGGTTTGCGGTTTTAGGGTTTCTAGGGTTCTAGGTTTAAGGGTTTTAGTGTTTATGGTTTTAGGATTTTAGGGTTTAGGGTTTAGGGTTTGAGGTTTTAAGGGTTTGAGGTTTTAGGGTTTCAGGGTTTCAGGGTTAGGGTTTTTTTGGGTTTAGGGGTTAGGGGTTTAGGTTTTAGGTTTTAGGTTTTGGGGTTTTAGGTTTTTAGTGTTTTTAGGGTTTAGTATTTAGGTTTTAGGGTTTAGGAGTTTTGGGTTTTAGTGTTTAAGGGTTTAAGGGGGTAGGGGGTAGGGTTTTAGGGGTTAGGGTTTTAGGGTTTAGGTTTAGGGTTTTTTAGGTGGTTTAAGGGTTTAGGATTTTGGGGTTTAGGGTTATGGTTTTAGAGTTTAGAGGGTTTTTAGGTTTTTAGGGTTTAGGGTTTGGGGTTTTTAGGATTTAGTATTTAGGATTTAGGGTTTAGGGTTTATGTTTTAGGGTTTTTAGGGTTTAGGGGGTTTGGGTTTTTAGGTTTTTGGGTTTAGGGGTTTTAGGGTTCTTTTGGGGTTTAAGGTTTTGGGTTTTTAGGGGTTAGTGGTTAGGGTTTAGGGTAGGGCAGGGGTTTAGGGTTTAGGGTTTGGGGTTTGGGGGTCTAGGGTTTAGGGTTTTGGGGTTTTTGACTGTTTAGGGGTTAGGGTTTTAAGGGTTTAGGGTTCAGGTTTCAGGGTTTTGGGGGTTTAGTGTTTTTCTAGAGTTTGGGGTTTTGGTTTTGGCGTTTGGGGTTTTGAATTTTGGGGTTTTTAGGGTTTTTAGGGGTTTGGGGCTTTAGGTTTTAGGTTTTAGGGTTTTGGGGTTAGGGGTTTAGGGTTTAAGGTTTTTTAGGGTTTAGGGTTTAGCGTTTTGGGGTTTAGGGTTTAGGGTTTTAGGGTTTTAGGGGAGTTTTAGGTTTTAGGGTTTATGGGTTTAGGGGGTTTTAGGGGTTTAGGGTTTAGGGGGTTTTAGGGTTTTAGGGTTTAGGGGTTTTAGGGTTTTAGGGTTTAGGGTTTTTGGGGTTTAGGGTTTAAGGGTTCAGCGGTTTAGGGTTTTAGGGTTTTAGGGTTTAGGGTTTTAGGATTTTAGGGTTTAGGGTTTTTAGGGTTTAGGGTTTTGGGGTTAGGGGGTTTTAGGGTTTTTAGGGTTTAGGGTTTAGGGTTTAGGTTTAGGTTTTAGGGTTTTAGGTTTTAGGGTTTTAGGTTTTAGGTTTTAGGTTTTAGGGTTTAGGGGGGTTTAGGGTTTTTAGGGTTTAGGGGTTAGGGTTTAGGGTTTTAAGGTTTTAGGGTTTAGGGTTTAGGGTTTTAGGGTTTTAAGGTTTTTTAGGGTTTATGGTTTAGGGTTTGAGGGGGGTTAGGGGTTAAGGTTTTTTAGGGTTTTAGGGGGGTTAGGGGTTAGGGTTTTAGGGGTTTAGGGTTTAGGGTTTAGGGTTTTGGGGTTTTAGGATTTTAGGGTTTGGGGTTAGGGGTTTTTGGGGGTTTAAGGGTTTTAGGGGTTAGGGTTTTTTAGGGTTTAGGGTTTAGGGTTTTTTAAGGTTTAGGGTTTAGGGTTAGTGTTTTTTAGGGTTTAGGGTTTTTTAGGTTTTAGGGTTTTAGGGTTTTAGGGTTTTTAGGGCTGAGGGTTTTAGGGTTTTGGGGTTTTTGGATTTTAGGGGTTTAGGGTTTTAGGGTTTGGCGTTTTTAGGGGTTTAGGATCTAGGGTTTAGGTTTTAGGGGTTAGGGAGTTTATGTTTTAGAGTTTTTAGGGGTTTAGGGGGTTTTTAGGGTTTTAGTGTTTAGGGTTTTTTTGGGGGTTTAGGGTTTAGAGTTTAAGGGTTAGGTTTAGGGTTTTTTTTGGGGGTTTATAGGGTTTAGGGTTTTTTTTGGGGGTTTATGGTTTTTTAGGGGTTTTGGGTTTTAGGGTTTAGGGGTTCGAGGTTCGAGGCTTAGGAGTTTAGGATTTAGGGGTTTTAGGGTTTTTTAGGGTTTAGGGTTTTAGGTTTTTGGGGTTTGGGGTTTTAGGGTTTAGGTTTTTTAGGGTTCAGGGTTTTAGTGTTTTTAGGTTTTTGTGTTTAGGGTTTTAGGGGGGTTACGGGTTAGGGTTTAGGGGTTAGGGTTTTTTAGGGTTTAAGGGTTCTAGGGTTTTAGAGGTTTCAGGGTTGAGGGGTTAGGGTTTTTTAGGGTTTAGGGGTTAGTGTTTAGGTTTTAGGGTTTAAGGTTTTTGGGGTTTTTAGGGTTTCAAGGTTTAGGGGTTTTTTAGGGTTTTAGGGTTTAAGGGGGTAGGGGTTTTAGGTTTTAGGGTTTTTTAAGGGGTTTTGGGGTTTAGTGTTTAGGGTTTTTAGGGTTTAGAGGGTTTTTAGGGGTTTAGGATTTAGGGTTTAGGTTTTAGGGGTTAAGGGGTTTATGTTTTAGAGTTTTTAGGGTTTAGGGTTTAGAGGGATTTTAGGGTTTTAAGGGGTTGGGGTTTAAGGGTTAGGTTTAGGGTTTTTTTTGGGGGTTTATAGGGTTTAGGGTTTTTTAGGGGTTTTGGGTTTTAGGGTTTAGGGTTTTTAGGGGTTAGGGTTTTAGGGGTTCATGGTTCGAGGTTTAGGAGTTTAGGGTTTATTGGTTTTAGGGGTTTTAGGGTTTAGGGTTTGGGGTTTAGGTTTAGGTTTTTGGGGTTGGGTGTTTTAGGTTTTTGGGGTTGGGTGTTTTAGGTTTTTTAGGGTTTTAGGGGGTTTTAGGGTTTCTAGGGTTTGAGGGTTTAAGGGTTTTAGGGTTTCTAGGGTTCTAGGTTTAAGGGGTTTAGGGTTTTAGGATTTTAGGGTTTAGGGTTTTAAGTTTTAAGGGTTTGAGGTTTGAGGTTTGAGGTTTTAGGTTTTGGGGTTTTTAGGTTTTAGGTTTTAGGTTTTAGGTTTTTAGGGGGTTTAGGGTTTAGTGTTTCTAGGGCTTAGGGGTTTTAGGGTTTAAGGGGGTAGGGGTTTAGGCTTTTAGGGGTTAGGGTTTAGGGTTTTTTAGGAGGTTTAAGGGTTTTGGATTTGGGGTTTTTGGGGTTTAGGGTTATGGTTTTAGGGTTTAGAGGGTTTTTAGGGTTTAGGTTTAGGGGTTTAGGGTTTGGAGTTTTTAGGATTTAGGATTTAGGATTTAGGATTTAGGGTTTATGTTTTAGGGTTTCTAGGGTTTAGGGTTTAGGTTTTTTGGGGTTTTAGGGTTTAGGGGGTTGGGGTTTAGGGGGTTTGTGTTTTTAGGTTTTTGGGGGTTTAGGGTCTAGGGGTTTTAGAGGGGTTAGGGTTTTTTAAGGTTTAGGGGTTTTAGGGTTCTTTTGGGGTTTAGGGTTTTGGGTTTTTAGGGGTTAGGGGTTAAGGTTTTTTAAGGTTTTTAGGGTTTTAGGGTTTGGGGTTTAAGGTAGGGTAGGGTTTTGGGGTTTGGCGGTTCTAGGTTTTAGGGTTTTAGGGTTTTTAGTGTTTTTGGGGTTTGGGTTTTAGGGGTTTTAGGGTTTAGGGTTTTAGGGTTTACGGTTTAGGGTTTAGGGTTTAGGTTTGGGGGTTTAGGATTTTTAGGGGTTTTAGGGTTTAGGTTTTTTAGGGTTTAGGGTTTTAAGGTTTTTTAGGGTTTAGGGTTTAGGGTTTAGCATTTTTGGGTTTAGGGGTTTAGGGTTTTAGGGGGTTAGGGGTTTTTGGGGTTTTTAGGGTTTTAGGGTTTTAGGGGGGTTAGGGTTTTAGGGGGTCAGGGGTTTTTAGGGGATTAGGGGTTAGGGGTTTTAGGATTTTAGGGTTTTAGGGTTTTAGGGGTTTTAGGATTTTAGGGGTTAGGGTTTAGGGGTTTTAGGGTTTAGGGTTTTAAGGTTTAGGGTTTAGGTTTTTGGGGTTGGGGTTTTAGGGTTTTAAGGTTTTTTAGGGTTTTAGGGTTTAGGGGTTTATGATTTTTAGGGTTTTAAGGTTTTTTAGGGTTTTTTTAGGGTTTTAAGGTTTTTAGGTGTTTTTAGGGTTTAGGGTTTTTTAGGGTTTAGGGTTTTAGGGTTTTAGGGGTTTAGGGGTTTAAGGGTTTAGGGTTTTTTAGGGTTTAGGGTTTATGGGTTTAGGTTTAAGGGTTTAAGGTTTTTGGGTTTTTTAGGGGTTAGTGTTTAGGTTTTAGGTTTTAGGGTTTATGGATTTTAGGGTTTAGGGGTTTTAGGGGTTTAGGATTTAGGGTTTACAGGTTTAGGAGTTTTTTAGGGTTTAAGGGGGCAGGGGTTTTAGGTTTTAGAGTTTTTTAGGGGGTTTTGGGGTTTAGGGGTTTTAGGGCTTGGGGTTTTTAGGATTTTAGGGTTTTAGGATTTAGGGTTTTGGGGTTTTAGGGGGTTTAAAGTTTTAGGATTTTTAGGGTTTAAGGGTTAGGTTTAGGGTTTTTCTGGGGGTTTATAGGGTTTAGGGTTTTTTTTTGGGGGTTTAGGGTTTAGGTTTTGGGGTTTTAGGGTTTTTTAGGGGTTTTAGGGTTTATGATTTTTTAGGGGTTTTCGGTTTTAGGGGTTCGAGGTTTAGGAGTTTAGGGTTTAATGGTTTTAGGGGTTTTAGGGTTTAGGGTTTAGGTTTAGGGTTTTTAGGTTTTAGGGGGTTTTTAGGGGTTAGGGTTTGGGGTTTTAGGGTTTCTAGGGTTCTAGATTTAAGGGTTTTAGTGTTTTAGGGTTTAGGGTTTAGGGTTTAGGGTTTGAGGTTTTAGGGTTGAGGGTTTAGGTTTTAGGTTTGGGGTTTTTAGGTTTTAGGTTTTTAGGGTTTAGTGTTTAGGGTTTAGGGTTTAGGTTTTAGGGTTTTTAGGGTTTAAGGGGGTAAGGGTTTAGGGTTTTAGGGGTTAGGGTTTTAGGGTTTAGGGTTTAGGTTTAGGGTTTTTTAGGGGGTTTAAGGGTTTAGGATTTTAGGATTTTGGATTTTGGGGTTTAGGGTTATGGTTTTAGGGTTTAGAGGATTTTTAGGGTTTAGTTTTTAGGGTTTAGGGTTTAGGTTTTAGGGTTTGGGGTTTTTAGGATTTAGTATTTAGGATTTAGGATTTAGGGTTTAGCGTTTATGTTTTAGGGGTTTAGGGTTTATGTTTTTGGGTTTTTAGGGGTTTACGGGTTTAGGTTTTTTGGGGTTTTAGGGTTTAGGGGGTTTGGGTTTTTAGGTTTTTGGGTTTAGGGTTTAGGGGTTTTAGGGGGGTTAGGGTTTTTTGGGGTTTAGGGGTTTTAGGGTTCTTTTGGGGTTTAAGGTTTTGGGTTTTTAGGGGTTAGGTTTTAGGGTAGGGTTTTAGGGGTTTAGGATTTAGGGTTTGAGGTTTGGGGTTTAGGGTTTAGGGGTCTAGGTTCCAGGGGTTTTAGGGTTTTTGAGGTTTATGGGGTTAGGGTTTTGGGATTTTTGAGGGTTTAGGGGTTCAGGTTTCAGGGTTTTAGGGGTTTAGGGTTTTTTTAGGGTTTAAGGGTTTTAGGGGTTTTATGTTTTAGGGTTTTTGGGGTTGGGGGTTTTAGGGTTTAGGTTTTTTAGGGTTTAGGGTTTGGGTTTTTGGGTTTTAGGGTTTAGGGTTTGAGGGGGGGTTAGGGGTTATGGTTTTTTAGGGGTTAGGGGTTTAGGGTTTTAGGGGTTTTAGGGTTTTAGGGTTTAGGGTCTTTGGTGTTTTAGGATTTTAGGGGTTAGGGTTTTTAGGGTTTAGGGTTTTAGGGGGTTAGGGGTTTTGGGGGGGTTTAGGGGTTAGGGGTTAGGGGTTAGGGGTTTTAGAGGTTTCGGGTTTTTTAGGGTTTAGGGTTTTTTAGGGTTTAGGTTTTAGGTTTTAAGTTTTAGGTTTTTGGGGTTGGGGTTTTAGGGTTTTTTAGGGTTTAGGGTTTTACGGTTTTAAGGTTTTTTATGGTTTTTGGGTTTAGGGTTTTAGGTTTAGGGGTTTAGGGTTTTAGGGGGGTTAGGGTTTTTAGGGTTTTACGGGGTTAGGGTTTTTGGGGGTTAGGGGTTTAGGGGTTTAGGGTTTTAGTGGGGTTTAGGGTTTTAGGGTTAGGGGGTTTAGGGTTTAGGGGTTTTAGAGGTTTCAGGGTTGAGGGGTTTGGGTTTAGGAGTTTAGGTTTTAGGGTTTAAGGTTTTTGGGGCTTTTAGGGTTTTTAGGATTTTAGGGTTTTAAGGGTTTTAGGGCTTAGGGGTTTTTTAGGGTTTTAGGGTTTAAGGGGGTAGGGGTTTTAGGTTTTAGGGTTTTTTAGGGGTTTTGGGGTTTGGTGTTTTTAGGTTTTTAGGGGTTTGGTGTTTAGGGTTTTAGGGGGTTTAGGGTTAGGTTTAGGGTTTTTTTGGGGGTTTATAGGGTTTAGGGTTTTAGGGTTTTGAGGGTTTATAGGGTTTAGGGTTTTTTTGGGTTTAGGGTTTGGGTTTTAGGGTTTTAGGGTTTTTAGGGTTTAGGGTTTTTAGGGTTTAAGGGTTTAGGAGTTTAGGGTTTTTTAGGGTTTAGGGTTTAGGTTTTTGGTGTTGGGGGTTTTAGGGTTTAGGTTTTTAGGGGTTCGGGGTTAGGGGTTTTTAGGGGGGGTAGGGGGTTTAGGGTTTAGGGTTTAGGGGTTAAAGGTTAGGATTTTAGGGTTTAGGGGTTAGGGTTTTTTAAGGTTTTAGGGTTTAAGGGTTCTAGGAGTTGAGGGGATAGGGTTTTTTAGGGTTTAGGTTTTATGGTTTTTGGGGTTTTTAGGTTTTTTTGGGGTTTTAAGGGGTTTAGGGTTTTAGGGTTTAAGGGGATAGGGGTTTTAGGTTTTAGGGGTTATGGTTTTAGGGGGTTTTAGGGTTTGGGGTTTTAGGTTTTAGGATTAGGGGTTTAGGGGTTTTTAGGGTTTTAGTGTTTTAAGGATGGTTTTATGGGGTTTAGGGTTTTTAGGGTTTTAGGGTTTTAGCGTTTAGGGTTTTTTTAGGTGTTTATAGGGTTTAGGGTTTAGGGTTTTAGGGTTTTTTAAGGGGGTTTAGGGTTGGGTGTTTTAGGGTTTTTAGGGTTTTGGGGTTTTGGGGTTTGTAAGGTTTTAGGAGTTTAGGGTTTAAGGGTTTTTAGGGGTTGGGGTTTAGAGGTTAGGGTTTAGTTTTTTAGGGGTTTTAGGGTTTGGGATTTAGGGTTTAGGGTTTAGGGTTTCGGGGAATTAGGGGTTTGGTGTTTGGTGTTTGGTGTTTGGTGTTTGGTGTTTGGTGTTTGGTGTTTGGTGTTTGGTGTTTAGGGTTTTAGGTTTAAGGGTTAGGGTTCAGGGTTTTTAGGTTTTTTTAGGGGGTTTAAGGGGTTAAGGGGTTAGGGTCTTAGGGTTAAGGGTTTAAGGGGTTAGGGTTTAGGTTTTCAGGGTTTAAGGGTTTAGGGGGTTTAGGTTTTTAGGGTTTACGGGTTTAGATTTTAGGGTTTTAGATTTTAAGGGTTTTAGGGGTTCGGGGTTCGGTTTTTAGGGGGTTAGGGTTTGAGGGTTTAGGGTTTCGGGGTCCGGGTTTCGGGGTTTTTAGGGTTTTTAAGTGTTTATGGTTTTTAGGGGTTTAGGGTTCAGGGGTTTTAGGGTTCAGGATTTTTAGGGTTCAGGGTTTTAGGATTTTTAGGGGGTTTAGGTTTTGGGTTTTGGGGTTAAGGGATAAGGGTTTAAG